>PVHT020000105.1:10401107-10416874 GCA_004024745.2 Catagonus wagneri | reverse complement strand
GGCAAAGCCAGAATCTGAACACAAGTATCCTGGATCTGAAGTCTGTGCTTTTTATAATGCTATTCTCTTTAGAAAGCCCATGGATTGTGCAAATTTATAGATAAAATATTCTACAAAGGATATTTAAAAGTCAAAGTTTAATATAAATGCCTTAAAACTATGGGCACGCTGTAGTTATAATCCTACATCAAGAAGTTACCCCTACACAGGAAGTTAACTATATCCATGGCCAGTTTAGTTTTACTATAACTAAAACATGAGCTTTCACAGTTTTAAATTATATTTAGAATTAACATAGACCCATTATTTCTTCAAACCACTAAGAAATACATCACATAAAAGATAAAATGGTCACGGAGTTCCCATAGTGGCACAGCGGTTAACAAATCCGACTAGGAACCATGAGGTTGTGGGTTCGATCCCTGGCCTCACTCAGTGGGTTAAGGATATGGCGTTGCCATGAGCTGTGGTGTAGGTCGCAGACCTGGCTCAGATCCTGCATTGCTGTGGCTCTGGCGCAGGACAGCAGCTACAGCTCCGATTAGACCCCTAGCCTGGGAATCTCCATATGCCACAGGTGCGGCCCTAAAATGACAAACGCCAGAAAAAGAAAAAAAAAGATATAATGGTCATGAAAAGATAAGATAAATGCTAGTGTTTAAACTCTGAATCAAAGATCAAAAATTTAATGAGTGCTACTAGGGAAAATTTAAAGAAACATATTTCTATAAGCAAAATTTCCTAAAATTTTAAAAAATACTCGACCACCTAAAGAAGAAACTTGTATTTCTAGAAGAAAAAAAACCCTAAAGATTTTGAAAATATTTGTTGACTACCTACCTCTCCATGATTGAAAAAGAAGCACAACACCGTAACCAGGCCTCCTAATCGGCTGCCACTGGAAAAGAGATAAGAAAATGTAACTCAAACAATAGAAACCAGGTTAATCCTAGTAAAACCTTGAAATTACACAGCATGATAATCTGCTAGTACTACAAAAAGTTTTAGTCACAGTAGAACTCTACTATACTTATTTATAAAACAGCTTATTTCCTCAAGTGTATCATTTGTCAAAATGAGTTTCATTTTAAAAAAAGTCATTTTCCATCCTTGAAATGTACAGGAAAACACAAAAACTGATAAGGAATAAAAAAAAATTCTTAATAGTCATATCACTGGGCATCATGCAACCTGATCTTCCTTTTTCTTTTTTTTTTTTTTAATTCTTTAAAACCACATATTAGTGTCCCTCAGCATTTCTCTATTTTTCTTGGTATATGATATACAGAAAAGAGGATGGGAGGAAGTGCAGAAAAGTGCTTTATGGTCATAAAGGTGGAAATCATCACACTGTCTCCTGCTCTTGAAAATTCACAAATCATGTTAGCACATGAAAAATTCCATTAATCAGTATTTCCTAAACCCCATCTCCAAGCTGCTTTTCTACAGCACATGCTTGGGAAACACTAGTTTACTGATAGTTTTATTTATCATTGTTTTCAAAAGACTAGAAGATACAACACAAATACCAAAATAGGAGAATCTGGCTTACAAGTTTAGCAACGAAACCAGAAGAGTATGATGTGGCAGTCCTAACAATGAAACTTTCATTTGCTCAAGTAAGAGTGAAATACTTGCCCACTCTCCTGCCACCCCAGTCAGAAGCATCTGGGCAGGGGAAAGAAAGGCTGTTTTTAGTTTTGTTCCATGTCTTTCATCTCTACCCATGAAATCTTCTTACTCTCTTTAGCTCATGCTGCTTTCTCATTGTTTTACTCAATTATTCCCTCCTTTCTATCCAACCAACAAATACAAAGAAGTAACAAAGAATCAGACAGAGGTATTCTAGGTCATTATATCTACTCTTCAGGATGCAGAAATGAGGAAATACAGAGGAGATACGTGAGATGGCAGAACACACACCCTCTGCACTACCCCCAGAAGAGACAGAAAGGGCTGGGCTCCCCAGCAATGGCACCAGTAAGCTTCGGCCCAAGAGGAGGGTGTAGTTTACATGTCTAGTGTCAAGGACTACAGAGTAGAGGGTTGCCATTTTCAGAGTCAGGGCATGGAGCCACTTGCTGCTCAAGAGAAGACACAGCAGTGCTAAAGGCTAGAGGGAAAAGGAGGTGGGGTGTCTGAAATAACACTTGCATTTAAGGGGAGAGGTAAGGAGTGAAAACAGAGAGCTATGGAGCCATCTTTCTTTAAGGGATCAACTGAAGCTCAAGAGCACAAATTCATATAGACGCTCATGGTAGGGACTGCGTGATTTTTCTCTACTAGTTATTAACCTGGACTGGCACAAATGAAATATAAAGGGGCAAAGAAATGGCATACTGGCCAGGGAGTAGTTGAAGTGATGCATCACGGATATAAAAGGAACAGATAAAGGAGCCAGAAAGTAGTACAGGCCAAGGAGCAGAAGTCAGGGTTCTCTCCTCAGAGACACAGCACGGCTACTTCAAAGATCAGAAAGCAGGCAAAACCCAGCCCTCACTGCAAGTGATGAGACTTTAGCAAGCTTAAGAATGAGTAATGGGCTTAAATAAAAAATTACATATCTAAATACTAGATGTTAAATAGATAAATTATTTTAATAATTTGAGCATATTCTAATAAGACAAAAAGTCCATATATTTTAAAGGTCTATATATTTTAAAAATGGTTTCCTCCTAGCCACCCTTCTCCATCCCATTCAACTAAGATAATCAGCAATAACATTCGTGTGTGTGTCCATCCTTCCAAATCTTTCTCTATCTCCATATAAATATACATTTTAATGTAATAGTACTATTAACATCTCTCTGAAATGTTCCTTTTCTAATTAATCTATCATAAAGATTATTCCTTATCAATACATGTAATACAAGGCATTCTTTTGAATAGATGTCAAATATTGCATAGTACAAACATACTGCAATTTGTTCAGCCTTTTCACTGTTATTGGACATACAGATGTTTTTTAATTCCCTGCTGTAATTTTTAAATGTTAAAATAACATCTTTGTACATGTAAAAACTGATGCTTTTATTTCTATTGAATAGAACTGATTTGTAAGACTGCCAAATCAGAAAACATGAACTTTCCAGGAAAGCCATTCCAGTCCCCACCCCCACCAGTGTGTGACTTGGTACATTTCCCCGTTTGCCTATAACACAGCACCAAATGTGCCCCAATCCTTTTATATTTTGCCCACTGAATAGGTGGAAATTTTTTTCTCACTGCTATTTTGATTTGTAATTCCTGCCCACTTGTGCAAAGCGTCATTCTAGTGGGTTGTTTTTGTTTGTTTGTTTGACAGTGTTCATTTTTTCTTCTGTAAATTGTTCACATTCTTGTCTGTTTTTATATTGGATTCTGTTTATTTAAACATTAGGAATATTAAATTTTTACCATTACATGTGACAATATTTTTTGATATAATTTATGGTGTATTCTGCCAGAAAAAAATTTAATTTTGCTGTAGTTCATTTTATAGTAAAATGTCAGTATTTTTCTTTACTTCTTTTGCATTTCTTATTTTGCCTGTGAAGGTCTTCCACAGATCAAAATTATATAGTGTTCTATTATAATGCAGGTTATGGCCCAGCATCTTTCATGATTATAGCTCTTTGCTTAATTAAGCAGGGAGGCAGATTTTCTGGCATACGTTCATGCCCTGCATAGCCAGGAGGGGAAGCTAAACTTTGCTTATTGACAAGGAATGTTCTAAGTTACAATCACTAGGAAATGATGTGACTTGCTATGAATCTAGAAGAGTGTCTCCAGCATTTACCCTCAGGACCTGGAGGGTAGCTCATTTTATTTTGCTAAACAGAAAAGATTTAGTATTTGGAATACTTAAAATTGATTTTTTTCCCCCATTACAGTTGATCAGTTGATATTTCAGCATTCCCTACTGGTTAAAAAAGTTTTTTCTGCAGCATTACCACCAACTGTCAGAAAATATGAAAGCCCCTGTTGTGCAAATTTTAAAGCATTTTAAGCTTGCTAAACATTTACATTTACTCTTATATCCCACTCGCACCTTTTGAGCTTTGACTTCCTGAGATATAAAATGAGGGGATAATAATACCTGACCACTGAGAACTATAAAACATAATTAAGGAAATCAAAGAAGATGCAAAGAAATGGAAAGCTATTCCATGCTCACAGGTCAGAAAAATTAATATTGTAAAAATGGCCATACTACCCAAAGCAATCTACCGATTCAATGCAATCCCTACCAAATTACCCATGACATTTTTCACAGAACTAGAACAAACAATCCAAAAATTTATATGGAACCACAAAAGTTCCAAAGCAATTCTGGGGAACAAAAACCAAGCAGGAGGCATAACTCTCCCAGACTTCAGGCACAATACCACAAAATCCCAGCAATCAAGACAATGTGGTACTGGTACCAAAACAGACATACAGTCCAATGGAACAGAACTGAGAACCCTTAGAAATAAACCCAGACACCTAAGGTCAATTAATCTTTGACAAAGAAGGCAAGAACATAAAATGGGAAAAAGACAGTCTTTTCAGCCAGTATTGCTGGGAAACTTGGACAGCTGCATGCAAATCAGTGAAACTAGAACATATCCTCATACCATGCACAAAAATAAACTCAAAATGGCTTAAAGACTTAAATATAAAACAAGACACCGTTAAACTCCTGGAAGAGAACATTGGCAAAACATTCTCTGACATCAGCCTTACAAATGTTTTCTCAGGTCAGTCTCCCAAAGCAACAAAAATAAAAGCAAAAATAAACCAAAGGGACCTAATCAAATTGACAAGCTTTTGCACAGCAAAGGAAACCAAAAAGAAAACAAAAAGACAACTTATAGAAAGGGAGAAAATAGTTTCAAATGATGCAACTGACAAGGGCTTAATCTCTAAAATATATAAACAACTCATACAACTCAACAGCAAAAAAGTCAACAACCCAAATGAAAAATGGGCAAAAGACCTGAATAGACATTTCTCCAAAGAAGATATGCAGATGGCCAACAAGCACATGAAAAAAATGTTCAGTATCATCGATTATTAGAGAAATGCAAGTCAAAACTACCACGAGATACCACCTCACACCAGTCAGAATGGCCATCATTAATAAGTCTACAAATAACAAATGCTGGAGGGGGTGTGGAGAAAAAGTAACCCTCCTGCACTGTTGGTGGGAACCTAAGTTGGTACAACCACTATGGAAAGCAATACAGAGGTACCTTGGAAAACCATACACAAAAAATTACCATACAGTCCAGCAATCCTACTCTTGTGCATATATCCAGACAAAACTTTCCTTGAAAAAGACACATGCACCTGTATGTTCACTGCAGCACTATTCACTATAGCCAAGACATGGAAACAACCTAAATGTCCATCGACAGATGATTGTATTAGGAAGATGTGGTATATATACACAGTGGAATACTACTCAGCCATAAAAAGAACAAAATAATGCCATCTGCAGCAACATGGTTAGAACTAGAGACGCTCATACTGAGTAAAGTAAGTCGAAAAGACAAATACCATATGATATCACTTATATCTGGAATCTAATATACATCACAAATGAATCTTTCCAAAGAAAAGAAAATCATGGATTTGGAGAATAGAACTGTGGTGCCAAGAGGGAGGGGGAGGGAGTGGGATGGATTGGGAACTTGGGGTTAATAGATGCAGACTATTGCCTTTGGAATGGATAAGCAATGAGATCCTACTGTGTAGCACTGGGAACTATGTCTAGTCACTTACGATGGAGCATGATAATGTGAGAAAAAAGAATCAATACATGTATGTGTAACTGGGTCACTATGCTGTACAGTAGAAAATTGTCAGAACACTGTAAACCAGCTATAATGAAAAAAAATAAAAATCATTATATAAAAAAGAGGGGGTAATAACATAAAAGATCTTAAAAATACTTTTCAGGTCTAACATTTAATAATTTTATAATTATCTTCTTTCCCAAATCCTTAAGGGAAGTGGATTCCAATCAGTCATCACACTTTGGTAGGCTTTGTTAATCATCCAGGATTTTACCTCTATTTACCAAAGCATGACAAAACATGCCATGTTCAAAGAGAAAACAAAAGGAATTATAGCTGACTCAAAATGATATTAAATTACCCTTGGAATGAGTTTTCTTCTTACGTAAATGCTCAAGAAAGTGAATATGGGAGAATAATTTGGAAATAAATCAATTAGAATTTCTAGTCTCCAGTTTGACTAGATGTAAGTTTCAGCATTTGCCAGCCAGACAAAGAAATGCCCACCAGGTCTGGCTGAGAGCTGAGCATCTTCCCTTAAACTTAGTGCTCTGGAATGAGAATACTCCAGAACACTAAGGAGTCGGAATACTCCAGAACACCAAGGAAACAGAAAGTAAAGGTGAAAAAGAGAATGAGAATTAGGAAGCCCGAGAAAATTCTCAGATTGTTCCTTCCAGTCTGTTACAAGCAAGTAACTATGCCTTTAATTAAACTCTCTGTCTGCAAGGTCCAAGACAGAGAATATTTTATTTACTAAGTTGTGAACTTTCTAATTTGTCCCTGCAGCTGCCATAGCACCTACTACTGAGCCTTGCCCAGGGCAGAGATTCAAAAGTTATCTGAAGAGTAAGTGAAAACACAAAAATTATTCCATCAGAAGACCACTGGCATTTATTTTGGGGAAACCTTGAAATCAAATATACAACGCCTCACACCATTGCTACTGGAACCTCCACTCCACAGTGAACAACTTCCTTCCCGACCCTTAGTTCTACCCAAACGCTTCCTTCTCTTCCTGCCTTGAAACCTCGCCATGCTCTGCATGGCTCTAGGCCCAGAGGTGAGGCCAGCTGGCTCTTTCTATTGTCACTTCCAGGTACTGCTCCTCATTAAATCCCACTCATCTAAGCTCATTTCTCTCACAGGCCCTCCTCAGAGCTGTTATCTCCCAATACTCCAGCTAATTCCCCACTATTCATAGCTTTCTCGTTCCTCACAGGCATGCCTAGCTTCATAACTCTCTGTTGAGCACCACTGGAGAAAATCATACCAACATGTGCAAATCTGTGCTGTCCTAAAAGAACAATAACAACAACAACGAAAACAAACAAAAACCACCTGTCCAATCACAAAGCTCCTCAAAATCTCAGAGTCTGTCTGCATCTCTCCATCTGACCCACTACACCAGCTCAGGCCCCCACCCTCTTTCATGTGGACAACTTCACATGGACAACATGCATAGCTTCATTTCACTGCATCTAGGCTCGCTCCTCCTACAGTGTACCATAATTAAAATTAAATTAATTCAATCATGCTACCACTATCCACTCAATCCTTCACTGGCATACTGTTGTTCTTAGGAAATTCAAACACCTAAGTATGTCTAAAATGCCCTGTGGGATCTGGCCCCTGCATATACTTGCAGAGTCCTTTCACGATTTTTCCTCCTACACCAAGGGCTATGCTCCAAATACACTGTCCTTGTCCCAGTACCTCAAACTAAATCACACTGTCCACGGTGTGCAAAACAACCTGGTGGGAAGACTGATGGCAGCTGGGGCAGTCCTAGAGAGAGAATGGCGTGGTATCCTAGTAAGAGGGACGCTGGGCTGTCCCAGAGAGAGAGACAGCACACCAGGGCATCTCAGGGAAACAATGTTGGGTACAAAGAAAGAAGTGCAATGATGCCAGAGATATTCTGAAGAAAAACTAATAGGATTTTGTGACTTTTGGATTTCAGAGGTAACTAAAGGGGAAAGTCATGGATATATCTTCTCACGGTCAGACTTTGGCAACAGTGTGGTTTAGTATCATTTGCTGAGACAGTGACATAAAAGGGGCAGACTTTGTAGAAAAGACACCAATATTGTCAACCAATAACTTCCATCAATTTATGCATGCAGAAGAGAAATACTTAGCTTTTAAATATTCATATACAACTGTTAGACCAAATGGTTAAATATGTGCTAGCAGGCAGAGTTAACAGAACATTCAAAAGAACCAAAAAAACCCAAAAACCATGGAGCTGGAGCAATTTGAGCTGGTATAATTCACGGCCTATTTGAGACACGTTTTTAACCAAAAACCCAGGCTGCATAAACAGTTAAGTGCTTGATTTTTTTTATTGAAGAACTGTAAAATGTCAAATAAAACAATGGAACCAAAATTAATATAAAGAATAAGAAATTCAACTTTCCCTTAAAACAGGTGGGTGGCAAGGGAGGGGTAAAAAATTGATATAAAAAGTTAGGCTATTCTGCCACAGAGCCTAAGGAAAAACAACTGAGTCACTTCACTGGTGACTTTGGGTTGGATTATAAGAAGACAGAGTAGGAAAACTGGTTATATTAACTACAGCTATTCACTTCAGTATAGAAAGGGGGCATTAAGCAAAATTAAAAGTGAAGTTGACATACAGATTAATCTTCCAGGCCCTTGAGGCTTCTGGAACTTATCTAGAAATAAAGTAGTTTTTTCAAAGAATTCTGGTATCAAAGAAGCCACTATGAACCTCCAATGACCAAAGGAAAAAGGCAAAAAAAGAAAATCAGAAGAGACTTTTCTTTGTACTCTGTGACTGGTTGGTTCCTCTGATGGAAAAGGCATTTTCTGATGTAGGCTATGTCTACAAAAAAATGGCCAGGCTTTTCTCACAAAAGCTGAGAACCAGTGGAGAATGGAGTGGAGACAGAGACAGGTTAATTAACATTCAAAAGAGGAGAAAGAGTCGGAGTGGCCACAGAGATACTGAGCAGCAGACATTAAATGCAGAGAAGTTCAGAAGAAGATCATGAAAAAGTTCTCCACAAAAAACTCCCTTTATGCAACAGAGGGAGTGGAAAAGAGGGACGAGGAACGCGGTTCCTGCCTCAGTAAGTGCACTCAAGCCCCACATACAGAAGTGTCCGCAAAGTGTAGAGGATGGGGAATCGGCACAGCTACCCCTGTCGCTTCTGCAGTGAGGTGGTTAAGAATAGGATCTGCCTCACTGACTCTCCGTATGCAGAGGCTGCTGAGGCTGGTAAATGAAGCAGCTATGAGATGATGACAAGCTGATCACTCTCCAACAAAACCCACTCATCACTAAGTTCCATCCCTCTAAACTGGCTTTTACAAGCTACCTCATTCTTAAATATAAATGTCAAGCTAAGGATCACCAGGCTATGAGGAAGCTTTCAATGTGGGGAAAAAAAAAACAGAAATGAACACAAATTCTTTTTGGAAGTAACAGAGACAATGCAAGAAAACTTCAAGGTCAGAACTCTTTAGGAAAACTGCAAATCCCACATAAAGTACAATAAAACATAACAGATAAAATAAAGGAGGAAAAAAAGAAAATTAGATTTCAATCCAAGAGTTCCATATCACATCAGCAGGATTTTGAGAAAAGCAGAGACAACAAGAAGAGAAAGTCATCAAAGGAATAAACTAGAAAGTTTTCACAAGGGCAGAAGAATGGAGTATCCAGATGAACAGAGCCCACACAATGTCCCACAAAAAGAATGAAACAAAATCTATCACATCATGATGTTTATTTAAGACTGGAAAAAGAAGGACCTAAAAGCTGCCAGAGGGGGGAAAAATGAGCCACATACAAAAGGAACTGATAGCAGAAAACCACCTAACTTTTGAAAAGCTATATTGCATCTCAGAAGACAGTGGAACAAAATCCCAGGAAAAACAAAATGCTAAAACCAGTCAAACCAGCAAAATATGAAAAAGTAAAGTTCCAATATGCAAGCCTAGAGAATGACCAGTCTAGGGTAGAACCAGAATACAGAGAGAGGGCTCCAGGAAAGAGGGCCCAGAGGGTGGAGGTGGGAGAACTGAAAGGATGAATTTTATGTTTGGCAAAGTATAAATTAGGTGTTTTACAGTTCAATTGTGGTTTAGAATTAATTGGTATAGAGAAAATGAAGGAAAGCCAAATAATAGGCAATTATTAACTATAGGAAAAGAAAAAAGTTACCATATAAACTATTATCTACCCTACTTGACTGAGCAAGGAGCAATCTTATATGGTCATAACAACATAAATATGGACTACGGTTTCCATGTTAGAATTGCTAAAATAGCCGGCTGTAGAATATAATTTTTAAAAAGAAAGTTCAATAAACTTATTTGGGAATCTGTTGATATTTGTCAAACAAAGAGCTATGAGTAAAAAAAAAAAAAAAAAATCATAAAAATCTTCCAGATGTTGAGTTCCCATCATGGCTCAAGGGAAACAAATCTGACTAGTATTCATGAGATGCAGGTTTGATCCCTGGCCTTGTTCAGTTGGTTAAGGATCTGGCGTTGCCATGAGCTGTGGTGTAGGTCACAGATGGGACTCGGATCCCACATTGCTATGGCTGTAGGCTGGCGGCTACAGCTGATTCGATCCCTAGCCTGGGAACCTCCATATGCTGTGGCTGTGGCCCTAAGAAACAAAAAGAAAAAAAAAAACCCAAAAAATATATACACACACACACACACAAAGATGTTCTTATTCATCATCAAAGGAAATAAAATAGTATATTTTATTAATTTTGGCTTAAAAAACCATTAGAATAAAAACTCTGACAAACAGGCTGAAACACCACAGTCAGACCATGTAAAACTGTGAGGCACAATCCTGTATGGAGGAGGAGGAGCCAGGGAGAGACGTGCAATCACAGAAACACACACTCAAAGACATAGAAACACTGCTGCACACTGTATACTACCTTTCACTCCAAGTGGTAATGGGTCAAAAAATGATTCTTAGAAAAATTAATGAATCACAAAGTCACATGTACGATAACTACAAAGAGAGGAAAATAGGATCCTGATAAATGGCAATATTAGAAAGAGTAAACCTCTACATGTCAAACTAAAACAATGCCTACAGTTTTCTCAAAACTACACAATATACCATATTTAAGAGTATATACAGAGGGGGTAAAGCTATAAAGAAAAACAAGGAAAAAGTTAGCCCCAAAGTTAGGATGCCATTTCATCTGAGGCTTGGGAGAAGGGAATGAAATGCACTAAGGAGGAATTTTAAGTGAATGAAAGCTTCCAACAGTGACATTTCTTAATCTGAGTGATACGTACACAGGTGTTTGTTCATTTTACTATTGCTTAAAAATATATGTAAAAACCTTATATAATTCCATATGTAGGACACGTTTCGCACTAAAAAAGTTTTCTAAGAGAGTATAGTAGGTGATAAGATATTCAAAAAGATGCATGAAACATAAAGAAATTTCACATAGCTGCTTCTTATAAGACCCTAAAAGTAAAGGTCAGTAAAACCTTTTCCATGGAGGACAACACACAAAAGCCCGAGTAGGCAGCAGGGGCGGCAGGGGTACCAGACAGTAGAGATGGTCCCTTGGCATGAGCTGAGTTGGCCCCACAATGGGTCATCAATTCTACTCACTGCCCGCTGTTTTCTCCAGAAGATCCACTCAGATGATGCTTAATCTAGACTAGAGAGTCAAATGCTTAAGCGCCTAAATACCAAAAAAAGGGGTATTTTCTGGGCACCCTTGAATAGGATGCTAAAAGGAAAGGGGCTCAAAGATTCTATTACAAGATCGAAAAATCATACTCAAATTTAGGTGCTTTAATGATTCCACACTATTGCTTCTGTGTTAAGAATTGTGAATTGTGAGAAAGGCATTTTCATCCATCCTTCAGCTACAGTTTTGATGAGAAGCATAGGAACTCTAAAGATGGTGGCAGCTGCAATCAGTGAGACACTGACTCTAAAAAGAAAATGAAGCACAAAAAGACAGAAAGAGTCCCCTTAGGCTGGCCACAGTGCTTCTCCGTGAAGACCTTAAGTGGTTTTATGCATTATTTTGCCATCCTTATATTAAAACCAAACAAAAGAATGGCTTGACTTGGCCTGGCTGCCAGGTAATCACCTCAAAAGGGGCAGGTGGATGGGACCTTGTGCAGGAGAGGGAGGGATAGGAGTCGTAAAGAGTAGGTTGGGGTCACAAGGACAATCCAAGGAGTAGTTCAATTAGAAAGTCATATGTCAATTTTGGAATGATAAGAAATGTACATATTCCTTGTATGGAAGGGAAGGAACTAAGAAAGACAGATTGAAGGACAGTGACAAAGAATAAGTGCTTGGTACCAAGTAGGGATGAATTCTGTAACACCAACAGCGAGATGATCTTAAAACAAAAACACATCTTCCAATGGACATCCTTCTTTCAGGAAGTCCTAAATTAATTTATCATTAATAGAAACATTCACCCTCAAAAAACAAAGTTTGTTTTGACTTCCTTTGAATTTCAAAGCAAGGTGAAATGACTGAAACCAAGTAACCAGGGAACTACACATACTTCTGGGACACATACTCATACACATACTCTCCCAGGGGAGTAACAGAGACAGGAAACAAGCGGAGAAGGAGGGCAGGAGGAAGAGGTGACATGAGAAGGACAGGTCTCCTTTGTTGAAAAGGGCTTTCAAATGTCAGTTTCACTTTTTGTGAGGCCCAAATACTGTGCTTCCTGTTCCTAATTCCACAAGACCTCTGAATCCCTGTATCACACTCCCTCTTTTATTGAGCTCCTCAGAGTAGTTCTGGTGAGCTATTTACAAAAACAAAAAAGAAATCTTGTTTAGAAACTGTTATTATTTGTATACATTTTTTCTTTGGCCAGGTCGGTGGCATGAGGAAGTTCCTGGGCCTGGGACCCATGCCACAGTAGCAACCCAAGCCGCTACAGTGACAACATCAGATCCTTAAACCGCAGAGCCACAAGAGAACTCCATGTACACATCTTTTATATCAACAAAATTTATAGTAAATGTTATGTATTGGTGCATTTTTTTTCCAGAGAGCTGGCTGTTAAACATTTGCCAGCACACCACTGCTTAAGGGAAAAGGATTAACAGCTACAGATACCACCCAATCTACTCTTATGCAACACTGCAGATAGACTAGTCAGAGAGAATACTCCAGAATACTACTAAAGTCAACGTGTAGTATTCTGCACTCCAGGATACTACTAAAATCAAACTCAAAGAATCAAAGGATTATTCTACTTGCACAATATCTGCCTTTTGGGTCCAACAAGAAAACTTTTTGGCATTTATCAGTAAGAGAGTTCCATTTGCCAGGAACATATGCATTCCCCCCAAAAGAAGCAAGGGGGACTTCCCTCGCTGTCTGTAACTACTCTCGTATGTCCCCTCCTCTCTGCAGAACAGAGACTTGCACACGTAGAGTCTTGAGAAACTGGCCTCCAACTGTCAGTCTGTGGCTGTTAGCCAGAAACTGTTAGGGTACCTTAGGAAATAAATAACTCTAACTATGAATTAACAACACAGCTTTTAGAAAATAATTACAATAGGTATTTTAAAGACATACTGAAATGCTGAGAATTCCAGACAGAAAAGTACACCATGAACACGCTGTGTCTCAAAAATATCTTAGTTCACCTCCACAAGTCAGAGCAAAGCAGCTCAGTCCCATTTGACCATTTGGTTATGTTTCCTATATCCAGTCCCATTTGACCATTTGGTTATGTTTCCTATGCCCACTTCTGATGAAATGAATTGGCTTATTTGACTTCAGAAAACATACCTGTATACTCAAAAACAAACATACTTCTGGATTTTAAAATGCCATACTCAATCTGTCTGTAAGCTTCTAATCTGCTAGACAAATCTCAACTTTTATTTCTCAAGATATAACACAACTTATAAAAACCTTCTTTACTCAATTGAAGATATTCTTCTCTTTTATTTTTAACCCACATGTTGAGAAGTCTGCAGCTTTATCCAATTTTATAAAACTAGAAGACTGACCAACCTAACTATCAAGGAAGAAAGCATTAAGAACTACCCGGCAATTTGAAACCTCTAAAAACACTCGTGTCAAGAACACTTAAAAATTCAATGGGAAAAAAACAAACAAACAAAGAAAACAAAACAAAACAAAAAAAACACACCTGATAGAAAAAGTGATAAAAGACTTGATTGAGCAAAATATAAACCAGGGTCACTACTACAGTATAATTTACATACCTGGCCCCCAAGATGCAGTGCAATAGTCCAGGCTCCCTAGACTACAAGTAGCTCTGCAATGCACAAGAACTGGATGCTCATTTGGGGAGAGGTGGAGCCAGGAAGAACCTACAACTTACGATGTTTTTGGAAGGGCTAAAGAGATTATTCAGGGAAATGAAAATGTGTGACACCAGTCTCTATTTTCAAGCACAGCTCCAGAGCGTAGACCACTGGTACAAGAGTCAGACAACATTGAAGGGGCTGCTGGGTAAAAAGCAGAAAAGTGGGTAAAGCTGAAACAGGATGCAGCCCAGAACTGGGAGAAGAACCAGAGATAGCTATTTGGAAAGACCTAAGTCCTCTTTAGGAAAAATCACTCCTTCCTGCTAAGCAGTGAGGGTTTTTTTAATTCTAAAAACTACAATAAGAAATGAGACTTTACACCACAACTCAGCACATGTATATGTATAGACATATATATAGTAAGCAACAAACAGATGTTTCTCTAAATAGTATCTATTTTATAAAGTGAGGTATACTTTATTATTTACAGCTGTATTCTCTTCTTTTTCATGTGAAAAAAAATTGCTGAGCCCAACTCCCTAAATTGATTTTAAAACCCCTTACTAGGTTATGTCCTGGAGTTTGACAGACTTTGCGCTAAAGTAGTCACTGGCATATAGAAATGCAGTTGATTTCTGTGTATTAATTTTGTATCCTGCGACTTTGCCAAATTCATTGATGAGCTCTAATAGTTTTCTGGTAGAGTCTTTAGGATCCTCTAGGTATAGCACCATGTTGTCTGCAAAAAGTGATAGTTTTACTTCTTCTTCCCCAATTTGGATTCCTTTTATTTCTTTTTCTTCTCTGATTGCTGTAGCTAGGACTTCCAGAACTACGTTGAATAGTAGTGGCGAGAGTGGACATCCCTGTCTTGTTCCTGATCTCAGGGGGAATTCTTCAGCTTTTCACCATTGAGAATGATGTGAGCTCTGGGTTTGTCATAGATGGCCTTGATTATGTTGAGGTAGGTTCCCCCTATGCCCACTTTCTGAAGCGTCTTAATTAAACTTCAAAGTTTCTGCACAGCTAAGGAAACCCTAAACAAAACGAAAAGACAACCCACAGAATGGGAGAAAATATTTGCAAATGATTCAACTGACAAAGGATTAATCTCCAAAATTTACAAACAGTTCCTACAGCTCAACACCAAAGAAACAAACAACCCCATCCAAAAATGGGCAGAGGATCTAGGCAGACAGTTCTCCAAAGAATACATGCAGATGGCAAATAAACACATGAAAAGATGTTCAACATCACTCCTCATTAGAGAAATGCAAATCAAAACCACTATGAGGTACCACCTTACACCAGCCAGAATGGCCATCATCAAAAAGTCTACAAACAATAAGTGCTGGAGAGGGTGTGGAGAAAAAGGAACCCTATTACATTGTTGGTGGGAATGCAAATTGGTGCAGCCACTGTGGAAAACAGTATGGAGAGTCCTCAGAAAACTCAAAATAGAATTACCATTTGATCCAGCAATCCCACTCCTGGGCCATCTATCCAGCAGACACCATGGCCCGAAAAGACACCTGTACTCCAGTGTTCATTGCAGCACTCTATGCAATAGCCAGGTCATGGAAACAACCTAAATGCCCATCGACAGAAGAGTGGATAGGGAAGATATGGTACATACACACAATGGAATGTCACTCAGCCATTAAAAGGAACGAATTACCAACATTTATAGCAACATGGATGGACTTAGAAATTATCATG
>PVHT020000105.1:10311700-10400107 GCA_004024745.2 Catagonus wagneri | reverse complement strand
TGCAATAGCCAGGTCATGGAAACAACCTAAATGCCCATCGACAGAAGAGTGGATAGGGAAGATATGGTACATACACACAATGGAATGTTACTCAGCCATTAAAAGGAACGAATTACCAACATTTATAGCAACATGGATGGACTTAGAAATTATCATGCAAAGTGAAACCAGTCAGACAATTAGACAGCAACACCAAATGCTACCGCTTACATGTGGAAACTAAAAAGACACAATGAACCTTCTTACAGAACAGACAATGACTCACAGACTTTGGAAAACCTTGGTTTTTCAAATAAGACAATCTGGGGGGGTGGGGGGATGCACTAGGGGTTTGGGATACAAAATCTGTAAAATTGATTTGTGATGATTTATGTACACCTATAACTGAAATAAAATCCATTAAGAGAAAAAAATAAAATAAAAATGGACATTCCAATATCTCAAGAAAAAAAAAATAAAGTAGTCACTGGCTGACTCTGGACACAGATGGAAGTCAAGGGTCAAATGAGATCACGGCTTGGCTGGAATCCTGTCCCTCTATCAGCTAACTTTCTGATTTCCCTCACACACTTTGGAAAAGGTTTCAAATCAGCCTGGCATTAAGGTCATTCATCAACCAGACCAACTCATTTCTCCAATCTCACTCTCCCACAACACCTCCTCAATAATCTGCATCCCAGTAATACTGCTCTACTTGTTACCCCCTTTCCATACCCCAGATTTCTTTTTTTTGTCTTTTGTCTTTTTAGGGCCGCACCCACGGCATATGGAAGGTTTCCAGGCTAGGGGTCTAATCAGAGCCGTAGCTGCTGGCCTACACCGCAGCCACAGCGATGCCAGATCCGGGCTGCGTCTGTGACCTACACCACAGCTCACGGTAACATTGGATCCTTAACCCACCAAGTAAGGCCAGGGATCGAACCCGTAATTCCATGGTTCCTAGTCAGATTCGTTTCTGCTGCACCACAACGGGAACTCTTCATATCCCAGATTTTCCACCTTTGCCTCTTCCTAGGATTCTTTTCTCCTTCACCTATTCAAAATGCTCTGACTCTCCAAGGTGGAGCTACAGTGACTGCTCCTCACAGAAGAAATTTCTCCTGCCTCCAGAACTGTAAGCAGTTTATCCTTGCTGTCTCTCTTCCACGACACATGCCCACCAGCACTGCCATCGCCCACCTCACCCACCACCATGCCCTCAGAATCCAAACATGCAGTCTGAAAAAAAGACCACTTGGTAAGCACCTTATGTGCCAACTGAACAAATGAATATGCATGTCCCATGGAGGGAGAAAATTGCTGTCTGGGGACTAAGAAATCCTAGGCCAGGGCCCAAACCACCAAGAAACCTTTCAACCAAAACCAGAAACTCATATTCTCTGCAGCAGATACTGTGCCTTCAGCTTTGAAACAGTTGTTATAGCAAGCATTATTAAAAAATGATACTGAATGTTTACTTTTTTATAAACGTTTAGGATATTCTTTCAATTAAAGAAACAGCCCAGGGAGTTCCCATTGTGGCTCAATGAGTTACAAACTTGACTAGTATCCATGAGGATTCAGGTTCAACCCCTGGCCTGGCTCAGTGGGTAAAGATCCAGTGTCGCAGTAAGCGGTGGCATAGGTTGCAGACACAGCTCAGATCCCACACTGCTGTGGCTGTGGCAGCTCTGATTCAACCCCTAGCCCAAGGAACTTCCATTGGCTGTAGGTGCAGCTCTAAAAGGAAAAAAAAAAAAAAAGAAGAAGCAAAAAAAAAAAAAGCATAACTATAGATTACCAGCAATTTAATAATAATGCTATGTTCTCCGTTTTAACTCTCTTACTTAAAATCAATTCTCCCAAATGTAATAAAGCTCTTCATAAGACAGTTGGGTAGTACTTAGAAAAATGAACAGATCCCCCGAATTCATCTAACTTTGGCTCCTTGTGAAACAAGGCACACTGGCCTTGCTTTCCTGCAGGTCAGTCTTCACTCCTGATTTCCAGATACTTTTGGCTAAGTTATTTCTATGTGTGTTATTTCAAAAACAAATTTTTTTACATCGTCTTTCAATCATAAATTTTCATTTCAGTCTCCCCCACTTACATAATTAACATACTTTCTTAAAGTCAGAAACATTAGCATCAAAGTATCTGAAATCTCTACTCAAATATACTTAAAGTTGATTTCCTAATAGCTTCCTCTTTTGATAACTATTTAGCAAGTAACTGTTCCACACTCAGTGAGATAGGAATGGAACAGAACTTGAGGTACTAAACTCAGACTGCCACACTTACAAAGCAAAGAAGATAACAGGATAATAGCAGATTCCCACTCATTAAACCAAATTGAAAGTCATATACATATGACATACTTCTATACCACAAAGAATCAGTAAGCAGTAAAGAAGAAAATTTTAAAGATACTCTGAAGGTAGAATAGTCCAAACAAATAATTTTGTATCTACAAGTAGATATACTAGAACTGACATTGTTAGAAAACTAAATAGTTAATCATTATCTCCCTATTCTTACTACTCTAGTGTATATTATAAACATGTATACCAAATGAATAGTCTTACCTCAAATATGTGCCATATATGAAGAATAATGCCATCATTAGTCCATTTAAAATAAAAATTACAGCAACATAAAAGCAAGCAGGATCTCCCAATCCTTTAAAAATAAAAATAAAAAAATTTAAAAACATATGCTCTAACTATGAATTACTTTGGGTGTCTGGCAATTTATATTAAAATATGCTTATTTTGAAAACGGTTGCCTTGGTTCCCATATGAACACATGACACTAATGTGGAACACTGATGAGACCAGAGTAGTAGCTACACTGGTTTTAAAACAGGGCTGCAAATCCCTGGTTACTCCTCCTGTAGAGGTATGGGGGTCTATGACTCTGCTTTCGAGTCCTGCTGGGCTTGTGACTGCCTCAGGGACCATGGTGGAAGCCACAGAGAAGAGGCCAGGCAGTCTCCAAGTGAGCTACCACAGGAAAAGCTAAACAAAAGCCCAAGTTGCATAGAAAGGGCACATGTTGTCTCAGTTGAGTCTCAGCTGGGTCCAGCCTTCTAGGTGACCCAGCCCAGGAGCCAGAATGTAAGTGAAGGAGCCTCCAGTTAATGCCAGTCTCCCCAGCCATTTGAGTCTAGATAGTCCTCTGACATCATAGAAACAAAGCAACCACCCTACACCCTGTCCAGATTCCCAACTTGCAGAATCCATAAATACAATAAAATGGTTATTTACACCCCTGAGTTTGCAGTAAGACTCTTATGTTGTACCAGAAAACTGAACAAAATGATAGAGACTTGCCTTCACAGCTTTCAATAGGGCTGAGCCCTTCTCCTCTGGTAACTGTCCAACATATCTTGGTTTGAATACCAATCAAGTCCATTATTTTGATGTAAATCCTGTACCAGCTGGCTAAGATTACCTATTTTTTAAAAAAAGAAACATTATAAGAAAAATATTGGCGTTCCCATCATGGCTCAGTGGTTAACGAACCTGACTAGTATCCATGAGGATGCAGGGGTGACCCCTGGCCTTGCTCAACGGGTTAAGGGTCCAGCATTTATGTGGCTGTGGTGTAGGCTGGCAGCTACAGCTCCAATTCGACCCCTAGCCTGGGATCTTCCATACGCTGTGAGTGCGGACCTGAAAGACAAAAAAATATATTATCCTCAACAGTTTTCTTATTAGAATATTTTTGAGATATTTTGATAATTATCAAATTTTCCCCTCCTATACCATCCCCTTGAGCCCCTTCCCTTTAAATCAAGTAAAAGGAGATTCACAGTATCATATATATATATATATATATATATATATATATATATATATTTCTTTATTGGTCAGCCTTCATCTGTTCACCCATGGGTAAGAGTAAAATATAGCAAGAAACATGTAAGATTGATAATTTTCAAAAGCTGTAAAAGTCTGTAAGTTTACATAAAAGAAGAGTTGAACAGACAGAAAGATACCTGTCATCTTAAACAGATCTAATTTTTCAAAATGTGAATTCTTCCTCAAATTAATTCATAAACATTAAACAATACTAAGTAAGCAAAATCCCAAGTATCTATCTAGATGTTATATGGAAAACTAACAAAAAGGAGGTAACTGAAGAAAAAGTCCTAATAGGTAATAAAATTTGTTACTTACATAATTAAACTAGTGTGATATGGCACAAGAATACCCAGACAGATCCAAGTAACCACGGTGAAGGAGGCAGACTGCCACCAGATCCCCCTTCAGGGTTGAGGCACTCATTCCCCCAGCAGCTGGGAGGGTTGGTGACTGATAGCTCTCAGCAGAGTCCCTCTCTGGGAACTACCCTATGCTGAAGACACTAAGTTCACTAAATGTCACACCTCTATCCAAGGGCAACTTCATCCAATGCCTAAGTCAACAGGGAGAGCTATAAAGGCTAGGGGCCCTTGCCTCAAGTTAGGACAATTCTGCAGGACCATTCCAGCTTCAGAGCTTCCCAAGGGATTGGCTGAAGCCTTTGTTGTAACTGCATCACAGCTCAACAGCTCCTCCTGCCTCCTCCAGCTTCCTTCATCCCCCCCACCCCCGCTTCAGATGTTGCCCTCCAGGGCGCTCCCTTATACACTTCCTGTACGCAAATCTCCACCTCAAAGCCTGCTTCCAAGGACCTCAACCTAAGCTAATACTGAACACAGAGTCCAAAGGCAGGTGCAAGCAGACATATATAATAATGTTGTATATAATAAAGAAGCAGGGAGAAGATGGACCATTCATCCAAGTGTTAGGTTACACAAAATATTTTGAAAAAATACAAGGTAAGATTCCTACCCCCACACTGATCATCAAAACAAATTACAGATCAACTGAAAATGTAAACATCAAAAACATAATTATAAGGATTAAGAATAAAGATTTTTCACCTATGTTGATGAATGAAAACCATAGATTTAAGAGATTCATAGATACGGTACTTCTGAACAGAAAAAATACATTCACATCATATGGTACAAAGCTAAAAGGCAAACAAAAAGCTGGAGAAAATGTCTTATCTACATAGCATAGTATTAACATTCTGCATATAACAAATGAGCTCTTAAAAATTTCAATAGAAATATAAAGGACATGAACTAGTAATTATTTTTAAAAGTAAAGATGCATTTTTAACACATAGCATTGAATACATATACACATATATATATATAGCAATGAACAAAATACATCATATGATCTTATTTTTTTTTAGCCTATTAAAGTAGCAAGGATGCAAGGAAACAAGCATTTTCAAAAACACTGCTAGTAGGAATTTCTATTAATATAACCTATCTAGAAAACATTTTGGCAACATTTACTAAAATCATTAAAGCACATATTCTGTTGAACTAAATAGTTACTACATCAACAAATTCACAGTTTAAAAAAACATATGAATGTGTTAAGGATTCCACTTCAAGGATGCTTACTGCAGCTTTAGAATATTTTAAAAGTTTAAAACAACCAAAATTTTCATAAAATATTGACTAAACAAGCAATAGTAGATTGTATATAAAGCTGTAAAAAATGACGCTGTTTAAGAAAAGACAGCTTAGGTAGATAGCTTTAAATATTCCTAAAAGACAAAAAAGCACTTATAAAAAATGTGCCATGTGATCCCGTTTCTGTCAAAGTAAATGTGTATGTGGTTATGGAAAGTACTCCGTAAGCAGTACATTCATTAGTAAGAAAACAACACCAAACCTTAGTGGTTATTTATCAGTCTATACTCTATCGCCTTACTAATCAATCAGGTTAACTCAATTGATCTCAAAGCTGCACTCCTCTCATGCAATGGCAAATGCCTGAGAGATCTGCTTAGTGCTGGTGCGGAGCCGGGCCTGAGATCCAACAGAGACCAAGGCAGCTAGCTGCGGTCCTGGCAGGAGGCAGCGGGCCTCTAGCAGCATGAGCATGCTAAGAAAGGGGAATCAGGGCAAGTGTGCTTAACTGGGGAGCCTCATTACCAAGTCAAGGAGGATGTCACTGAGGAAGGTACACCTCAGCCTGGCCCTAGAGAAGGCTTAGGGATGAATCAAATGAAGGAGGGACAGTGAAGAAAAGGACCAAAAAAGTTACTAATATCACTATCTTCCTATTTCAGCTCCCGATGGACCCACCTTTCTTCCACTCCCACAGGGGAAAATGCATTCAATTAAATGAAGAGTGGCAGAAAAGAAAGAAACATTATTTGGCAAATGACATGTAAAAGTAACTGTGCTCCCCTGCTGTAATTCCTATAAATAAGCCAAATCTGATAGTTTTCACATTTTCTGAACTATGCAATGCAATCAAAACAATCATTCCCCAAAAACTGGTTAAAACCCTCTAATTAATAATGATCTTTTTTCCATATTCCTTTCCAAGCAAAGATACATATTTTCTTTTTAAAAAGATAAAATTTAATATATTGAATTATATCTTAGACTTAGAATCAGCATTTAATAGACAATATTTTTAAAAGTTAAAAAACAGTCACAATTGAAAAAGTATCTTACCTCAGGGTAAAGATTGAACCTTTTTAATGTATTAATAACAAGGGGATATTCAGTGAGCTTATCATTCATAATCATCCATACTCCATTCAAAAATGAGGGTGCTTCCACAATAGTCTTAAAGTAGGAATAATATAGTCCCTGAAATAAGCATATATTATAGTTATAATAAAAAAGTACATATTACTATGTCACTTATTAGCCTTAAAAAAAAAACTACAACATACTGTTTTGAAAAATAAAGCAATCAAGCAGGTAACAACTATAATTAATTTCACAGGTTTCTGATGACTAATAAATCGTTAGGTTGCATAAAACCTAATAATTTATTTAGTACATTTTAGTATATTCCACCTAACTGTTAGTTGAATCCCTAAAATGGTACTATCAGCTATCTTTCCTCCAGATTTACATGTAAAAATGCAAACTTACTAGGCAGGCTACACACTGATGTATTATATATAAATTCAGATGTCAACTGGTTTTACAGACTATCTTCCTTCCTCCCAGCCCTGCCTAAGGTAAGAACCCTGCAGGACTGGGGCTATGAGGATGGAGGAGAGGGACAGTGATGATGCTCCCACTCTGAAGGAAATAAGTAAATGTTTTCTTTGACACGCTAATTAGGAAAGATATCAAGGCTGGAATAATACATGAGACAAAAATGGGCAAGTACTAGAAGTCTTATGACGAAGCAGAAGCGGCAGCATAGGGCAAGAGAGATGAACACAGAAAACAAACTCTATCTTCTGTACAATTTTGCCTCAAGCTGCTCTGGTAGCCAGTACCATTAATTGTCAAACTCTAAACTGGGCTCAAGGCTCATAAATATGAATGTGATTTGCCTGCCCAGAAAAAGGAAAGACTGGCTCCTGATACCATGGTATTTAGCTCCCATATCACTATTTTTTAAATGTTTCCTACTGTACTAGGTTAAATAAGTCCCTCAAAATTCAGGTCTGCTAGAACCTGTGAAAGTGACCTAAGTGGAACAGGTTCCTCCCAAAAGTAATCAAAACAAAATGAGGCCACACTGGATTAAATGGACTCCGGATACAATATAACTGGTATCCTTGTACTAAAAGGGAAATTTAAACATGAAGACATTGGGGAAAAAAATGCCAATAAAGATACAGGCAGAGACTGGAGTGACTTTATGTCCAATGCAAGGCAAGGACTGCCAGAAACCATGAGAAGCTAGGAAGATTAGGGAAGGATCCTCTCCTAGAGCCTGCAGAGAGAGCAGAGCCCTGACAACACCGTGATTCAGACACCCCACCAAACCATGATCTCAGCCCTCAGAACTGTGGGAGACTAAACTTCTGCTCTTTTAAGGCACCCAGTTTATTGCACTTTGTTCTGGAAGCCCTAGGAAACTAATACAATCTACCTTGTTTATAGGTTTGATTTTAGAACCATGTAAATACTTAAAGTTTTAAACCAAAAAATTTTAAATCCCTAAATATCCAAATAAAAATAGAAGGAAATTAACGATTTATCGGGTTGGAAGAGGATTTCAAATAACTATAACATACAGTAATTTTACTACACACCTCTAGTGGAATATATACTAAAGTTAAAAAGAACTGCAAGAAAGTTTTAAATTACTTTTAGCAATCATCTTTTTGTTTTAAAGGGCTGCACCCAGGGCATATGGAAGTTCCCAGGCTAGGGGTCAAATTGGAGCTGCAGCTGCCAGCCTACACCACAGCTACAGAAACGCAGGGTCTGAGCCACTTCTGTGATGAACACCACAGCTTGTGGCAACACTGGATCCTTAAACCACTGAGTGAGGCCAGGGATCAAACCCAATCCTCATGGATACTAGTCAGGTTTGTTACCGCTAAGCCACAATGGGAACTTCCAGTGATCATTTTTAATAATACCTTTGGTATTTTTACTTCTCAAATAAAAGTAATTTGAAACCAAGAATTCTCAGGCTTACTGAAAAGATACAAATTTAATATCAAATAAGTAAAAACCACCTAACCCTAAACTGGAATTTAGAAATATAAAATGATGATTTATTTTCTTCTAAAAAAAAGTTTCCTAATTCTGTTTACTAAAAAGGCCTAAACACAATGGCCAATCTAGTATGAAATAGTAGCAATGAGCACCTCAAGCACCTAAACTGTGGTCCATAAACAACATCTGCCATTGAAAGGAATCAGGGCTCCTTGGAAAACTGGATGATTCCAGCTCTGGAGAGGAAATATCTTTCAGTATCTGCATGTAATAGCTACAGAATACTAGCAAGGTCATGTTGAAGAAACACTGAGCCAACTAAAGACAGGTAAAGACAAGTAAGTTTAAGAAATACAGTAAAATCTATCTGATCATAACAGTACTCTAAAAGATGGAACTCTCCTGGTCACCATAAGATGCCAGGGAACCAACAGATTTTTTTGAAAAGAGGTAATAGAAAGAATCAAGCACTTTCCTGTTTTCCCTGTATGTAGTGAACCTCAAACCAAAAAGGTTCTGTGGGAAAGTTCTTCTTTACAGAGGAATTATGATTAACAGATGCAAGGAAAAAATAGAATAGACAGATGATCACCTTTTGGCAATCCTAAAGAAATAACTGTTCTAGGCTGATGTCTAACCTATAATGGAGGGATCAGCATGATAATACCTAAAGCCATTGATCACTCTTAATCTTACAGAGAATGAGACAAATGGATACGTTATGGTCTTGGTATAGTACAATAAGTGCACAGCACCACTTACGAAGTATTCATGCCAGAAAAAAAAAAAAATCAGACTTTTAGCTATCAAGAGCCTGATCGGTCAACTTTCAGGAAACTTGGGACAGTGGAACCTAATAAATAACATGAATTACTGTGAGTAATTCTACAGGACAAATGACCTGGACTCTTCAACAAATAAATAGGAAGAAAAACAAAAATGAGAAGAGGAATTTATACATTAAAAGACTTAAGCAATGTATCAACTAAATGCTATATATAGACACTTGTCTAGATTCTGATTTAAACACAGCAACATGTCATCTGAATGGGGAAGAAAGCCAAGGAGGTCATTTAAGCACTGATTGATATTTGATGATTTAAGCAACTGTGTTTACTGCTCTCAAGTGTGACAATGATATTGTGGTTAACAAAAAAACCTTTTCTTTTGAGACACATATGAAAAGTATTTGCAGATGAGGTTTCCTTTAAAAGGAGATGGGTGTGTGAAGATGTAGATAAAAGAAAAATGGCTGTGTCCTCAGTTATTGAAGCTGGGGGATGGGTAGGGGAGATGTGTCTACTCTTTCTATTTTGGAACATTTTTGAAAATTTCCATGAGAAAAAGCTTAGAGTTTTCAGATTTCTGAATTACTACAACAGGAGTTCCCACAGTGGCTCAGCAGAAACAAATCTGACTAGTACCCATGAGGTTGCAGGTTCAATCCCTGGGCTTGCTCAGTGGGTTAAGAATCCAGCATTGCCATGAACTGTAGTGTAGGCTGCAGATGCAGCTTGGATCTGGCATTGCTGAGGCTAAAGCTCCAACTGGACCCCTGGCTTGGGAACCTCAACAAGCTGCAGGTGTGGCCCTAAAAAGCAAAAAATAAATAAATACATCAAAACTAACCATTTCAGTGCGAAAGGCCATCTCCCTTTCCAAAGTTGAAAGGTGAGAAAAATGACGATCATTTTCAAAGAGGTGTGTTATATGGCTCCTGCAAAAACAAAACAATGAAAGAATGGTGTTGAAACTTCTACTGAATATCATTTTTAAAATAAACTCCAAAAGCAAAACCAAAGTTATCCATAAATTTGCAACCAATTTTCAATAAAACTTAAAACACATTTGTTTTTCTGCTCAGTATATCTTACATTTCTACTAAAACCTCTCTCTATAAGAAAACACATTCAAATCAGATTTTAAAAATAGAGTGAACTAGAATATTATTTTAGGCCAAGAAAAATAAAATTATAGATTAAACTATAAATGTCATTGGGTTACCATTTTAGAAATGTCTGATTAATGAAATTCATATTTCTATCCAGAAGATTAAAAAAATTAATCTTCCTCTCAACACGAACACTATATTAATGTTAAGGAGAGTCTCAAATATAACCTCTTTAATAATAGATTTCTTTTTTATTAAAAAATGCATTATTCTGACCTTGATTTATTAATTAAACGACATTTTCAGTCTATTTTTTTTACATTTAATAACATATATTCATCCTTATACTGAAATTATTCCTATATGCATGTAGGAGAAATAGTTTTGGTAACTTAGGAACATCTGCATAAAATATGCCATGGGAAAAAAAAAATCTTACCAGTGCAACACTGCTGCAAAGGCAGCTAGGAGAAAAAAGAAATGTAAATTATTATTTTCGCATTAAAAATATTTTTGCCTTACAGAAAAGCATTACAAAGACAAGCATGGTAAAGCTGGGAAAGTGTAAATCTTGAACTCTTAAGGACTGGGCAAAGAATAGGGACTCTTCAAAAGAAGTCCCAGGGCTCTGCTTAAAATAATAGTAGACTGAATTACAAAAGAATTAGGCATACATTTACAATTTTCATTCACTCCTCATTCACAAAAATAAATGAGGAGTTATTATTTCCAAAAACCTATACCAGAAACCCTTGTTTGGAAAGCTCCATAAATACAACTATGAGAAGAACGAACCCAATGACAAGAGGCAATAGAATAAAGAAATAAGGTGAGCTCAGGGAAGAGAACTGGGACAGATAAAAAGAGGGAACTACCACTTTTTATATACTGCTGCAATATCTGAATTTTATGACAGAGTTTACTTTTTCAAAAACAAATTTTAAATGAAACAAATAAAGAAGGAAGAAGGAGATGAAGGGGGAAAGGAAAAAACAAAATGTAAGAGAGAGAAAACAAGCTAGGTTCTTAAACCAGTCTATGAGAATCAATCATCTGCTTTTTGTCCAAATACAAAGAACATATTAAAATGAATTCAGAAAACACCACTCAACTTTCTTTTTTTTAAAATGCAATGGGAATTTATTTATTTATTTGTAAATGATTATTTTTTCCACTGTAGTTGGTTTACAGTGTTCTGTCAATTTTCTACTGCACAGCAAAGTGACCCAGTCACACATACACATATACATTCTTTTTCTCACATTATCTTCCATCACATTCCAACATAAGCAACTAGATATAACTGCCAGTAGGATCTAGATATGGATCCCACAGCAGGATCTCATTGCTTATGCATTTCAAAGGCAACAGTTTGCATCTATTAACCCCAGATTTCCAGTCCACCCCCCTCTCCCTTGGCAACCACAGGTCTGTTCTCCAAGTCCATGAGTTTCTTTTCTGTGGAAAGGTTCATTTGTGCCATATACTAGATTTCAGATATAAGTGATATCATATGCTATTTGTCTTTCTCTTTCTCACTTACTTCAGTCAGTATGAGAGTCTCTAGTTCCATCCATGTTGCTGCACATGGCATTATTTTGTTCTTTTTATGGCTGAGTAGTATTCCATTGTGTATATGTACCACATCTTCTTAATCCACTCATCTGTCGTTGGACATTTAGGTTGTTTCCATGTCTTGGCTATTGTGAATAGTGCTGCAGTGAACATACGGGTGCATGTGTCTTTTTCAAGGAAAGTTTTGTCTGGATATACACACAAGAGTGGGATTGCTGGGTCATACGGTAGTTCAACATTTAGTTTTCGGAGTTATCGCCATACTGTTTTCCATAGTGGTTGTACCAATTTACATTCCCACCAACAATGCAGGAGGGTTCCCTTTCCTCCACACCCTCTCCAGCATTTGTTACTTGTGGACTTATTAATGATGGCCATTCTGACTGGTGTGAGGTGGTATCCTGTGGTAGTTTTGATTTGGATTTTTCTAATAATCAGTGATGTTGAGCATTTTTTCATGTGCTTGTTGGCCATCTGCATATCTTCTTTGGAGAAATGTCTATTCAGGTCTTTTGCCCATTTTTAAATTGGGTTGCTGGTTTTTTTGCTGTTGAGTTGTACAAGTTGTTTGCATATTTTAGAGATTAAGCCCTTGTCACCTTAATTGTTTGAAACTATTTTCTCCCATTCTGTAGGTTGTCTTTTCGGTTTTGTTTTCAACTTTCTTATATCACAAAATCCACCTTATCACATGCTTCTGATTAAATAACAAGTAACTGCATTATGAAAATACTTTCAGAAATGAAAAACAACTGAGATCCTATTGCTTTATTCTTAAAGAAGTATTTATATTTTAAAAAATTAAAAAATGCATTTTGCCTAGGAGATTATTAATGGTTACAAAAGACAAAGAGTTGCTCTTTCTAGACCACTGAAACTGCAAATATTTAACTAGGTTTGTCATTTGATGTTTGTTTCCATACGGTACTTTGAGCTTCAGAAATTTTGATTTTTTTTTTTCTTGTTGACTTTCTTTTTGGTTTCCACCTTTAAAGATTTCAACCCACCATGATAAAATTTGGGCTTTATTTTCTCAATGATCTATTATGTTCTGAATAAATCATGCTTCTCTTGTAGAACGTAAACGCCACCTTTATCAGACTGAAGACCTGTCACAATTTGTACTTTGGTAATGCCTTAGAGATTATAACTGGGATTTCATTAATAAATGGATATGGGAAGAACCTACATGTTTACAATATAAATCTATATGCTCACATCCATAGCACCTGCTTTTTAATTGCCACTGACAAAAATCCTATCAGTAGAGTTAAAACATAATACATAGCTAAACTCATATTTTTAGTCTTTTAACATTTTCTTCCTGCTAATATCCATGAAATTTTGTTTTCATTATACTTTACTGGATATTGTTAAATGTATTTATTTTTATCAAGCATATTTATTTTGCAACGTATTTCTTTTTTACTCATTTACTAAACTATTAATTCTTTTAACTTTTTTGGTTTATCATCTTCAATTCTTCCTTTTAAAAAATATTTTAGGGAGTTCCCATTGTGGCTCAGCAGTAACAAACCTGATTAGTATCTAAGAGGATGCAGGTTCGATCCCTAGGCTTGTTCCGTGGCTTAAGGATCCTACGTTGCCATGAACTATAGTGTAGGTTGAAGACATGGCTTGGACCTCACATTGCTGTGGCTGTGGCGTAGGCCAACAGCTGCAGCTCCAATTTAACCTCTAGCCTGGGAACTTCCACATGCCTCAGGCACGACCCTTAAAATAAATATATACATCCATACATACATAAATATTTTTTAAAATAAATTACTTTGATCCTGTTTTATAATTTTACCGTAGGTTTCCTTTGCCCATCTGACAATATGAATAAACCCCTAAAACAATATTAAATAATTCTAATAAAAGAGGGCATCCAGTCTTCTGCTGACTTAACAGAAATGCATTTCATCTTATGCCTTTAAATTAATTAGCCTTTGACCTTGACAGTTCTGGAGTGATTAACAGGAGTTTTCAAGATCATCATCCCTCTCCTTTCTCAGAATACTACAATTTCTCAGAAGGATGGAAGGTATTGGTGCCGTCCTTTAAATCCATTAATTTAACCCGTGCAGCACTAGAATAGACAATTCTTAGAGTTCTAGGCATTTGAATGAGACTCTTTCATAGTCTTCAGGATGCATTCATAATCTGCCCGATGTTTTGAATTCCTCTGTTCATTTCAACTTACTGGTAGTTGTAGTAGTAGTAGTTAGTAGTAGGTAGTAGTAGTTAGTAGTAGTAGCAGCAGCAGCAACAGTAGTAGGAACAATAAAGCAGCTAACATTTGAATTCTTATTACTTGCCAGGCATTTTTTAAGTGCTTTATTTGAACTCATTCAATAAATCCTCACAACCATCCTATGTGAACTTTCCCAGTATACAGATAAGAAGTTGGGACCCAGAGAACTTTAGGGATTTGTCCAACATACATAATGGGTAAACAGAGAAAGGGATGTTGGAGGCAGGAATGATGATCCCTGTACTATGTGGCCTCTCGTGGAGGGCCGAGGGGCTGAGAGAAAAGTCAAGGCCTCCTCACCCTAACATATCTTAATTCCCCTTCCCTCTTTTTTTTTTCTTTTAAAGGTCAAAGACAAAAAGAAGGGTACAATTCATCTGCTGATAAAGGCAATACGTTTTATAGAAGCTATTAATTTTTATATAAAAGTATAGTTATGCTTTATTTAAAACTGAAATAAATTACGTCATGTGAAAACGAAAGCTCCAGTAAAGCATATACTGCCGTATAAGCATATAATTTAAGCATAAAGACATAAAGCGACAAAAACTTAAAGCATTCCTTAAAGAGCTTTTTTTTGCCTTCTTGCCTACAGGAAAGATTATACATGATTTTCTCTAAATATATCCCAGTAATTATCAATCTGGTGTATAGTCTTTTGGGAGTGTCACAAAATTGATCATTCATTTTTCCAGCTTAATACATATGCTATTTTTGTCAATATAGCATTTAAAAAACCAGAACATAAAAATCTTCCCCAAAATACAAAACTATGCTATAAGAAAAATGTTCAAGGAAAGGTTTGCTTTGTAATCTAATTCAAAAGATTGCAATCTTGTGGCTGAGAACTGTGAAAAGCTCTTAAGTTTTGCTGGAAGCACACATATTACCAACACTCCAAAACTAAACTGACCACTCTTTCCACTTTCTGATTAAAGACATTTCGTCCAAATTATATGTCACATTACACCAGTTTTCAGTCTTATGGATTTGAGCTTCTTCTTCACTGAAAATTATTCCTCTCCTGTTATTAGAAGCTTGTTTAAACAAAATAGAATGTAACTCCCTGAGGGTAGAAACAATGTTTTACTGAGCTTTACCATAGTGGTACTTAGCAGGAAGCCGAGCACACAGCCTAACTCAAATGTACGCTGATTTAATGCATGCAAGTTGACATGATTAAGGGGAAAATGAAATAATCCTAAATTATGTCCACATAATAACCAAAGTAGAATATAACTGAAATTAGTACAAATGAGACCCATCATCTACTTGCAGCCTGTGGCCTAAGCATCCATTCTCAGCCCTGCACCAGCACAAGGGGATCCCCGAGGTCCTGCCCCAGCTCTGCTCCCTCTGATGCTGCTCCTTCCAGACACAGCTCAGAAAGTGGGGAGGAGGCACCCCCTGCCTGGCCCACAACAGTCAGCTGCAATAAAGAAGGCAGGAGGAACAGGAAAGAAATGGGAGAAGGGGTTCTTCCATATGGCTTTGCTCAGTCCTCAAGGGCTCCTAACCCTTTCCCTCTCCAGCCAGCACCAGGGCCCCCTGACTGCTCCCTTCAACCCTCCTGCTTCCTCCCCTCCCCTAGGTCACTTAGCCCCATCAGGTGACTCAAAAGTCCTGGGCTCCTCCTCAGATCCCCCCACACCCACCCAATTAGGAATGCTGGCAAGCTGAGGCTGCGATCTGCTTTTTAAAGATTCCTGAGCTGAGTCTTCCTCATGCTAAAGTTGGAGACTCGTTGTCCTTTCTCTCTTCCTCCTCTTCCTTCTTAAAACAGGAGAGCCAGGGTGGGCTGCTTCTCGCCCCACCCCTCTGTGGTAACCTGCAGGCAAGCACTCCTGATCATGACTAGAGTTTCCCATCTATGCAACATTTAGCCCCTTCGATGTGTACTTCCTAACTAGCAGTTTCCTTCATTCACAGAACCCCTTCACAAGCTCTCTTGCTAGAGTCTCACAACAATCTTGGCAGCGTTGTATTCCCATTCTACAAATGGAAAACTGGGTCTCCAAGATGTCATTTCCCCAAAGGCAAGAACCTGGACCCAGAGGTTTTAATTCTAAGCCTCAGTTTCTTTCCACAGTGACAGAGCTGCCTCCTTTCCCATCTGTTGGCATTTGACGACCTCATCTTGTAACAATATTTATATGGAGAAATACAGTCTAAGTCCAAAATGACTTGCAAAATTTAAAAATACAACTTATTCCTAAATTGAGGTTAATCCATACTTAAAGCATTCCGCAGAGTTTTAGCCTCCCTAATGCTCAAGTGACAAAATGACAGAAAAAGAAGCTAAGAACTGTTCTTAAATCCACTGGACAAGGTTTTCCAATCAACCTTGACAAGTTCCATACTCAACCCCTTCCTAAAATTGCTAAGAATTGTTTTCAAGGGCCCATTCTTTCTTTCCAGAAGCTGAGGTCACCACTAAGTAGTCTCCGTGTTCCACGCCAACAATCCATCCTGGAGAAAGAAGTCCATTTCTAAATGTACAGATTTAGGCATCTCCTCCCCTTGTCCAAAAAGTCCCATGACTTTTCATGGCTCACACAGAGCCCACATTCTGCCCTTTTCCCAGTTAATACCACCACACACCCTTCATGCTGACTGCATTTGGGCAACAATCCCGTAAAACACCAAGTGTTTTCATGATGCCATACCCTTTCTCATGCCTGAAAATTATTTCACCCTTCAAAGTCAAAGGAATTCAAATGTGGTGTTTCATGAAGCTTGCCCTGCCACCACAGATATTTAACCTTTATTAGGGCACCTAGTCAGCTGGTTATGCACACAACAGTTTCTCATGCTAGAATGCAAAGGCCTTGAGGCTGAGCTTGTATTTAATTCATCTTAATGTCTACATGTTCTAGCATTGTGCCTGGCACCTCGTTGGGTAGAACTGTTAAATGACTAATGCCATGTAAGAGAAATTAGAGAAGGTTCTCGATCAAATAAAAACCTAAACTCCTACAGACAATATCTAAGCATTTCCAACTGCTCAAAGGGTTTCCATTATGTGAAGGCAAAATAAATGTATCACAACAAAATTCACATATTGAAAGAAACTATAATTCTAGTCTAGAGTACCTAGAATAAATCCAAGTCCAATTTCTTTGCAGCAAACTAACAAGGAAAAGACATTCTTTAGGACCCAGGTTGCAAAAGAGAAAACAGTCATGTATACCACAAGCTCAGCTCCTTCCTTCTTTCTAGCACCTAGATTTCTGTGTGTACTTTAAGGTCAACAAGTATCTAAATGCCTACTAAATGCACAACACATTTTTTCTAGAAACTGAGAACATTAAAGAAATGTTAGCTAATAACTGTGCTCTTAAAGAGAAAATCTTTGAGAGATATGATTTAGGTATATACAATGAGAAACACATTAGGCACCCAAGCAAATAGCACAAAGTCTATGAACTATAAGAAATCTAAGAAGGGAGATCAATAAGGCTCTCCCAGGCCAGGGATTATAAAAGTAGATTTGGGCAGGGGTGGGGTGGGTTATGGGGCTGGGGGGGGGCGTTTCTCAGGACATTATTACAACTTAGGTGAGGGTTTATTTACGGTGAGTAGTCAAAAAAAGAAGACAGTTACAATAAAGCTGGATATAGACTTTGACCCAACACAACAAAAGAATTCCCATCATTAACACTGATGACAGAAAATACACATGATACTGACAAAAGTGAGATGTTTATTGAAGGCCCACTCACTATATATCCAGTGTGTCAGACTCTCTGAGCTCTGTGAACACCAGGAGGGGAGTTCAGCAGAGCTACTCAACCAGTAGTATCAACAATGGGAGTCACCGGAGTCCCCCTGGGCCAGTAACTTCTATGCTTTGAAGAGATCATTTACTCCCACACTCATGCCACATAAACATTATCATTTTCTCTGTGTGCCATTATATAAGAAAGGTTGGGAAGCACTGAGCTACTCAACAAAGAAACAGAGCAAGTTTCAGAGAGAACACCATAAGGCAGCAACAGAGAGCCGTGGTGATCTAAACCCTGGGACTGCATTAGAATCATTAGTGATACTAAATAAAATTGGACATGTGTGAGTATTAATCCAGGGCTCTTAAATCTGAAACTCCAGGATTTTTTTTTAATATGCAAGTTATTCTAATATACAGTCAAAGTTAATTATCACTGGTACAGAAATGACTAGAGTAAAATCTCTGTAGTTGTTCATAAATTTGAATATGAGTTGGCTGCTTTGTATTCCATGTATTTTCCAGCAGTAACTGGATCACCCACTCAGAGCTTGTCAGAAATGCAGACTCTCAGTCCTCATCCCAGGCCCCCTAACTCCAAATCTATCTCTTAACAAGACCTCTCAGGTGATTTATAAACACTTTGAAGGGCAATGTCTCAACACTGACAGCACACTGGAGTCACCTGGGAGCTCTGAACACAGCTGGACCTGGCACTGGGGGTGATTCTAACATGCAACCAGGGTTTGAGAGCACTGATTTGGGGGGGAGGGGCGTTTTAAGACTGCATTCCTGGCCCCACTCTCAGAGATCCTGATTCAACAGCTCTCACTTGGGGCTTGGAAATCTGTATTTTTAACAATTTTTATTAGGAAAACGCAAATATAAATTCAAAAGATACTCTGAAGTAAAAATTGTCAAAATCCAGATAGCTGAAAATAATGATTAAGAAAGGGAAGAAGTTAAAATTAAGAATTAAATTATTTTTTACTGACCCTGGTAAGAAAGTTATTCTTAAGAAGAAATATTCCTTGGATTTTATATGACTTATTTAGCCTCAGTCTCATTTTCACCAAATGTGAAATAAGGGATTTTTACCTGATTATCTTATTCCTAGCATTTAATGGCCTTGCATAACTACAACTACTACCACAAATACTACAGACTTCATACTTTCCAGAGGGTCTCTACTTTTCCTTTTAGATCTTTCTGCTCCCCAAAAGAAAAGTGTTGGTAGGTTTGACTATTTTGTTTTCTTTTCTTTTTTTTAAAATAGGGAAAAAAGGAATGCACTCAAGTTATTAATAGAAATATTGTCTCAATATGAGAAGTAGGACTGCTTTAAAATTCAGTTATGATTTCAAGAAACTACAACTCCTAGGTAAGACCTAGACTTCACAGTGGTCTATGGAATAATGATGCTCATAAGAGTGACCTTAGTTTGAATCTCCTCCATATATTTGGCACTGAGTAAAATAATACCTTACAGTGTTAGGAAAATATTAAGAAACTCTCAATTATAATGAATAAGTCTAACAATTGTTTATCAGTTGCAAATAACAGAGCACTTTCTCATATTAAGCAAAAAATATCCAGGAGTCCTTTTAAGGCAAAGATGGCTCTTATTTTCCCCTGAGGCTCAAAGCTGGGATGAAGCAGGGCCTGGGGAGATCCAAGGTTCCATGACTCTGCTGTCCTTCTGATTGGAAGGTCAAGCGTAAAAAAATGTTAATAAATGCATTTAACCAAAAGGATGGACTGACGTAAAGGAGGAAACCCTAGAAATCATTTAAAACTCAAGGACAAAGGTTTACTCTAAGGTGAATATATGAAAACAGAACACAGAAAACATGTATCACCATTCCCAAACAGTATAAAACTAGTCCTCTAAATAGAGCAATGCACAAAGTAAATTTCCAAATTTTGAAAGTATATATGTGTATATATACATATATACATATTAAAGTTGGCAATGCTTAATATAACAATTAATCAACATGAGATTTTAAAGCTATAAATTCTAATTTCCTTTAAAAATCTTATCCTCACATAATATGAACATGAATATTTCTAAATCACACAGAAACCTACTTTAGCAATTTTCATTAAGTAACTTTCTCCTTACTGAAAAAAAAAAAAGCCATTTCAGTGTTCAAAGAACAGGTAGCTAGATAAAATATACACCTGAAGTAATGCACTAGCTAATTAAACGCTTCTGAGCACTCACAGTGAAATTATAAAGCTTTAATAAACCCAAGGATAAAGTGTAGAAGCTACATCTCTTCACTGGAGGGAAAAAAAAGATCCATACATATACAATATAGCCCCAGGCCCATCATATTAAGCAAGAGACTTTAACAAGTACATTAATCGATAAACCATTTAAGGTTTTAAGGCTATGGATTCTTAAGGTTATAGATTCCTCCTCAAATTGCAAACTGCCCTTAGGTATCACAACGTTTTGCTTATTCTTTAAATGACTATGAAATCTATGACACCATTTTTCACTATTTTACTCCGTGTTTTTTTTTTAATAACAATGCCAAACAACCAACAAAAACAATTCAGAATTTAGTAATTTCTAAAAAATAGTTACACAAAGGCAAAATAGAGACTGATACATTAATCATAAGGATTTAACAATCAGAATAATTCCTCAAATGAGCATAAGCTACCAAAAAGTAGTGCTCTTGCTAAAAAAAATTATCAGGTCTTGGAAGTTACGAAGTCATCTTCCCACTAAAGTATCTCTGACAGTTGTCTTAGACTGTAGGTCTGAAACCAACAATTTGATAAATGTGCTTAACAAGCCAAGAGACCTTAACTTTAATCCCAAACTTCACCCAGTGAACTAACTAGAGATGTCAGGCCATTCGCCTACTTTGGTTCGTTCCCTCACATGTAAAATTCTAGGAGTTAACTTTTAAGTTCTAGATTTCCATGAAATTTCCATGGAGATTAAAGATGAGTAGAGTGAGAAGTTAGGTCTTATTTTTAAAAAAATTTTAAATGAGAGTTCCTGCTGTGGCACTAGGGGATCTGTGACACCTGTGCATTACCCAGACACAAGTTGGATCCCCGGGCCAGCAGGTTATGGATCTGGCATTGCAGCAGCCCAAGCGTAGGTCACAACTGCATCTCAGATCTGATCCCTGGCCCCGGAACTCCATATGCCATGGGGCAGCCAAAAAATAAAAACAAAAAAACAAAAAACAACTTCTAAATGTAGTGGAAAACAGCAGCATTCTGCTAGTTACAGTAAGTACTTTAGTATCAGTATTAAAATGTGGGGAAAAGACTGAGGTGTGACATTTGCACGACTGACTGAAAGGCTGCACTACAAAAAGCAGTGGTGACTGCTAAGAAGCAGCAGGAAAATGCAATCAGAGCAGTAGCATATAAGGCAGGTATGAGTTGGTGTAAAAATATAACATCTCACTCTTCTCAATTACAACGATATTCTCAAGAAACTGTCAGGATGGCAAGTTTTCAAAAGTTTTTGGCCGAGTGATTTATAAACCACATTTAAGATATAGTTGGTGCTACCGTAAACTAGAAGATAAAACACCTCCATCCTTGGTCACTATAATGAATCATCCAGAACTTCTGTGATTGCTTTTGGTGACTAGGCTACTATGTTAACATTTGCTAACAAATGTAATTTCATGATTGAAATTACAGAATGCCATCCAAGAATCTATTATGTGTAGTGATAGTATTGAAAAACACACCTGACAACTTGACTTTGGAAAGGAAGTCAAATATGAGGAAATATGCCAGGCAAACATGAAGATATGTGAGCTGTTAATTTCAATGCATTCTGGGGTTGGGGTGGGGAGACAACAGTAATGCTAAGAAAATGAAAATTCATTTTAAAGCTAAAATAAAAGGTATAGTAATTATAGATTTATACACTCTAAAAATTATTCTACTTTCTAAACTTATTCCTAATTCAGTGATTCTTGAATTATGAAAGACATCCATAGAGAACTGACCTTTCCTATGAAACAAAACTGCTTTTTATGGGATTAAATAGCAATATAAAAGTCTTGACCTAGGAAGAGATGTAATTCTTACTAACTTTGATGACTAGTAAGCATTAGAACAGTAACTAAAGAAAACTAGCAGACTCTTTCCCAGAAGAATAATGTTCCAATGGTTTGGGCAAAGTACAATCCAATGGTAAAAGATGATCTAGTAAAATAACAATTTACGACTAAACATATAAAGTCTAAAGCTGCCCCATTTAGAAACAATAGCACAGGCGTATAGTCTCTATGATAATTTAAATATATCATTAACATAAACTTTAAGAGACATTATAATATAGCCTAACAGATGAAGTATGTAAAGCTTATAAAAACAGCTACAGTTTAAATATCAGCAACATCCAAATACACACTTAATAAAATTATCTACTTTCAGTATTGACTCCATATTATGGGTGAAAAATCAATCACAAGTTGGTAATAATACCCTTATATTTACACAAACTAAATTCATCACATTTGTTACTTATTTGAGCACTCATGAATATCACATGTTCAGAACTCTTCTAATTCTGTCTTGTAATAATAACATATGTTTGTGACTATAAACATTCTTTAAAGCTAACCAGAAGTCGATTTGGGAAAGAAAAAACTGGTTTTAAACATTGAAGAAACTCTCTAAAAGCCCCAGAATCCATGCTATTCTCTGGCTTTCCAAGAAACTGCATTGGCCCAACATCTATGTATGAGTACACCCTCAGAGCTGGTGCTCAGGTGTGTCTGAGTGTTTGTCTGAAAGCCATCCTACAAAATGGCCAGTGGCCCCCGTGCCTCTCAGTTCCTCAGTCTTTCTGCCCATTAAGCTACCCCTAATATGCTCTGTCCACCCCTTATTTCCTTATCTCTAGTTATGACTCCTCTCTTCCTTATTTCACCTGAGGAAGGAGGAAACAAGAAAGTTAGGGCTTATTGAGCACTAAATGTTGAGATTTCTTAGAACTAGACTCTCAGTCTTCATTTCGCCTTCTGCTATACTTACCCTAGAGAAGATAAAAAATATAAGCATAGTGGTTAAGAATATGAACTCTGGAGCCACATTGCCTGGATTCAAATCCTGACCCTTCTATATTCTAGGGGTGACCTTGGGCAAGTTACTTAACATCTGTGTGCCTCAGAGCCCCATCTGGTAAAAGGGTATGACAATCATAGTATCACGGTGAGGACTGAGTTAATAAATGAGTTTGAGATAAGTGAGTAAATCCAAAGCACTTAGAACTATGCCTGGCACAGCATCAACCCGTATCAGAAGATGCTATCATCAACCCCTATGAGTGTAATACCACACATTTCTTATGACTCTCCACTTTATATTTCCACTCAGACCTCTTAGGTCCCACTGCATACTTGACATATGTACTTGGACATCTTATGTCTCAAAGGTAACATGTCCAAGATAATTCTTGATCTTTTCCCTTAAACTTATCTCCTCCCCACACCTCTAGTCTTTACCATCTCCATGAATGCCACTCCAATTAAAGTAAGAGCCCTATCAGATGATAAGTGGCAACGCACGGTCCATTTGGGACACACAATAGTAATGAGGAGAAACTCCGGCAAACCGGACTGTGCCTCTATTTAAAAGAGGAGAGGGGTGGATATACTTAGTTCCAGAGGACTGCTGCCATGTAAAAATGTCAGCTCTGTCATGGTGGGACAGTCTGCTCCTAAAGGGAAGAGCATAAAACCTCAATGTTACTGATGCTTCCCTCCACCTCACCCCATCCCCAGACTCTGATTCAATTGGTCTGACATGTGGCTTGGCTTTCAGGATTTTTTTTAAGTTGACAGATGACTACAGTATACAGCTGAGATGGAGAACCATTAGTCTTGTCCATGTCTCCCATTTTTACATGCGTACAAACTAAGACTTAGAGAAGCTAAACGTTTTGCTCAGGCACCAATGAGTTTGAAACAGTGACAGAATCAGAAAACAGTTCTTTTAAGGCAGTCTTCAAATTGTGGGTTATAATACTAAACAACAAAATCAACTTAATGGTTTATATAAACAGTATTTTAAAAAAGACAGAAAATCAGAGTATACTGTATATTCTAGGGTTAATTACAGTACATGACCTTTTTGTCTTAAATATATGCACACACTGCTCATTAGTTTCCAATTCCCTTTTTGGTCCACTCTCCTTCCCTCTCTCCTTTCAGTTGGGTCCCTGTCTAAGGGTTTTCAGTTGGTCAGCCAGTGAGAGGCACCAGTGGAAGATCAGAGGGTGGGCACAGAGTGCCCTGGGTCACTCTTCTTGGGTGATCCTGCCCCACTGCACAGCTCTACTTGGGTTCAGCTCTGGAAGGAGCGCCCCTTCCCCTTCACTGACGACAGTTCCTGGATGCCTCAGTATTCTCTGTGGGTTCCTTACAGCTGCTCATTTGAAAACAGGCCACTTATTAAATGTTTCCTTTAGGACTCTGATACATGATAGTTTGATAGACACATGAATATACAGGGTTGGATTATTTCATGTGTGAGCAGGTTTAATGTAAACTGTGTTGCCTACCATGGGCTGTGGTAAAAAAAGAAAAACACTGTCATGGTTCTTCTTACTATACCACTGTCTCCCCTGGCTGATACAGGGAGCTACCAGGTTAAAATTTCTAAAACTAAACATTTCAAAAACCCTTCTTTATGACTGTTACCATCAAGCAGTAAATAATATCTCTAAAAAGGGAAAAACATGTTTATTAAAACGGATTTTTTTAACAGGGCTTAAGATTGCCCAACGGTGCAAAAGGCCACCTGGCTAGATAGTGAGTTCCCCATCACTGCTTCACACGGGTGGAGATGACAGAACTGAACTAGAGACCTCTAGTCAGTCTCTCTTACAAAACTATGCTTCTATCAGGGAGCCTCAAGTTGTAAAATGTATTCCAAAACATAAATTAAGCAATGTTTGTTGTAGCAAAATCCTGTACTAAAAATCCATATCGTGTCAGCTCAATTCTCACTCATTCTGGGAAAAGGAAGTAAAGTGGAAATAAGGCAGCTTTCAAAAATGTCTTAATTCTGCTTTTTGCTGGATCTGAGGGTAAAAAGGTACAGAGAAAGACCCAAACATCCCGGGCCTGATCATTCTCCAGACCCATCTTGAAGATGTCCCGAGCCTCATATAAACGGTTAGCAAGGACAGAAAGTCTCCAGACTTTGGTCTGATCATCTCATTAAAAACCATCTGATGGCCAATGTTCAGAGTATATTAAAAAATAAATGGGTGAGTCAAGAAAAGTGCCACGCTCTTATTTTAATACACAATTGTACTAAGGTATGAGCATTACTAGATCCAAATATAAGCCATCCAATATAGGAAGATTTAAAGGAAATGCAATTACAAGCAAAGAAAATACGCACAAAAGGGCAACAGATATTATTCTATGATTTGTTATCGTAACCTCCTTGAAGAAGTGATGCCATTTCACATTTTGCAGCAAATTGGTTTATGCTTATAGCAGCCATTCAGGAAAAATGCAACTTCATTCTGTCACCAGATCGGTATTATGCATGTCCTTTTACAACAGCAACTAAAACTTGTTAAATGTTTTAAACACAAAGTGTCTAGTCAAATAATACCCACCCCTTTTAGTTCTGGTCCTCAGGACATATCCTGGACTAAGCAGGGCAGGTGATAACCCCATGTCACAGAGAAGCCAAGGCTCACAAAAGAAATAACTTGAACCTTAAACCAAACTTAACCACCGTGAACTGGATCAGGAGCGTCTGTCTCATCCTCTGTACCATGCTGCCTCCCCAAGGTGAACTTCTCTAACCTGCACACTGGCAAGGTTTTTCAAGCTTGCTACTAAAAAAAAAGGAGGAACGTCCTGAAAATACTGAATTTCTGTAGGCTTGAATCTACAATTGAAAAAAAGTGCCCCAACAGCAATATCAACCTTTGTGAGCGCATTAAAATGTTCGTGGGCACGCGTGAGCCCGCAAACGCACGCGCGCGCGCGCGCGCACACACACACACACACACACACACACACACACACACACGGTGATGACTGTGGCTTTTTATCATTGAGTGGCTTATAGTGATGGCTGTGATCTCAGCTGAATCCTATTCCCTGGGCTACACTGAATTCCAAATTCTTTTGGGTCACTAAGGGAATGTGAAAGGATAATAAGGGATAAATTACCAACAGTTAAATAATTAAGCAGCCAAAGCCTATTAGTGACATTATATAGGAAAAGTAGTGTTACAGCATTTTACTATGCTGACTTAGAAAAATCAGGGCCTATTATCCAAACTGCTATAACTTGCCTTATCAGAATGTCAATCAGGAAACAAAGGAAACCTCAAATCGGTCCACAACATGTGAACGTTTTAACTTTTTTTCAGCACATCGTTACGTATCAGCCGTTTGGTCAAGGCCCGGAAGACGAGTGCAGCCCTCCATACCAATCGTTCGCCAGGTCAGCAGTGTCCCAGCTCGGGCGCCCAAAACACAACACAATCCGGAAAGTGACGTGCGGAGGGCAATCACTAAGTGCCACCTGCGGTGTTTGCAGCCAAGAAGGAAAAAAGCACGCTAAAATTTAATTATAAGTTTAGCAACTTTCTAGGACAGTAAACCTGCTTTTGCTTTGAGCTCCAAGTAATCGCAAACCATCCTCCCGAGCAGGGGCTGAAATAACGGGAAGGCAGCTGGTCCGCGCCAATCAGCAGCGCCCAAGTCTCGTTAGCGCAGACCTGCCAGTTCGCGGCTAGACCGGGCAGCTGTTGATCTCGGGGCCATTTTTTCTAAAGCAGAGACTAAGAGCGGGTAGGAAGGGAGCGAGGAAGGCTGAGCCCGGAGGAGGGGGAGGGGAGGAGAAGGTAAGGACGTCCCAGGAAAAGTAGGAGAGGGCTGCAAACTGACGGAAACCGGCCGGCGGGGCTCAGCGGCACAGAAGCTGGAGGAGAGAGGAGCGGAGGGGGAGAGGGGGGCCCGCGCCTCAAAGTTCCGCGTCCCGGCGGCGCCCGCGCGCTGGGCTGCTCACCTAACAGGAGCGTGGTCCAGGTCCGGCCGCGCCCCGAGCGCCGCAGGCCCAGCGCCCCGCTTAGTCCAGCCGCCAAGCGCCCCCCGAGGCCGCCCCCGGCCGGCGGCGCGGCGGACTCCGCGCGGAGCCCCTTCCTGCCCGCGGCGCCCTTGCGCCGAGGGGACGGGGGCGCGCGCTCGGGCCCGGGTTCCCCGGCGCCGACATCTGGTGCCCCCCTTAGCGGCGACTGCGAGGCGCGGGGCGGCTGGGGCGGTTTGGGGGCCGCCTCCCGGTGCTTGCTCCGCGCCTGCAGGACCATCTTGGCATAGTCGCGCCCGCTCGCTGCGCGCGCCCGGACGGCGGCCGGGGAACGGCGGGCTGGCGGGGCGGCCCCGGCGCCGCTCACTCTCCGGCGGGCGGGCGGAGGGCGGTCCGGTCCCTCCCCGCCGGCGGGAAGGCGGGGAGAACTGCAAGGCCGGGCGGCGGCTGCCTGGCTGGCGGAGCGGCCGGGAGGCGGCGCCGGACTCGCGCGCCCGTCGCCGTTGCCGCCGCTCCGGTTGTCACGGCGACCGTGGAACGCCGGGGGGCGGGGGCGGGGACACCCCGTGAGCGGCCGCGGCCCCGCCCCTGCTGCCCCTCCGCGCCGGACGCGCGCTCCCGGCCAGCCAACGCGCACACGCCGACTTCCGGCGGGGGGCGGGGGCCGACCCGGGGCCGCACAGCGACCCCGGCCCGGCTTGGGACCCGCTCAGGACTCCTGCTGGGTTGAGTACGGGGACCGCCTACCGGGAGTGGCCGTCTCACCCTTTGAAAGCGGCCGGGAAAGAAGGGTCCTCTCGAGGAGGGGGCCGCTGGCCGAAGTTTTGGACCCGATTAAGGCTGCGAGTGGAGGTCAGTGAAGCCTGCGTGGCCCAAACAACTCGTTGCGGGGGCGGCTAAACCCGGGAGGAGGAGCTAGAGAAGGACCACTGGAGGGCGATGTGTGTGCGCTCTGGAGTTTTGGTGGCCCTGCCGCGGGAAGGCTAGCTGCTCAAAGTCCAGCCAAGGGGTCACATTACTCCATCCTGTGTGGCCTTGTAATTTAGAACGCTGCCAAGTGCAGCTCCCGCTTTCACTAACGCGACGAGCAAGGCAACCTGATTTAAAATGGCAGTGGAGTATCTCAGAGTGAGTTGATAAGGGTCGGGGCAGAAGTGTGTGCCTGACATTAAAACCGAAAACCAGGGGTAGCAGCCCAGGCTGAGGGCAGTAAAATTGAATGGACTGAGGAGGAAAGATTATCAATAAGTATGTCCTGTTAGTTCAAATGCTGTATACCTGCGGCTTGAAAGACAAGAGTAAAACTCTATTTGCTGTTAAATACAAACCTTTAGTTGAAAACGTATTTTCTTTTATGTAGCAGTAGAAGGCATGACTGAAGGAAGCCTAGGAAGACTGGGAAAGTAAGACAACTTTCAGTTACCCTCCACCCGCGTCCCTACATCCCTGCATTCTTTGCACAAAACCCTGCGGCCTCGTGGATCACCGAAATGTTCCTTTCCTTTCAGGGTCCAATGAGCTTGTTCCAAAAAGTTGTCCTTAATTACCAATTTTGTAAATCAAGCCACATGGTTCTAATTATCTCCATTGTAACCCTAGGGGCTTCACGTGGCTATGGGTCCTCTCCCTTAAATTTCTCTGCCCAGTGATTTAAGTAACTTAATACCCGCATTCATTCACTTTTTAAAGGCAGGAATTATTTTGTAAAGGGAAATAATTTTTGCCATCCAAATTAATAATTCTCCATACTCCGTATATTTGTGAATTTGGATTTTCAGTTGTCTTTTATCCCAGCAGGGAACAACTATTTTTAGACACTGGTTTTTAAAAAATTATTGAAAGTGACATTAAAGAGTGTTTGGATTCTGAAACAGTGTGTCAGATGGATCCAGTGTCACCCAGTTAGATTCAACTGGTATCACTTTACTAGAGTAACTACTTGAATGAATAAATGAGTGACTGAGTGAATGAATGCAGGAGATAATAAAATGATGATTCGTAACACTATGTTCTGTAGTATACTTGAAAGTCACTTAGTTCTAGTCCCCCTCTGCCATAGTCTTGAATTTCTGAAGGACACAGCATCTTTCCTACTCAGCTTCATGTTATCTCACAGAGCCTAACCTGGAGCCTGTCTATGAAAGTTTGTTGAATTGAATTGAAAGACGGACATCTATCTTTTAAGACACACCCAGGGGGGTTTGATCAGTTCCTCCAGTGCTGAAGAGTCCCTTCTTGGCAACCAAGGAGACTATAAAATATTAGTTAAAATGGTAGGGGAAAACTTGTACTTGCAAATAAATAAGTTGCAAACTTATTTCATGGGTGAACAAGTGAAGAATCCCAGAAAGGGGCATTCTAACATACTGGTCAAAAAACATGGCAACTGTAGATCTATGTTCCAGTCTTTGCTCTTATATACCAGCCGTGTGTCCTTGGCCAAGTTACCAGACCTTTTTGAGTCTGTTTCCTCATCCCAAAAATAAAAGTAATAAAAGCATCTACCCTACAGGTTTGTGAAAATTGAGTAAGACAATGAATATAAGGTATCTAACAATTACTTCCATCAAGATAACTGCCCAGTAAATGTTCAAAGCAGTGAATGACGTATAGAGGGTGGCAAGTCTTCTGTCCTCCCAGACCCTGAGGCTGACAACCCAGGATGGATGTAAGGATGCAGGCAGTAGAGTGCAGAAGAGCAAGGACAGTGGTGTGATATTTGGACCAGTCTCACACCTTCTGGGTTTCAAGCTTCTCAGTTGTCTGAAAGCTGATCCTCCCCTGTAATTCCCTGCTTCCCACAGGTGCTTTACAAATAAACAGTGGCTATTTAGTGGGTCACTAAGCCTGGATAAAAGAAGCAACTGCTCTTACCCTTCTCTGCACCCCTACACCTCCCTCCAAAAGAGGATGTTTCACATAGGGAGGGTGGTGATACAGAAAATGGAATAGTCATGAAGGTGATGAGTCAAATTTCATTTTGTCTTTATAACTCTGAGATCCACAAGGGAATGCAGTTTATTCATATTGCTATCTTTAGGCCAAGGGCTGCCACATAGTGGTGGATGCCAGAGACAGAAAGGAAGGAAGAAAGGGAGAAAGAGAAACTGAAAGCTGCATTAAAAGAAAAAAAAAATGTGTTGTACACAGATGATCCTATGAATTAATTCAAGATTGTAATGAATATAGATTAAGTATTACAATGAGTAGCCACTTTTTTTTTCACAAGTTTCAGATGTGCCAGGAAGTTAAGTCCTTATGTGATACCATAGAGACACTGGGTCAGGGCAGACAAATTCCGAGGATAGAAACCCAACAGAGCAGCCACTCATGAATTCTTGGTCTGGTCACCAGTACTAGCCTAATCCTTTTCTCTCCAAAAGCTACACTTTGGGCATTTGAAATAAAAATTTTTAATGAAAAAAATTTGTAAAAACTTTGGGGATGGATAAAGAGGTTAAAAAGAGTAAATGAGCATAAAATTTAAAAGACCAGAAAATAATAGAGTAAGACAAGTAAATGCACCATAATAAAGCCTAGCAATATTAAAGTGTAGGGACTAGGAAAACATTGTTAAATGGACAATGAAAAGCAAAACTGGTCAAGGCTAGACTGCTAGGAACCAATGTCCTTATTTCTTTACATTGGCATTTTAAGGCCTTATTTAAAACTTCCAAATTTCCCCCTTTTCCTCCCACTCCAACCCACAAAGTGACAGCAAAAGGAGAATCTTAACTGTGGCATCTATTTTTCATTCCCTTGAACTAAGTCACTTGATCTCTTTATTGCAGATGTATCTGTGGGTCAAGTTCTAGAGTCTGACAGTTGTCCCCTCAGCAGTTGCTCATATCAATAAAGGAACCTGCATAATTGTGCATACTTCAGAGAGACCTCAAATGGGTGCCACAAAGTGTATCTGTATCACATTCAACTTTGCCGCAAAGCTCCAACATTAACTTGTCACTGTGTTAGAATATATTCCTTTAGTCTCTGGTGAGAACAAATGTAAATTGCTACTTTATTGCCTTTCAAATTTTATCTTCTGTATTTCTGGTAGCTGACCTTGTAATTTAAACTGTTCATGCTCCAATGAGTGTTCCTGATGAACTCAGAGAGTTCATTGTTAGTCCCAGTTAGAGTGCATCATCAAGAAACACTCCATTACAGAGGGGCAAGTCTCCCTAAAATGCAGTTGAGGGCTTACTATGTCCTTGGTGTCTTAGCGGATTTTAGAGACTAAAATTAAGTCCCTAGCCCCAAAGAGCTTACAGTTTCACTGGAGAGGCAGGGTGAGCTAGGAGAAAATACGGTTACATGGGGGAAATACGAGATTCATCAGTACTGAAAGGGTTCCAAAGAGAAGAGACCATGTCTGACATGACTAAGGGGTTTTCAGGAAGGAGATAAAACTTGTCTAAGCCCTGTGGGAACAACAGATCTTGTCTGAGCAGAGAGAAACGTGGAAAACACATTATAGACAAGGAACAGCACATTTCTGAAACCCTTGTGTGCCTGGCCCGTAATAAGTGACAATGGGAACACCTTAACTCCTTTTTGGAATGAGGAGAGGAAGAAACAACTAATGTAAGTTTGAGGAGTAAATAAAGGACTAAAGAGTGAATAAATGAATGAAGTAGTGATTGAAGCATGAAATGCTCAGAGTGCCTCACACACACACACACACATACACACATACACGGAGCCAGACACATTACACCCCTGGCCTCTAATATGGGCAGGGGACTTGACTGCATCCAGTGGGCCTCTGCTGACTCATGCATAGCCAGATGCCTGAGCCTCCCTCTCACCTGCCCCCAGATGCAGGTAAGGTGGGAGACTGATGCATTTGCTCAGTCTCACAAGTCCAGTCTCCAGGGTAAGAACCTGGATGTGTCACACAATTTATCCCCTCCTCCCTAAGCTGTCCCCTCAACCCAGCCTTACTTTGCGCTCCGTAAGGCCACCGATTCATCCCTGACACACTCAGCTTTTCTCAGTGGTTTCTATCTCTTGGCCCTTCCCCTCCTATGACAGGTTCATTGCCCCACAACTCTACCCCTTCTCTCCCTGAAGCGCCTTTCTACCTCCTGGAAAGTGCCACTGAACCCCTCATCCTCTTGACTCTTCATCGTTGCTGGCCTGTGCAGACTGCCTGGTAACACTCCTGACCATTTACTCTAGTCCTGCCCCTCAGCCCCCTCAATTCCTACCATTGCTACAAATGGCCACCCTTCTAACACTGAGCCTCTCACCTGCTTGATAGCCTCATCTCTGTGACCACACTCCTACTCCATGTCATCCACCCACTCTTATGGCCCCATCCTGCTCCTTGTCCTCACCTTAACCTGGCTTTGCCCCTGCATTTTAAAATTCAAGCAACCACCTCCAGTGCCTCTAAGTCTCCTTACTATCCCATCGCAAGTGCCAGTGCCCAGCTCATCACTGCAACTAGGTCAGGATCTCACTCCCATCCCCCCTGCATGGTTTTTCCATCTCACCCACCTGGCAAAATCCCGATGTCCAACTTTGGAGCTATGCCCATGATGCTGAGGAGTGCTGGAGAAATCCAACAACTTGGAAGGCAGGAACCCCTATGTATTCTTAGTTTCCATCAGCAAATGGACCTGAGTGCTGCCCTGAAGTCATCCTACAGTGCTCGGGGTCCCATTCCCCAGAGCAGATATAGCAAATATTCACTACTGCTATCAATGCACACACACCCCTCCCCAGATTCGTATGTTGAAACCCAATCCCCAGTGTGGTGGTATTTGGAGGTGCAGTCTTTGAGATGGGATAGTTAAGACAGAGCCCTCAGGAATAGAATTAGCGCCCATGGCAGAGACTGAGAACTCCTTCTTCCACTTGTGCCACGTGAGGACATAGTGAAAAAAGGACTATCTATGAACTAGGAAGGAGGTCCTCAGCAGACACTGCATTTCCCAGAGACTTGATCCTGGGCTTCCCAGCCTGCAGAACTGTAAGAAATAAATGTTGTATCTAGGCCACCTACTCTATGGTATTCTGTTAGAGCAGCCTGAGCTGGCTAAATCAGCTGGTCTCACAAACATACCATACCTGCCTCACTATTCCCATGGTCCCAGCAGATGGCCTTTCCCCCCTACCCTATGGAGAGACTGGACACTGTCAGAAGGATCTGCTTTCCTGTTCTTCCAACTGCTGACAGACCAAGGCCCTAGTTCCCTCCCATCACTAAGAAGAGCCCCACTTCCGTATGCGGCCAACCTCCGCTCCAGTGGCTGGTTTACTCCGTTCCACCATCCTTGATGCCTTACTCTACCAACTAACTGCTGAGTCATCTCTCCATACCTTGGGTTGCCTTCCAGCAACCTTAAGCTTGCCCAAGTGTCTCCCATCTTAATTAGAACCATTCCCCAGACAATACCTCTCCCTCTCCTTGCTTGCATTCATTGGCATTCCTGGTAGATTCCTTACACCTGTCATCCCTGCTTCCTCATTTCCCAGTCAGTCAAGCTCATGGAAGTCTGGCATTCTATCTAAGACACCACAAAACTCACCAAGATCACTAATGACCTCCAGGTTGCAAAGCTCACGGGACACACCAGACTTTATCTTGTCATCTGATGACTCCCTTCCTTTGGTTTCTCTGACAAACACTCTTGAGTTTTGTCTCTTCGGCTGTCCCTTTTCAGTTTCCCTTGAAGGACCCTCTTGTTCACTAAATATTGATAGCCTTGTTTCCCTTGAAGGGCCCTCTTGTTCACTAAATATTGATACCCTTTAGGGTTCAAAACTGAGCCTTTCCTCCTTTTACTCCAGTACATTCCCTGGGCAATCATTTACAGCCTTTTTGCTGGATATTTCTAAATCTGTGTTTCCAACCCAGATTTCCTCCCTGAGCCTCAAACCCAAATTCCCAACTGCCCATTCGATGCCCAGAGTAGGATGTCCCCAAATCCAAACTTGCTTCTTTTCCAGTCTTCTAATCTCAGTAAATGATACCATGATTTTCCCCGTTCCCTTATCTAGGGAGTCATCTTTATTTCTTCTTACTTCCAACATCCAATCAATCACAGAATCCTGCTGATTTTATCTCATAATCGTCTCTCAGATAAATTCCTTTCCTTCCACTCTCACTGCCATGATTCACCATCATTTTTCCCCTCGGTTTCAGCAGCACCTTCTACCTGGTCGTTTTGCATCTTCTCTTGCTGCCCATCATTATTCCAGAGAACCCTTTCTAATATGCAAATCTGATGTCATTCCTTTTCAAAACGCCATTCATTACTTCCAAATTCCTAACGTGACTTACTAGGCCTTCATGAATTGTGCCATAGCACATCTCCCTACTTTTTATTTTCTCCAACCTCATCTCTCACTCTTCTCCAGTCCTCAGTGTCCTCTATCCCCCTGGACCTGTACATATGCTGTTGTCTTTAACTATCACACTTCTGTCCCTGCCCAGTTATTCCTGGCAGTTCTCCCGGATAACTGTCTCATCCTCAACATCGCACTTAGAAATCAGCTCATGCAGGAACTTCCCTCTCCTTCTGCCCTCCTCCCTCTGAGCCATACATCTAATAACCTAGACTATCCCCGTCAAATCATTTACCATTCTGTCTAATTGCCAGTTTGTCTGACTTCTCTGTTAGACTGCAATTTTCTTGAGGGAAAGCTCTGTATTAGGTCAGGTTCCCCAGGAAGACTCTAAGATTAAAAATTGCGTGCAGGTGGTTTTGTGGGGGTACTTTTAAGAACAAAGCCTGTAAGAGAGTGGAGAAAATAGAACTCGGCAAAGAGAAAGTGAACTTCAGTGCAATTGCAGTAGAGGTCTCAGCCAATCCAACAGGGAGCCCGGGAGCTAGAATGACCCTTCACCCTTCACAATCATCCCAAATTGTGGTAAGAGTCCTAAGCCTTTGACTCCATATCAGCCAGTTATTGGCAGTGGCTGCTTAGAAAGAGTGGGAGAAACCTGGGCAAGGCAGCTCTATACAACGTGTACAACTAAGTGCTAGTCTCAAAAGAGACTCAGCTGTGAGCCTTCAGCAACCTACGCCCCTGGCATCAGACCTGAAGAGGAAGTCTGGGTGGCACATCACAGCCAGCACTGCCAACATCGTGTGGTGTCTCAGAGCCTGACACTCCCCAGGTGCCCATGCAATCTTTCTAGGTAAATTACTGAATATATGATTGTATGGATAAATGAAACAGCAGAAAACAAGGTTAGGCTAAATGAATTGAAAATAAGAGCCTAACAGAAGGACAAAATTTTCAATTTGAAAACCATGAACTGGAGTGATAAAAAGATTGATAGTTGAAAAAATAAAGATTGCTAGGTTGTAAACAGGATTTGAAAAAGTATGAAGTAGACATGCTCTGAGGATGTGAACTTGTGGCATGTGGGTGCGGGGGATGGCTGAGGTAACTGCAGGAAGATGGACAGGGAAAAAGCCCAGGGCCTGAGAGGCTGCTCCTATAAGCAGGATGGTGAAGTACAGAATGCCTATAAGAGGATATTGAGAGCAAGACAGGACAAATATGAGACCAGCTAAAAGGTTAAACTAACTCTTTGGAAGATATCTATGATTAGGCATACGTGATCTCATTTATTACTCATTTGAAATATAAGGACTAGAAAGTGGATGTTAAGCCTAGCCTTCTAAGATATTCACTATATATTTCTAAGCTATAATAATTTTGGATTAATTTTGCAGATAAATTTAAAAACTCAGTGATTTTGTTGTTTCACTTTCCAAGCAGCTATTAATTCAACTCAGTTCAGCTCATGCCACTAATCCAGGTTTGTTTTCAGAAACTAACATTAAAACTATAGCTGGAGACAGTTTATCGCCATTGCAACGTGACCTGAAGCCCACAAAGTTCAGCAATGCTGGAGTTAAGTAGAGGCTTCACTTTTGCCTGCCATGGCTACAGAGTCCATTCTGTCCCAAGCAACAGGTTAGGGAGGAGTAAGAGTTAAGGAATCTTTGGCTTTTCAGAAAAAGCTAACTGACATGGGTTCTAGCACCTGATTTTGCAGTCAGACAATGAACAGTGTATTTAGAGTTAAGGCTGCTCTTGCAAGAGCTGAAATGTAAAGTGCAGTGAAATAGCACACCAGCCCTGGCACCTTGTTTGAGGAGCAGTGCCCACCATGCCAGCTTCCTGGAAGCTTTGGGAGGCTCTGCAGTGTGAATTCTGTGCAGCCTCAGACAGAATCAAAACCCAGATGCCACTGGCCCTGAGTTAAAGGGAGAAAAGGGGCTTATCCTAATCTTTTCTGACCTGTCCCAAAGGCCTATTTGTTGAGTGTAGTGGACAAAGGAGCAAGAAGTGGCAGTGACAGAACACAGCCCTATAAGTCCATCCTTGGTCCTATGACTACACATTCCATGGACTTCTAACCATACTGAGGAGTTTCCAACACAGGATGGGAGAGGTACACTGGTGATGGGTACAATGGTATTAGTGATACTTTGGGGCCAGTTTTGTTTCTTTTTCAGAGAGGCTTAAGCTGGGCCTCCAGATTCCCCTGAACAGAAGCAACAGTGATTGGCCCAAATGTTGCGTTTTGCTTTCTACAGAGTTTTGTCACACTTGAATATAACAGAGCCCTGTGAGTTCTATTAGAGGATGCATGGTCCACTCTGCAGTTCCTTTGGCAGCCCATCACGGCATGTTTGATTCACACACAGACTAGATGTTTGCTCTTCTTTCCTCATCTCCCACCATGAAGTAAATACAATCGGGACTTTAAGAAGTTACCTTCAAGGAGTTCCCATCGTGGCTCAGTGGAAATGAATCTGACGAGGATCCATGAAAACGAAGGTTCAATTCTGGCCTCACACAGTGGATTAAGGATCCGGTGTTGCCATGAGTTGTGGTGTAAATTGTAGACGTGGCTCAGATTTGGCATTGCTGTGGCTGTGGCGTAGCCCAGCAGCTACAGCTCTGATTCAATCCCTAGCCTGGGAACCTCTATATGCCACGGGTGCGGTCCTAAAAAGACAAAAAAAGAAGTTACCTTCGAGCACTCAACTCCTTCACTGTCAGCTTCAAATTTCTAATCTGCAATATTGCTTTGTTAGTGGGAGTGAGACTTGCATGGAAAGTCTGATAGAGTTACTTGATGTAACATTAACTGACATAATACAAGATCAGCCCTCAACAGCAGTCCTGAACAATCAGAACAAGGCTTGGACACTCTTGAAGCCCACTCCAGCCAGAGTGAATGCACTTTTATAATTCATTATGTATAAAATAAATAAGCTACAGCACAGAAAATATAGCCAATATTTTATAATAACTTTAAATGGAGTGTAATCTACAAAATTATTGAATCACTATGTTGTACACCTGAAACTAACAGAATATTATATATCAACTATACTTTAGTTAAAAAGAACACTTTTTGACAAGCTAAATGCCAATTTTTAAAAATAATAGTTCACCTTACTACCTTATCATGTTCTGAATTTCTTTTGAGACTGGATAAATGCATATATTTCAGAAGCTGCTGAGTGAATAGAATGGTTGAGAAAGAAGGTATGATAAGACAAGAAGAGTTCCTGGGACCTTAACAAGTGGAGAGAAGAAAAGGGAGAGACAGAAGGGGAGACGTTAAAGGACAGGCAGCTCAGTGGAAGCACAGAGGCAAACACGACCCCAGTGTTCAGAGTCCTTCAAGCAGCTGGGTGTAATGCCTCTGGGAAGCTCCCCTGAATCCCCAGAACAGGCTGCCACCTACTGAACTTCAAGCCTGCCTCATCACCACTTTGCTCACTGATGGAGCTCCACCTTCACCAATTTTATTTACTTGGATTTTGTGCACAATTTTATTTTTTTAAATGATACTGCTGCAATAAAAAATAAAGTCAGGCAAAATACATAGGAAGCTTGCTTAAAATGCACATGACTTGCGCGTACCCCTAGAGAGTAAGGAGTAAGACCATAGCTACCTGCCTGTCTAGCAAGGAGGCTCCTGACCACAGCTAGTAAAACCTGGCTTGGATGGTGGTTTAAGACTCACCTATTCCATATGAATCAGTTCTAAGTGTTTGGAGGTCACACTCTCCAAAAAATTAAGATTCTTTCTTATGCTTATGTTTTACAATTTTTGAAGACAGATACATATTTTCTCTGATCCCTCTATTAATAATATCTATATTTCATAAGGAAATACTTAGAAGCAAATTGTGCTATAGAAAAAAATTGAAAAAGCCATAGAGATTAATTTTCACAAACTTTATCCTTCATCCTTCCTTCTTTATGAAGTTATCCTTTGGAAGAATAGCTATTAATGTCCATAATCATTCTTCTTTAGCAGATTAAGATGGATCTTGGAAACAGGTCTTGAAAACGTTGCCAAGAAAATGAAGTAGGTAACAATAGGCTACGTACTATTAATAAAACTTTGTTTAAAGATTACACAGATATATTATTTGGGGTTCCGTTGGAAGCATCTTTGGTGTCACCTGGTCCTTTTCTTGGAACCTGAAGTCTGGGGAAGGAAGGAGAGGGAATAACCATCCACAGCTGCTCACTGTGGACCCACAGGCTGGCCAGGTCACACCCCTGGAGCTCAGGCAACATTTAACATTACCTGGGAGCCTTTAAGAAAAGCCAGGCCTAGACCTCACCCAGACCAATGAAATCTGAAAGGAGTTGAGGGGAAGGGTATTGTATTTTTTAGAAACTCCCCAAGTGACTCGGCCAAACAGTGAGGCTGAGACCTACAACTTTAGGGAAAGAGGAATTGATCTCTATTTTTTAATTTTTATTTTATATTATTTTATTTTATGTTTTCTTTTTCAGGCCACACCTGCAGCATATGGAAGGTCCCAGGCCAGGGGTCGAATCAGAACTGCAGCTGCAGGCTTACACCACAGCCACAGCAACACCGGATCCTTAACCCACTAAGAGGCCAGAGATTGAACCCACATCCTGACAGACTCTATGCTGGGTTCTTAACCCACTGAGCCACAACAGGAACTCTGCTGACCTCTGTTTTTGTTTCTTAGTTATATGATAGACTTTTTAAAACATATATTAAATTATGTTTATGCAGGGTCTGTGCAGTAAAAGGAAAAAACAATGAGGATAACAAGGATTACAAGAGTTACTCCAATCAAAACAAAGAAGTGGCTTTCCACATCAGAAGCAGACCTGGTCTGTGGCATTGGTCTCTACTTGTTTGTAGTCTCTCCAAACACTTAGATCAGGTCACAAACGCTAATTTAATCTACAGATCACAGTAGTACACAACACTGGTTGGAAGACAGTTTGGAACTCAACCTGGAAAGCCAGGGATCCGTCTCATAAACTCCTGCTCCTCCCCTCAGCCCAGCTCTGGCTTTGCTACAGCTTGGAAGCCCTGAGCAGGCATCTGCCCTCCTCACCACTCATCCTCCACCCCTCCCTGGGCTGGCCCGAAAAAGAAAGAGCCTGAAAATGATGGATGTAAGGATGGATAAATGAATCAAGATGCAAGTATGAGGAGCCAGTTGAAGAAAGTCATGAGGTATTTTGAGGAAAGCTCCTTGTGCCAAGTTTCATTTTTCCTGCAGCTACCCAAGCCCGAGACACATTTCTGGAGCCAGCCAAGGAAGAGGCTCATGGAATTTAAAGTATCTTGAAAACAAAGGAAATTCAGGCCGATGTACCCTGTGTATTTATGTGCAGGCACGATGCAAAAGCAGTAGTGATGCATTTGAATTTTCACCCAAAGACAACACGACTCGCAAAACACTGATGAAAACCCTCAAAAAAGGAAAAGGCTCACAATAAAAAATAATAGTAAAACTAGCCTTTGCCAGATCTTGGGCACTGTTCTATGTCTTGTGTACACATTATTTAATCCTCACAACGACCTACAAGGCGCATAATTTTATTATCCCCAATTTACAGGGGAAAAACCACAAAGAGGCTGAGTAACTTGCCGCTATGCCTCACCCCTGGCTCTACGCTGTCTTGTGTGGTGGAACAGTCACAAAAGACAGACCCCATGAATTGCGGTTTCCTTTAAGAGCTAAAAATTGCTTCCTTCAAAATAAAGGCTATCCAACAATTACAGGCTTTCACAAGGAAGTATGTTCAGGGCAACTGAGTATGGCATATCATGGGAATTAACTGGAGTTCTCTTTAATTTATATATTGTTTTCAATGTAAGTCATTTGCAGACCTGGGAACTCTATTGTTAGTAACAGATGACTTGTACCACCGCTGACAGCCCACTGCAACACCCCAGTGGGTTGTGACACCCCTGTAGTGGGAACCACCAGCCTGGAAAATAGGCCTAAACAGAAAGATATTTATGTGACTGAGCTGGAAAAGGTAGCGGGAAGGTGTATGAAACTAGATATCAGCAGTTCGTGTCAGGCCTCCCAGCTTCGTGCCTTTCTGGAAAAGAGGTCAAGAAAAGTAGCTGGCGGAGGAGCATACACATCACATTGCTGCAGCTGAGCCTACAGAGACAAGCTTTGGGGCATTTTGCCGCCTGCCAAGGTTAGAGGACGGAAGTCCCAGAAGTTACAGCATTTACTGTGTGTGATCAAATCACTCACTCCTAGCTGAGAAGTCTCCTCTTTGATACAACAAATGACAGGCCTTGGAGGAAGAATGAGCCATTTCTCCAAGGACATCTGAGGGCTTCCACTGGGCATTTTGGTTCCTTGACACTCCAGGTCAGCTAGGTGACATTGGTTATCCGCTCATTTGCATTAGCCCCATTTATCCTCCCATCCCCCTCAAGAGATCTAGCCCACAAGTATTATTCCCATTCAGCTCTGTGGAGATTTCAAAGCATATCTGTTAATTCTTTGACATTTCTGCCATCAAGAAGAGAGATCTATATCCCTTCCCCTAGAACCCAGGCAGGACTTTTCATGTCTCCATGAAAACCATGAAGCGTGACCTATGAGGCTGGGTGACCTCATTTGCCACTCTCGTGGGACAAGTACCCTTGTACCTGGGCCTTCATGTAAGAACTCCAGCTGCCCTGAAGCCACCACGCTAGAGAGGCCATATGGAGGGACCACACTGTGATAGGGAGAGGTGCTCTAGAAGCCCCAGATGTTCCAGCCCCCAGCTGTTTAGGACTCCCCAGGCCAGCCACCAAACATGAATGGAGTAGCATTCAAGAAAAATTACTCTGTGACTATAATTGCAGAAGGACCAAAAACTGCCTGGCTGGACCCCATCAATCCCCAAAGAGTGAAAGACAATAAACGCCCATTTGTTTTATGCCGCTAACTTTGGAGTGATTTGCTGTGCAGCAGACTTTAAGAGAAGTCACTTTTCGGAGTTCCCGTCGTGGCACAGCGGAAATGAATCTGACTAGGAACCATGAGGTTGCAGGTTCGATCCCTAGCCTCGCTCAGTGGGTTAAGGATCCAGCATTGCCGTGAGCTGGGGTGTAGGTCGCAGACGAGGCTCAGATCCCGCGTTGCCGTGGTTGTGGCGTAGGCCAGCGGCTACAGCTCCGATTCGACCCCTAGCCTGGGAACATCCATATGCCACGGCTGCGGCCATAAAAAAGGACAAAAAAAGGAAGAGAGAAGTCACTTTTCAGGATCACTCAGGAACTTCCATGTGAAGCTGGGCCTGGATTCAGTTCATTCCATTCAATGCAGTATTAACCAATCAGCTGTGGGCCCTGGGGACCAGAGAAGAATAAGGTGCTGCCAAGCCCTTCACAATTGGGCCTCCTCCTTCCACCTCCTCCTGGAGGCAGCTGCTCCTTACTGGATGGACAGTGGATGGGGCAGATGAACCCCACCACTACTGGTTTCTAAAAGGAACTGGCTTCAGGGCACTCTGACTATTCTTTGCACCGTGCTGTGTGCAGGTGGCTTCTGGCACCAAGAGGTGGTAAGCCTGCCGCCAGCCTTGGCTTTCCCTCTAGTTCTTCTCTGATGAATTGGTTGGCTGTGTTTGCAACTGAGGGCAGACAGTGTTGCAAAAGTAGATGAGTAACATACAGCCTGCCTGCAGAGTGTAACTTGGCTCTGATGAATTACGCCTAGTCCCTGGTCTCACATTTGGCTGGATCTACAAGAAAAATATGTGTGTTCTGGGCCCCAGCGGATCTTTTAATCTAGCTTCTGTTCTAAGGTAAACATTCTCTGTTAAAATTAGAAATTTTCATCTGCTTCTTCCAAATAGATGGTTAAAAAAAGGCATGAAATATATAAAATTCACTTTTACTTTTAATGAGCTCAGGGCTGCTGGGTGGCCAACACTGATCCAGCATCCGGGGTTGTCCTGTAAGAGGGAGGTGGGCATTTACACAGAAAACCGTGGGAATGGTGCTGCCTGCCCTTTCAGGGTACAGCAGTGCTGTGATATTGTGTGCTAGGCAAAAGTAGTAATCTTTTCATTTCTGGGGTGTATATAATATATTTTCATTTAACATCCACATGTTTCATGAATCAAATCGACAAACACTGACCAATTATTGATTTGATTAAATGTGTTGTTTAAAAAATGAGAAGCAGGACTTCCCATCGTGGCTCAGCAGAAACAAATCTATCTGACTAGCATCCATGAGGATGAAGCTTCCATCGCTGGCCTTGCCCAAGGGGTTAAGGATCCTGTGTTGCTGTGGTTGTGGTGTAAGGCCGGTGGCTACAGCTCCACTTTGACTCCTAGCCTGGGAACCTCCACATGCTGTGGGTGAGTCCCTAAAAAAGACAGAAAAAGAAAGAGAACCTGCTTATTTTTGTCTGCCACAAAATCAAAGCCCAATTTAAAAAACTATTGCCAAATTTATATCTCTGCTTTCTAGGATGCCTTTAATCAAGGGATTCCTGTACATGAAGAAGGATGAGGAGGAGAGGAAGAAAGAGAGGGAGAATTCAGGCTTGTGATAAGGAGCAAACCTTATAAATACCGCCTAGCATATGACAGATGCTCAATAAATGCTAATTTCTGAACTTTACTATTCTGTCTTATCTTTCCAAGGCTTCTTCACCAAGAGGATACAAATGAGGTCAAACTTACAGGAGGATTAAATTTCACCAACTGGTTGGCCGGCTCACCTCTGCGGGACCTTCCAGCATCCTCCACTGTGAGTTCCACACCAGCATTTTTGGGACTCACCAGATGGTGATTAACAGGTATTTAACAACTAGCCCGTTGCCTGTGCCCTGCCTGTCATCAGAATGCCTCATCTTCAGCTTCCATCACTTCCATCTGATGAGGAGGTCCAGCCTCTCTGCCACCCACCCATTCTGATGTCCTGGGCAAGGCAAACCTGTGGCCTGTGATGAAGAGGTGTGGGAAGAGAAGGCCCAGCTCTGAGTTACCGGCTATGGGAGGAATCCAAGCAGGGCCGCTTGTGACCTCCTGTGTTAGAAATTTACAGACAACAATTATTATCTTTAAAAAAAGGTCAGTGCCGTCTTTCCTCTCCCTAGGAAACAGACAAGCACCTGCATCCCTGGGGCTAGGCTGGGACGGGGGTGAGTAACCGCCTTTACACTGGACTTGGAATCTTCATTGTCTTTAACGGCAAAGGCTTTGCTGTCAGGGCCAGTTTATGGGCCCGAAACCTCTTCTCTTGGGAGGTCTTCTCCCCGGGGGTCTGTCCAGCTCCCGCAGAGTCAGCCCCAGTGGGCCCAGCAGCCGTCTCCTCCAGCAGGCTCTCCTGCCTGTGCAAACAGGCTCCTGCTGGTTCACTCCTTGTCTGCTGGTCATTTAAGGTCAGCTCCCCTCACCACTTAGGGCCTGTTCTATGGAGCACCCCTCCAGCATCTCATCTTCCTCAAGGAACTGGCCGCTATGGCCGCCACGGGTTTTGCCAGGCTTGTGCTGGGACTCGGCTCTTTCTGCCCCAGAGTGACAATTCTGACAAATGAGTTTAGGTAGCCTGGCCACTCAGGCAGATGGAAAGAAACTGGTATGCAGTGAGCACCACTGAATGCCAGGCATGTGCCAGCCACTCTCTCTCCTCTCACTGTCCTGGGAGTCCCCTTTGACAGCAGGGGTGGTGACAGGAGCTTACTCTGCCCTGGGCAGGAACCTCACCTTCAGAGTCAACTCTGGCTGAATCAAAAATCCATGCTTCGCAGAGATCCACTCTCTCCATGTCCCCTGAAGGAACTCCCTCAAAAGCAAGGCTGAGTGTGAATCAACACAGTACAGTTCTGGCCACCGTATTCCTCCCACGTGGCCCCTAAACTGGCCCCTAAACCTAGGCTCCATAAGCTCAGTCCTCTAGCACCTTTCTGGGGGGTCTGTGGTAACTGTCCATGGCCCCTCCTTAGGTGTACACTTCATCCTGAGCACCAAGGTCCCGATAGCTCCTCCAGTGAACCTCCAGTGTCTCCTGGTGGCCTTCCTAGTGATAACTGCTCTTTCATTCCTGATATTGGTAGCTTTTGCTTCCCACCCGCACACCCCTCTTTGTTAATTAGCTGGAGCTTTATGCATTTTACTTAAGTTTTCATTGACTTTGTTTATTGTTTTTCTACTTTCACTTTCCTTGATTATTGCTCTTTACATATTACTTCCTTCCCCCGCTAGCTTTGGGTTTGGTTTATTCTTCTTTTCTAATTTCTTAGTGTGGAAGTTTAAATTATTAATTTGAGACTTTCTTTTCTAATATGAGCATTTAATGCTAAATTTTTTCCCTAAGCACTTCCTACAATCGTTATAAGTTATATTTTCATTGTTATTCATTTTAAAATATTTTCTTATTTCCATCAGAGCTTCTCTTACTTCTTTGACCATTGGACTATTGAGAATTGTGCTGTTTAATTTCTAAATGTTTGGATATTTTTCTGGTTTCGATTTTTTTCTTTAATTCTGTTATGGTCATGCATACTTACTACTGTCAACATAATATGCTCTCAATTTTTTTCTCTTAATTTAGGGCTTAATGACCCAGAAAATATATATGAACTTTAAAAGAATGTGACTTTTGGGGTTTTGGAGTGGATTGGCATCTGCTGATAGATCTTCCTTGACAACTGGTCACAGTTTTCTGGTTCTTTGTTAACTAGTTTTAGAGTGTATTCTAAACAATTTGATATTATGTTATGAGACTCTGGGTTCTATTAAAATCCTCTGGAGATTTTTGGAGTTTTTCTCCCGAAGAAATTCTGGAGAGTGTTGCTTGTGTTCATTTGCTTTAGCAAATAAGTAACCTCGTTAGGTAGGGATCACAAGTTCTGTGGAACCATGGTTTCACATCAGGTTAGGTCTCAAAGTGGTTTTGATGTTGCTTTGGGTGTGATTAATGCACGGATGGCTTGGGCATTACATTCTGTTTATAAACAGAATTAGAGCATTCCCTCCTCCAGTTCTGGCCTCTCCAGGGTTTCCCTCACACTCTCCATCTCCCAGGGCCTCTGGTACTGGGTTTCTCTGGCCGGAAAGATGGGCTCCTGATAGAATTTATTCGGCTCACTCTGTTAAGCAGTTCCATGTGACTGGTGCTATGTTCAGGGCAAAGGGGTGAGATAAAAAAGAGAAAACAGTAACCGGGTTTCTTTCACACTCTTTGGGACACAGAGAACCCTTTAGCCACATCCTCTGACCAGAGAGACTGTTTTTTGTCTCAGTTCTTTAGGTGTTCATGCCACGGCCACTGCCGTGAAGTTCCAGACTGGGGCCACCCTTGTGTTAGAAGTGGGAGAAGAAGGAGAGGGATGGAATGTATCCCCCACTTTTCAGGTTGCGGGGGCCCTCTTTCTTGCTTTGGCCAAAAAAGGGAGGTTCAGAGTTCTGATGTCTGTGCCTGCCGCCCAGTTCTATAACAGGGGTCACTTTCCTATGAGAGCTGTGAGATAAGGAGGAAAAATAACCCAAAATACTGGTTTTGCTTCATCTTTTGACTTTATCTTTTACTTTTCAGATTCCTTATGTAGGTGGAGCCTGTGGAACTGGTTTTAGCTATAATTAGTAAGAGAGAGGCTGTAGAGAGCTTACTTCATCTTGGCCATAAGTGGCAGTTGTGGTAATATTAATACCTAACGATTAGTGAATTCTGAATACAACTTGCATCTCTCTGTCCTTCCCTGCTTGCGAATTTGTGGGAATTTTGGAGATGTTACGGGGATCTGACTTCTGTTTTTGCTGGGAGAGGTGCTGAGAGCTTCCTTGAGGGTGTTGTCTGTTAGACCACCTTGCGCTCCTTTGCAAACTGGTAGCTTCAGTCTCCCACGAGTCATAATGATCCAGTGTCCCATTCAGTGTTGATGTGTGTTTTTATGTGTTTATGTCCACATTTTGGAACCACACAGCTACTCTCAACCATTGCCTATAATACTTGATGGTTGGTTTATTTGTCTGTTTCCTCCTTGAGGGTTCTCGAGGGCAGAGAATTCATCACTGCCCTCTGAGCTCCTTCCATTTTCTGGCACATGACAGGAATGTGATCTTTCTTTAAAAATTGTCTGACTGTGCCTTAAAATGGATTTTCAGACTTTGAAGCATTTGTCCTGTCTGTTAACCATGTCTGATAACCCATCACACATCTCTGAGAACCATCCTGCAGTCACAGGCACTCAACCCTGAGAGAGGGTCAACGCCTCACAAACATCAGCATCCTGGGGCTGGCAGACAGGGTCAGGCGGAATCTTCTCTACTCCAGGGACAGGTAAACCAAACCATGAGGAAGCTAGGTGACTTTCTACTCAGCCTAAAGGTATTAAGCACCATGAAGAAATTGGAATGGGGAAGCTGCCTGGCAGACAGCTCAACATACATTTACAAGCACACGTTTTTCCTTTTGCATTAAGACATGACTTAATCAGAACAGGATTTCTGACTTCCTCTCTGTCTCCGATGGCATTAACAACCAAATGTGTATGCTTCACCATTTCTATCTGGTTGTAGAGCAAAAGGGTTTGGGTTTTTGTTTTTGTTTTTAAAAGCATTTGCATTCTGCTGGTTTATGAGTGCAAGGCAACTTTATATTATTTTCCAAGTCTTTTATATACTTAGGAAACTTTGCCTTTGAATGGGATCAGCAAGATGTCACATCAGCCATTCACCTGCGCTTGCGAAATTGAGTGCCTGCCCCGTCTGGCTGTAAGCTACATTTATCATAACACTGGAAACAGCTCCACACCCTCAAAAGCTACACTGGATCGCACACGCACACCTCACACTGTCACAGAATTACCTCAGATGGCAATTTGATTTCCTCCAGAGCATTTCAGCTGGTAAATGCTGCAAAGGCCTAAGCAGACCCAGCAGGGAAGCTCATGGTCCAGATCTCGGCAAAAACCCGAACTTCGCGAGAGGGAGCAGAAGCAGTGAACCTGGCAGTGAGTCAGCTGTGGAACACAGTGAGGGTCTCTGCAGCCCCCCCTGAATCTCTTCTTATCGTGGGAATAGGAAGAATAGGATCCTGCTGTAGGCAAGAGCTCCCAGCTTTACAGAATGACCCATGTGCCTGCCTCCCTTTCCCTCTCCACTGGTACACCAACGGAAACTGGCTCCCCATCCCCAGGTTCAGCCCTGCCCTGTACCCCCAGGCCTACGCTAATCCCAAGAAGGTTCGGGATGAGAAAAGCTTGGTCAGCAATTTTTGAAGGAATTCTTGAGATGATCTTTGGCACCCAAGTTCTTTAACTACGAGGTAGATAGATCTTATTTTTCCCTTGCAGCAGTTCCAAGGCCCTCCTTCTCAGGAAGCTATTTCTTGACCTTTATCCCCTCCACCACCTGGTCCCGAATATAAAATGACAACTCCTGGGTCCCTTACTTTCTAGATCTCCAGTTCTGTCACTCCATTTTGATAGTTTTTTCTTTTTTTTTTTAACTGTATCCGTGGGTCAGACAGACCTGAATCTAGTTTCCAGCCTTGCTCCCATCTAACTAAGAGATCTTAAAAAAAAAACTTGCTGTCTCTGAGACCCAAGTTTCTCAGCTGTGAAACATTACTGACCTGTTCTCAAGATTACATAGGTGATATATAAAGTGACAGAATAGTCTATAAATTATGGATTATTATTTTTTTAGGAGTATCTGTCTAGCTGTTTCCTTCATCACTGTTGGCCTGGTTTCCAAACTTCTCAGACTCACCTTTCTTAATCACACATCACTCAAATCATAATTTAAAGAATCAGTCCTCAGCCTAGCTCTCATATTCAGATTTATTCTTTGCTTTCACCTAAATCTGGTGGTCATCCACGGATTACTGGGCCTGCTTGAATTACTTCTCCTACCTTTTCTCTGCCTGACCTGTCCCTTTATTTACTAAGCATCTAATTTATTTACATAAGAGAGAGCAAAATTAAGCGGTATAAATTCTGCTTCATTCAAAGGTAAATATTAATATCTTGTATTATTCAGTAAATGACTAGATGTTGATTGCTGTGCATCTCACCTAGTAAATCAGTGAAATAAATGGTTTATGTACTCTAGCAATAGATTGTTCTGTTTTTCTCTACTTAAGTGATGGGCGCTTTGTGTAGGAACATATATTCACACTTCAAATTATGGTCAGTAGTTTTGTGGATGTAACCAATAATGATAAAGTTTTTATTGACTTTGGATTTAACTTAGTTCACGTTTACACTCTGAGATGGAAAAGCCTTTATCTACTGTACAGCACAGGGAACTATGTCCAGTCTCTCTTGGGGTAGAGGTAGAGCATGACAGAAGATGGTATGAGAAAAGGAATGTGTGTGTGTGCGTGTGTGTGTGTGGCTGGGTCACTATGCTGTACAGCAGAAATTGACACAACGCTGTAAATAAACTATACTCTAATAAAAAAAAGAAAAGAAAAGCCTTTAATGGTACTGCAAATAGAGACTACAGAGAGAGGGACCATACACTGAGTCTCAAGCGCAATACTTCTTACCTGGCACTAGAATCATATCTGCATTTGTAGGAGGGAGTGCTCAGTCTATAACACCAGAAAGGAAAGGCTCTTTATTTAATTAACTTTATGAAGATAATAAAGGTGTAGTTAAGAATGATTGGACATACATGGAAAAAGAAGTGTATAAAGTTCATTACAACATTAACTTGAGCAAAACTATTCACAATAAACCCTAGGCATTATATTCTCACTTCTCCTCCCTTTAAAGGGTAATTCTTTTTAAGTGTTGATCACTCATCTCCTTTTCTTCTGCACAGTGTGTGTCATTCACATCCCGTGGAGGTCTAAGCTGGATGGCATTCTTTGCATTAAAACTATTTTTAATTACTATAAAATCATCAAACTCCAAATTTTAAAGAAAAGAATCGCTCTCCTATACGTTGCTAACAGTCCCCCTCCTTCCTCCTGTTCTTCCTTCCTTACTCTTTCTTTCCTTCCTCCTTCCATCCTTCCTCCTTCCTTTTTTTTCTTTCCTTTCTCCCTCCTTCTCCCTCCCTTTTTGTCTCCTTTTCCTTTTCACTCTCCTTCTTTGTAAAACACATACTGGTAGGTAGGTGTTATGGGTTGAATTGTCTTTCCAAAATTCATATGTTAGACTCCTAACCCCCAGTACCTCAGAATAGTTCTACATACCTCTTTGAAGAGATAATTAAGGTAAAATGAGACCATAGTATGACTCCTCTTATAAGAAGAAGAAATTAGAGCACAGAAAAAATACAGAGGGAAGATGTGAACACTGAGTAAGAAGACAGCCAACTGAAAGCCCAGGAGAGAGGCCTCAGAAGAAATCAACTTGCCAACACCTTGAGCTCAGACTTTTAGCCTCCAGAACTGTGGCTAGACCACTCATTCTGCGGTGCTTTGTTATGGCAGCACTAGCATACTGATACAACAGGTATTCCCCAGGGGTGGTATCTTTATGTTTCCTTTCAGTGCTTTATGTTCTGGTCAAGAGTGTGTGTTATCTTCCTTTGTGTGGAAATAGGTCCCCAGTGGACAAATGCATAGTCAATATAAAAAACCCACTATTGGGAGTTTCCTGGTGGCCTAGTGGGTTAAGGATTTGGCATTGTCACTGCTGTGGCTCAGGTCATTGCTGTAGTAGGATTTGATCCCTGGCCTGGAAACTTCCACATGCTGCAGGTACAGCCAAAAGAAAAATGAAAAAAAAAATAAAGAAAGAAAAAAGAAAACAAAAAAAAAAATCAAATCCGCTATGATCTTGGATCTTTGAGAATTCAGTCCCAGGGATAAGTTAGTGTGTATCAAACTAATGTAAAGTACAGATAGAAAAGTGTCAAATGTGATATGTGGAACAAGAAGTGTTGCAATGGTTCAGGGAAGGGTTCACATTAAGTGACAAGGCTCCAAAATGGGAAGATTTGAGCTGGACTTGCAAAGGAGGGTAGGATTTAGTAGTAGAGAGATTGTAGAAAGCAAGGAGAAAATAGTATAAGCCCAAATGTGGGCATGTCCAGAAGGCTGGGCAAACCTCTGGTTCAGTTTGTTTAGGTGAGCAGTGGGAGAGGAGACTGGAAAGGTCTAAGGTCTTTGGTGTCAAGCAAAGCCATCTGCCCTGTGAAGAGTGGGAAGCAATACAAAGTTTTGAGTAGAAATGCAGCCTAAATGAATAGCAACCAGTGTTTAGGAAGATGAATCTGTGATGAGATCAAGGATGGTGCAAAGGAAAGTAGTGCTGGAGACAACGCACAAGGTAAGAAGTTCCTCTCATTTGCTCTCCTACAAAATGAAAAGGGAGTTTGGGGTTAGTAGATGCAAACTATTGCATTTGGAGTGGATAAGCAATGAGATCCTGCTGTATAACACAAAGAATTATATCTAATCATTTGTGATGTAACATGATGGAGGATAATGTGAAAAAAAATAATGTGTATAAATATATAACTGGGTCAATTTGCTGGGGCAGCAGAAATCAACAGAACATTGTAAATCAACTATAATAAAAATTTTTTTTAAAAAGAAGAAAGCTAATGAGGGTTGTATGTCTGAGTAGGAAAGGAAAAGAGAATTCAAGCTTTACTGAAGGCATCAATAGGGAGCTGGCTGCCAACAGGGCTGGAGGAGAGTAAGGTAACTGATCTTTTAAGCTTTGATTAAAAGGGCCATATTAGCCATTATTATTTCCATTTTACTAATGGAAACACTAAGGCACAGTAGATTTGCCTATGGGTATTTAAATGATCTAAGTCAATGAAAACAAAATTTCCTACTCATTTATCCTTATTAGTATGTAGCCTCTATCACATTTTCTAGTGCCGTGATCTCACTTTAAAAATATTATCATTAAAATTGCCCTTCTCAGAATAACTCTTGTTGTTTCTTTATTTCTGAAATCTTTTTATGCCTTCACCCATGAATTCCAATCTCTTTTACCCTCAATCCATCACATCTTTTTTTTTTTTTTTTTTGCCTTTCTGCCTTTTCTAGGGCCATACTCGTGGCATATGGAGGTTCCCAGGCTAGGGGTCTAATCAGAGCTGTAGCCACCGGCCTACATCACAGCCACAGCAACACAGGATCTGAGCTGCGTCTGCCACCTTCACCACAGCTCAGGGCAACGCCGGATCCTTAACCCACTGAGTGAGGTCAGGGATTGAACCCGCAACCTCATGGTTTGTAGTCGGATTCGTTAACCACTGAGTCACGATGGGAACTCCACATCTATTATTTTTCATTTTATCAGAGGCATATGGAAGTAATGAAAAAAAATGTATCAGCTGCAACTATCACAAAATAGCTTTTTAGGGAGTTCCCATCATGGCTAAGTGGAAACAAATCTGACCGGCATCCATAAGGACGCAGGTTCAATCCCTGGCCTTGCTCAGTAGGTTGGGGATCCAGCATTGCCGTGAGCTGTGGTGGGGCAGCAGCTGAAGCTCCGGTTCAACCCCTAGTCTAGGAACCTCCAGATGCTGTGGGCGAGGCCCTAAAAAGACAAAAAAAAAATGACCTTTTAGTAAGCACCTATTTTAAAGACTCTGCTACATTTAATCTCTGCAGCAGCCTGTGGGATAGGCAATATTATCCTCATCTTATAGATGATTAAATGGATGTGCATATAGGTTAAATCGTCTAAGGTCAAATGGTTAGTAAGTGGCAGAACCAGCGCTCCAACCCAGCTCTGCCTGATCCCAATCCTGCTTTTCCAGCATGACCACTGCTGATAGAGATGAAAGGATCAAGAAGACGGTTTGCCATGGTTTTTAGGTTAGTTCTTCAGTGTTACCACTATCTGCCTCTTCTGTGTAGTACCTAGGATTATCCCCCCCATTTTTCAGTTGGGTTTGTCTTATTATTGAGTTGCAAGAATTCCTTGTAAATGCTGGATACAAGTTCTTCCATATGTGTATATTTTACAAAATATGGTTTAGAGTGCTTTAGGTTCACAGCGAAATTGAGAGGAAGTTACAGAGATTTCCCATTTACCCCTGAACCTTTTTTTTTTTTTGTCTTTTTGCCTTTTTGTATGTAGAGCCGCACCCGCGGCATATGGAGGTTCCCAGGCTAGGGGTCTAACAGGAGCTGTAGCTGCCGGCCTTCACCACAGCCACAGCAACGCGGGATCCGAGCTGCGTCTGCAACCTTCACCTCAGCTCACGGCAACGCCGGATCTTTAACCCACTGAGCAAGGCCAGGGATCGAACCCGCAACCTCATGGATGCTAGTCGGATTCATTAACCACTGAGCCACGAAGGGAACTCCCATTTACCCCTGAACCTACACATGCAGAGCATCCCTCATTTTCAACACACCCCACCATTTTGCATTCCCACCAGCAATGAGTAAGTCCCTGTTGCTCCACATCCTCCATGTATGGAAAGGATGTGTAAACATGTATTGAAAGATGCTCTGACATGGAAATGAGAGTCATTAAAAAAAAGAGCTTACTCACAGTTCCCAAGAGGAGGGGGCACGCCATGCCACGCCACATGGAGAAGCATCAAGGCACCTCAGCAGGCAGGGGAAGGTGGGGAGAATGCCGGCAAGAGGCTTGATGACTGTGGTTTCTAAGGGAAGGAACAGGCAAGGCAGGGCGATATAAGTTTAGGATTGGCTTGTTTAAATAATTTCAGCCGACTCTGGGGCAAGGGCTATTCCTAGTTTTTAGGTACCTGGCCCAGGGCAGGTGGGTAGCGGTAACATAAAAAAGGCAGAGGAGGTGCGGGTTCTGGATTAGTTAGTTTGCATGTGAAAGGTGTGTTTGCAGTAATCTGTGACCTTTAGGTATTAGCCCTGGGAGGGGAAGCACCCTAGGGGTCAGCAAGTCCCCAGACATCAAAGTATCAAAATGTAGAAAATAAAACTTGTGGTTAACATACTATCTTTACCACTGGTCCTTCTGTCACCAGTTGTGGAAAAAGTGCTTACAAGGTACTTAACTGAGTTAAACTGGGTTGAATTCAGAGTCTAAGCGTGTAATTAAAAAGACACCAACATAAGCTCTGGAAGGCCTACCCTGAAAACACTGAAAGGGAACTTCCTTATTTTTCAACTGACTGATAGGATATGCTGCCATACCGTGCATTTGCTACCCATTCTCACTTTTGTTTTTCAACAATAAATATTTTCACTATTTCATCTATCTCCTAAAAGGAAGATAGGCTTCTCTAGAATTCCCTTGCATATGTATTTCCCGCCTGAACCTGAAAGCTTATGCCGTTTTGACATTTTGGGGTATTTTAAACTGCTTCTCCTCCCCGCCACCCAGCCCCGAAGTAAAGGTGTCAGTGCCAATGAGTCATTCATAGATGTTTAAGAACCAAAAGGCTTTAGAGATCATCTAAACTACAGTGACTTGCCTGCAAGAGGAGCATTTTGCTGGTCAGGTAAGAGAGAAGTAGCCGCAAACAGAAACAATAGAAACCCGCATGAAAGAGCAGATTCCATTGGAGCAATAATGTAATCTGCTCAGTTACGTTTTAAAAATTTCAGGACCCTGTTGGTTTCCCTTCTTTGCCCCCATTCTGGTTCTCCATGGAAACCATGCATGTGGGATCTGTTTGCACATATAAATTAATTCTCAAAACATTTACCAAGTTCCTGTGAGAAGCCAAGCATTGAGCTAGGTCTTGGGCACGCAGAGACATTGCTTTACTACTAAGGCATGTTCTGTACTCCTAAGCAAAACTGTCACCAGCAAAGGGGACTGGGGGCCCTGGGAAAAATAAGCTGAATCTAGGTGATAAGGTCTAATCTCTTCTTCTGTGTTTAGTCCCGTTAACTTGCTCATAGCGTGCGATGTGGAGCGGCCTCCTCGCATCTAACACCTCGGCTTACATGTTCCCAAAGCAGAACCGCTGACTAGACACCTCCGCTTGGCCTGGGCGCGACCTGTGGAGAAGCGGCGAGCAGGACACTCAATTCAAGATGGCGGCAGCAGGCCGAGCGCAGAGCCTGCGCACGCGCCCGGCCCCGCCCGCCGGAGCGCGGGCTGTGCGACTGCACAGGCGCCAGATAACCCCGCCCCCGCCCGAGAACCTGTATCTTAAGAGTGCGAGCTCATTCCTGTGCATTCTCTCGTCGAACAACATGAAGCTCTCCTTTGCTTCTAAACCAAACTTGGTCTCCTTGTATTGGCGCCAGCGGCCTGCCCCGCTGGCAGGAGGACCCTTGTTGGAGCTCAACTTGAAAACGTTGGAAACAAAATGAAGGTTAGTAGAGGGTGAAAGCCACTAAAACATTGTCAGTCGCACAGTAGGAGTCTATCAGTTCAGTGGAGACCTAAAAGAGGAAGCAGAAATTTCATTCCTGCCTATTTTTATCATCTGGAGAACGGAACAGATGACTTTGTAAAAAGCCTTTGTATGCTTTTGCTGAACTCATATTTATCTTCTAATGTGTGATGTTACTAGAGGCTCAGACAGTTAAGAAAATTGTTACAATGCCAAACTTCTTGCCTTAATTATGGCGATTATGTTCATTTTCTTGCCGGAGGGGGTGGTTCTAAAGAAAATTTCTTTTCGTTAAAGGTCTCTTTCTGCTTCTCTGTGACCTTGCTTGTGGATCAGGGGGTTGTGAACACACTGTGTATGCGTATAGATGTGCGTGTCAGAATAGCTGTACGTATAAAAGTATCATTTCATATGTGCGTGTGTGAATCCATAATTATAATAAACTGCCAGAGAAAATGGCATTAGCTAAAATATTGCGAAGTCAAAGTTTGTTTTCTCTTGGGTGGTGGTAGTAGTGGGGAAATAATACCCAGAGAAAAATCACCTGTTGTAAGTACAGCCATGGTCAATGCAGGGAGCAGAGTGTGGAAAAGCCAGGTTATTGAGATTGAATCCCCAGCCTACGTAGATGATCTGAGAGATTGGTCTCACAACCCAAGTTTTATACTATGACTGTTCACATCATAGCTTTACCCAGTTCTGTGAAAAAGGGGTCCTGGGAAGCTGTTCCAACATGGGCAGCCCAGACAGTTACTGTCTGTTTTCTGCCTCAACCACCATTTACTTCCTTTCCCTCCACATTTTCCCTTCCCCTTCTTCTCAGCTTTGTTTCCAGTAGCACGAGTGAGAAGCAGGAAAAAAAAAAAGAGCAAGAGAACCAGTTATGAAAGAACTAAGCCGCAAATATTTGCCTCTGCTCACCTTTTTCATATCTGACTCAAGGTAAAATCATTTGCAAAAACGGGAGTTTAGAGAAATATTTGCAAGCTCCACCTACAAGTAAACTGAAATAGCCCTTGCCATCCTCCACCCAACCAGGCTATGACATTAGGTAAAATTTGTACCCAGGACATCAACTCCCTTGGCGATATTCATTTTCATTTAAAAAGCAGTTATTTTTTGTATTCATTTGGCTTTGCCTTCACTGGAGAGACGTGAATCAGAAGCCAACCTCTGGAGAGCTGAGATTGTTGAGTTTCTTATTTTATACCCAGGAAGGAAAGACCTTGGAGTAAATTCTAAGTTATTTTACTTCAAACCACATGATACCACTATACTATAGCAACTGGTTATTTTGCAGTAGAAGCTACACAGTCACATATTTAGGCCATGTGCCTATTCTGTTTTCAGCATAATGGCTTTTTAAAATTAGATACAGATTAGCTCTCATCAGAGAAACAACACAGTAGTAAAGCTTCCCCAAATTAACAGAGCCAGATATTGATGACAGACTCTACAGGGGACAGATAGTGCCTAAGGGGCAAAGAAACTATTGAGTGAAGAATAGGAAACCCCACCCTGGCGGCAGCAGCTCTATGCTGTGCTGATCTGCAATCAGCTCCTGGACTTTAGCTAGAACAAAAAAAGGAACAACAAACAGCTTAATAGATGCTGACTCTATTTTATATGCTTTACACGCATTACCTCATTTTTTTCTTCAAAAGACCATTTTGAGGGTTATTACCTTTATTATTTCCATCTTGTAGGGATAAAATTTTAAAATGTTAAATAATTTGCCCCGCTAAGAAGTGACAGAGCAGGGATTCAAACCCAGTTTTAATTTAGATAGTGATATTTTGAACCCAGAGCATGTAATACAGTATTGGATACTTAAAGAATAGTTAAGAATATGTTGGTTAATTTGGGGGATAATTGAGCTGTATAGTAGGGACAGCAAACAGTAAAAATGATCTAAAGGGATCACTCACCACTCTATCTTTAAATTTTTCTGGTTATTTTCCACATTATTCCTTTATGCAGTATTTACCAAGCTTTTACTGTGTGCCACATACTGTACTGGGTGGAAAACAGAAATAAATATAGATCCCGTATTCAAGTAGCTCACAGCTCAATAAGAGACTACCAAGGGTAATCCTATAACTTAAAGGATCAAACAACATGACAAGTGGCATGGTATTAGCAGGCCACGGAGGAGCTGACCAGAACTGATTTCCAGGAGAATGGGGCTTCTAAGCAGAGATGGGAAGAATGAGGAAGAAGAAGTGGGAGAGCATATAATACCTTGGTAGACGGAGGGGAGAGTGTGAGCCCAGGCAGGAGAGAAAATGCTGGGGATTTCTAGCTGTCCACTGGTGCTAAAGTCAAAGTGCCATGTTGTAAGTGTCAATGGTCCTGGACAGTGAGGCAGGAATTAAATCTAAATCAGACAGAACCTTTTAAGGCACTGGAGGTAGGAGTTGAATGGAAGAAATAACAGAGATATGGTGGGTGAGGGAGGGAAGAACCAGGAATTACTCTTTTACCACTATCTATGAGATGATTACAACTGAAAAAAAGTGTTGCTCATGTCCTTGGGTTCTCTTTGTTTCTCTTTGGACTTCACCCATTTTCTGTTAAAACACATACAAACTAGCTCCTTAACACTTTCGTAGGTGTATTTTATGACAAGTGTTATAATACTTCATAGCCAGCAGATGGCACTATGCATGCATAAACTAAACATTTTGTGCACTCAACTTTTTTAGTGGACATTCCCTCCAAATTATTCCAAAAGAAATTGTTTTTGTAATACAGCAAATCATTTTGTTAAGTATGGGGAATAAACTAGAACTATATTTCAGATTAAGATCACTTTGCTTTTCACAATATTGTAGAAAGCGTCTAATAAAGCCAAACTGTTCATTTAAGCCAACTGGACTTGACTAATTTTATGACCCAATTTGAGTATATAATTCTTCAAAGAAGAGTACCATGCATGTTTACTAGGCTTGATGGTTTGAACGCTTGGTCTCTATCCTTCCTACTCTGGGAACTCTGAAGTACGACTAGGGGCTTGTGGTGGTGTGAAAAAGAATGGGCATCTCATAGGCATACAGTTGCCTCTCCTGACAATTGCAATAGAGCTCTAGGCACATAGGGATTACCCTGGGGACCTCGGTAAGCTTCTAAAAAGAAAGAAATTTCTTGGTGGCACCATCTCCGAATGGTCAGGAAAATTCATGGAAAACTAGCAATGGCTGAGTGAAACTAGGCTTTCCTATAGTCAGGTTTTGTGTGCATTTTTTTTGTTTTTTGTTTTTTTTAATATTTATAAGCCCTGCACATGCAGAGAGAAAACAGCAGAATCTCTCCAGAATCCCCAACAGCCTGTGACAAAAGCCTAAACTTGCTCTGTTTGTGATCTGGGCTGGCAATCTGCCTAGCCTAGCTCAGGTTCTCCAGGAAACAGACACTGAGATGGAGTAGGGAGAGTAGAAGCTTATTGGAAAAGGGATATCAGCTGCTAGAGGAGGGGGGAGCCAGAGTGGGCAGGAACTTTCAGGTACATCGGATCCCTAAGACTGGAGGTGCAGGTGAGGAGAGCTGGGGGATCTGACCAGGTCTTGGCTTACTCACAGAGGATCTCTGAAGAAAAGCCTTCCTGTTCCAGCATGCAGCACTTAGCAGAGATGGCCAGACCTGGTACCTGCCGTGCCCAGTTATTGGCTGGGGACTGACTGGCAGTGTTTGACCTCGATGTGAATGCTAACAGCAGGTTTGGAAGGTGCTGTCCTGGAGGCTGTCAGTCAACTGTACTCTTGCAGCTGGAGCTGGACAGTTGGTTCTTCCCCAGAAGATCTGAGGGCTGGCACACCTTTGTGGCTGCCATACTAGCCTGGTTAAAACAATCACTATTCCACTATTCCTGTTGAGGTCCCCTTTGTATCCCTTAGGTCTCTCTTGGATGAAGCTGTGTGAACAGGTTATTTCTTTTCCAGTAGTTGAGGTGCTATTTCTGAACAGATGTTAACACCTATATTCTGGGTCATGATTCAGTCCAGAATATTCTAAGAAGGGCCTTCAACTTCATTTGAATAATCTCGTGTCTGTATATGAATTATACATAGATCTTTTATGGAATTTTAAAAATAAAGGCCCTTGCCTCTGAGTCTTCAAAAGTTACAAATGAATTTTAATCTCAGGCAGGCATAAAAAGGAAGTCAATGTCTGCAAAATCTCTAAGATAAGGCAGTCAAAGATCAGTGATTTTCTTATTTGCTCTTTTGCATTAACAATTCTTAGATCTTATAAGCAGCTAAGGCATTGAGATATTTTTTAAACTTCGTATTATTTAATATTAAATATGACACAACTGGATATAGTATAAAGTATACTACTGTAAGGTATAAAGTACACAGTATGCGTTATAAACTATTTTAGACAGCCTGAAGCATAATGTCCAGTCTACTGAATATAAAAAACTCATATGGCATTTTTATCAACTTTACTGAATACCAAATGATAAGGCAGACTCACCAACAGCATCTGTAATACAGACAGGCTCAGTGCTAAGTTGCTGACATAAATGCAGATGAATGTAAACTGCCAATACACAAAAGGAAATGCAGCCATTTGCACACATGAATAGGGATCCAATCACACAGGCCATGGATTAAATGGAAATTAAAATAACAATGAATACCATTTTGGGTGTCACAATTTAGCAGAAAATATTTTCAGTAAGGCTAACCAATGCCAGTGGGTGTTGTGCGATGAGCACTGAGGTGCATACATCCCTTTTGCCGAGGTAATTTGAGGCAATCTTCGTTGAAGGCTTTAAGGGTACCCACATTCTTTATTACAGTTTAATCGTATGTAATATATTTGAATTCCATATTCCATAACCCTAAGGAAATAATCTGAAAATTTTTACATCTTAATGTACTAAGATATTCATGGGAGTGTTCTCTCTCTCTCTTTCTCTCTCTCTCTCTCTCTATATATATATACACACACATGCATGTAGCAAAAATGGAAATAGCTAAACAATGGTTATGTTTATGTACACAGATATCTATGCATGTATTTATATCTAAAATAGGATAATAGGTAGCCATTCAAAATAATCTATATATAACATTTCCATATTTACTATATGAAGAACAGAATATAAAAAAAACTGTTATGTTAAAACAAGCAAAAAAATTGTGCCTAAAGATAGGAAGAGAACAAGGAGACATTATTACTGCTTGATGAGTATTTTCTTTCTTTTAAATTTCCTGTTATTTTCAAAACTAATTTTCCACAATGAGTTTGTATCGCTTGTATAATAGAAACATATAAAATAGCGTAATTTTATTATTAAAATTAGTATGAAAAGTTCTCAATGATTTTTGATACAGTATCTATTAGAAGCAAAAGAGTACAATACACATATTATTCATTGACGCTGTACATCAGTTTCTGACAACTTGGTGATGGAAGGGATTGCTGAGATTGTGTACAACTACTCCTATCATGGTTTCAAATAAATGTGTAAAACTATGATAACAGAACTAAGGAAAATGCTCCCTTGCACTGAGGAAAAATCTACCCATCACTGAGGTGCACAGCATTCAAGCACAGTCTTCAAATTTCAAAAGAATAAACAATAAAATATATGGAGGCAAGAATCCAATAGCATAATTTATATAAAAGTAAGCAGTAGTCCAGTATTCTTACTGATACTAAATAAAGGTAGGACTATTTGGAATTCTGAGATGAGCTAACCTGCTATGTAACATGATACTACTGAACTGGTTTTTAGTGGGTGAGGGAGAAAGAGCAAATGGAACTAACATTTGTTAGTTAAATAGCATTCTCTCACTAATCCTCAAAATGACCCTGCCAAGTAGGTAGTGTGAGTTCTCCTTTAAAATTAAGAAACTGATAAAAAAAAACCCAAAAAAATAAAATAAAAAAGTCTAGAAACTGAAGATCACAGAGTCAAGTAACATGTCCAAGCTTAGTACAGTGCCTTGCATTCAGTAAGTGCTCAATAAACATCTTTTGGATGGATGGTAGGTAATGCACTAGTCAATAGAAGTGTCAAGATTCAAATTTTGTAGTCATCTGGTTCCAAAGCCCACACTTATCTCCACCACAGTACACTGCCTTCTGTGTGAGACTACACAGAATTGTTTTAAAATGGCTAAAAAAGATCGCTGTCAATGTAAACATGATGAATAAATCCAGGAAACTATGATTTCTACCTTCATATCAGAATGATTTCAATTTCAAAATGTGTGTTTAGTAAAGAATGAGGAAAGACAAAAAACATAGAGGGTCTTCAAGGGCTTTTTTAATTGGCATAGCAGAGGAAAATAACAAATGCATATTAATACATTATATTCATATGAAACCTTTTTTTACAACTCACCCACTTTTGTTGTTAAATTCCACCAACTTATTTACAATGTTGCCTATCAAAATATCATCCAAAATGTGTTACTTTAATTTCATTAGTGTTATTAGGTGTTCTTTGTCCCATGCTTATGCCAAAACAAATTATTTGAAAATGTTTTAATAACTATGTCATGCTTTCTTAGCAGCTTTGCATCCTGTATTAAAATATATTACAACTAAACAGTTGAAAATAATTTTATTGGTTTCCTTATATATAAATCCATGTAAATATATTTGTATTGAATATTTTATTAGCTAATGCATTTCTTTGTTGAAAAATTATTCTACCAACTTCTTAAAATATTTCCTATGAAAACATCATCTGAAATGTATTTCAATTTTTATAAATATTAGGTGTTATATTTCCTTTCCCTCTTTGTCCCATACTTATACCGAAAAAATTATTTGAAAATCTAATGAAAATAAAATTTGACATGCTTTCTTATTAGCTGTTTTATATCTTGTATTAAAATATTTTACAACTATAAAAGTTGAAAAATAACTTGTTGGTTTTCCTGTATATACCATATATATATATATATATATATAATCTTCTACCTACTATAAGTGAATTAATCCATGGAATTAAGTCACTTTGTTATCTCAAATGTAAAGGGCCAAAAACAGGGAATTACAACAATTCCAAGTTGATTGAAGTAGGTGCACATGAAAATAATAGAGACAGAGCATATTTGACATCTATCAAGTAGAGACAGAGAGTGTTTATCTTTCCCGTTGGCAACAATCTTTTCAGGATAACTATTTACCACTTTTCAAAGCATTATTTTTGGATAGGTTTTGTACTCGGGGAGAGGACCTATAAAACATCACCTTCCTCATCCAAAACCAAAAGTAAATGGGGACTTAAAAATCTATTATTACAAAATATGGTGACTAGAAAAAAAAAAGGACTCTGTCCAATGAGCTATATGGCTTCAAGATGAAGATGCCTTTGCTTCACTCAAGATCTAGAATCGTAAGATCTCATTTGATAAATTTAAGTGGATTTTCTTTTCTGATTACGTTTACCCCTAAAATTGGCTTGTGTACTGTAACAATTTTTATTTTACTTGGATATTAAAAGAAAAAACAGTGGATTCTAGAAACAGATTAATAACCTGCTGAATTTAAGTTGAGAACTAATCAGTGGAAAATACTTATCTGGTTGGGTAAATACACTTAGGGAGACTCAAAGCATTACAAAATAAGCTGTTTTTAGAAATGCTTAACTTGAAGTGAAAAAAAGTTATTAAAAGCTATTAAAGATCTTTTCTGAGGGAAAATAAAAGCAAAAACAACATTAACTAACACATGGTTACAAAGAAATTTCCTCACAGAGGTAAAGAGGTTGTGATCAGTATCAGTATCTTAAGGAATTGTCCTTTCAGAAATTATATTAGTCTATTATAAGTGGTTTAAAGAGTTTGAGCTGGTATATCTGGTACTAGAGAAAATCCGAAGCAATTCACCTAGTTGGATACAAAAGGAGTTACATATCCTTGATTTATTAAATTTCATTGTTCTTTTACACATACTTTTTCTTTAAAACTTTAAGTTGATCATTTGTTTATGGAGTATGTAATGATTTACTCATTTACATGACAAGCTTAATAAGGCTGATATTCAATGGAAAACAAGAAAATAATTTACCTCTTTGGAATTAGAAAAAATTTAAATCATTTTTATTATCTTCTTTTTAAGGGTTCCTTATTAAAGCTTGTGTTTTTTATTAGTGTAAATAAAGTGACTGTTTTTTTACACACCTCTTTGCACCACAGCGTAAAGGGTAGTCTCAGTTAACCTTTAATACCCTGTACATACTATTCTGAAATACTGTGGTGAAGTATGGCCTCGCATCCTTGAGCAAGACACTGCATAAGGGAGGGTTAGCTGAGTTAGAAGGGTCTTCTACATCCCAAATTTCAAGCATACTGCAACCAGGCCTGAAAAAAATAGGCATACACATATCTATATTTAAAATGCATTCAGATCTCGAAGAAATACAATAAAGTATCTGCTAGACTGTTAAGAGACTTCTTTAGTATTTTAAAACATCATTTCAAAAAACATAAGTTCAAAATTTAGAGATGATAGAAATGAAAATATGCTGCATTTTCATGTTCCATTTAATAAAATAATATCATTATTGAATCAATAATAAGGGCTCAGTATACATTCATAAATATATATTTAAAAATTCACTTTCGAAATGAAATATAAATTTCTTTCTTTCTTTCTTTCTTTCTTTCTTTTTCATCTTTTTTTTGCTTTTTTAGGGCCATACCCCCGGCATATGGAAGTTCCCAGGCTAGGGGTCAGATTGGTGCCACAGCTGCCAGCCTATACTACAGCCACAGCAACGCAGGATCTGAGCTGCATCTGTGAGCTATGCCACAGCTCATGGCAATGCCATATCCCTGACCCACTGAGCGAGGGCAGGGATTAAACCTGCATCCTCATGGATACTAGTTGGGTTTGTTTCCACTGCCCCACAACAGGAACTCATAAATGAGTATGTTTTCTAAGTGATATTGCCATCCAAACATCAGGCCCATTTATAGTAGAATGGGACAAATAAAGTTAATCTAGTTCCTGATGAATTTCACATTTTTAGCTTTAATTGATTTGGGTTAGTATGAAAACATATAGCCCAAAACATATAGCCCAAAGCAGGGAAGAAAGCTCTTATGCCAATTTATTCTCCTCAGCTCTTTCCCTTTTGAGTGATTTTATCAGTGGATTGAATGAGATAATATTTCTCCCTAGACAATAACTCTGTATGAGAGTCATTAAAGGGAAGAAGTCAAGCAAAATTAGTTTCTAAACATCTACAGATGAGGTATAATTTATGTACAATAAAATTCACCCATTTTATGTGTAAAGTTTGTTAAGTGTGGGCAAATGTGTTTAGGTGTGTAAGCGGCACCATAACCAGAATACAGGAAATTTCCATCACCCCAACAAGTTCTCTTGTTACCTTTACAGTCACTTCCCTCTCCAAACATAAGCCGAGAGAAGCAATGATCTTCTTTCTGCACTACAGTTTTACCTTTTTTGAATATTCTGGATAACACATTACACACATGGCTACTCACACAGTAGTATTTCTATCCTTTTTCCTTCAACCTTTCCTTCATGTATTTGTATTTAAAATGCATCTCTTATAGGCAGAACATACTTGGGTTTTGTTTTTTTATTCATTCTCAATCTCTGCCATTTGACTGGAGTGTTTAGTCTCCATTCACATTTGCAAGTAATGATATGGTTTTATTTAGGATTGCTATTTTTCTTTTTTTTTTTGCACTTCTGTTTTATATCTTTTTTGATCATCTCTTTCTTGATTTCTTTTATGTCTAGCAAAAAGTTTTATCATGCCATTCAATTCACCCATTGGTTTATTAGGTTTTGTTTTTTTTTTTTTTTGCATTTTTTAAGTGGTTTGCTCTGGAGATTACAACAGGCATCTTCAATGTATCACAATTTACTTAAAATTAAAATGACATTAAAGTTGGATTATTTCCAAGGAGGAGTACAGAGGGCAGAACTGGAGGCCCTGAGCTCACCTCCTGTCATGGCACATCAAAATTACAACTACTGGGAGTTCCCATCATGGCTCAGTGGAAATGAATCTGACTAGCATCCATGAGGATGCAGGTTCGATCCCTGGCCTCGCTCCATGGGTTAAGGCTCTGGCATTGCCATGAGCTATGGTGTAGGCCACAGACGCAGCTCGGACCTCACGTTGCTGTGGCTGTGGCTGTGGCATAGGCCTGTGGCTACAGCTTCAGTTCAACCCCTAGCCTGGGAACTTCCATATGCCTTGAGTGCGGCCCTAAAAAAAGACACATACACACACACACACAAAATACAATTATTTACAGAGCAACTATCTAGACCAGAAAGAAAGACAAGAATCCAGCAGAAAAGATCTTAGACAACTAAAGGTAAAAAGAAGGAACCACAATGAGGCAGGTATGAGGGGTGGAGATGTGGTACAGTCAAGACCCATATACCTGGGTGGGTGACCCACAAACAGGGAGGGAGATTACAAGTGCAGTGGTTTTCCTCAATGAGTGAGGGATCAGAGCCCCACATGAGGCTCCCCAGCCTAGGAGTCATGCACCAGGAAGATGAGCCCACAGGATATTTGGTTTTGATTGCAAATGGAGTTCACTTCTGGGAGAGCCAGAGGGCTGTGTGAAATAGAAAATTTACTCCTAAAGGGTGTACCCAAAATCTCACACACCACAGAACCCAGGACAGAAGCGCTAATCTGAAAGAAGCCTGGGTCAGACCTGTTTGCTGATCTTGGACAGTCTCTTGGAGAGACAGGAAGCAAATGGAGCTCACCCAGGGGACACAGACACGGGTAGTAGCTACTCTGGGGAGCTTTTTCTGCCACGTGGACACTGGTGTTGGCAAATGTTATTATGGAATTCTTCTAGCTTATTAGCACTGGGACCTGTCCTCACCCACCAGCCTGTGGGCACCAGTACTGAGACACCTCAGGTCAAGCAGCTATCCTGGTAGGGACACAGCCCTACACACACAGAAGGCCACCTGCCTTAAGTCCCTTTGACTCCCCAGGCTCCCTGGCTCTGCCCACCAGTGGGTGGATACCAGCCCCAGGATTGCCCTATAGTCTTCTGCGCCAGGATCCCACCCACCGAAGAGTAGGCAGACATCTCTCCAAGGACCCTGGCCCCCAGCCCCACCCATTAGAAGACCAATATCAGCTGTGGTACACCCTGGACCCTATGGCCAGGTGCTTCAAGATCTGGCCCCACCCATAAGTGGCCAGCAGCCTCTGTACAAGGCAAGACCTGACAACCAGCAAGGCTGGGGGCCAGATGTGCCTATCAGACCATCCACAGTTCTTACCCCATCACAAGGGAAGGGCCCCCACAGCCGACACTGGGGGCAACCTAGAGCACATAGGTCTGGTGACCAGAAGGGAATGCACTGCTAGGATCCACAGAATATCTCCTACAAAATGCCACATTTTGGGAAATGTAACCAAACTACCAAATACGTAAAAATAATGACAATAATAATAACATGGAAATGCAACAAATTACATACAAGTTTTGAGCTATTATGAATAAAGCTGCTACAGCATCCTTTTTGGAGAGATGTTTTAATTTCTCTTGATAAAATGCCTAGGAATAGGAACTGCTAAGTAATAGGGTAGTTATACACTTAAATTTTTTTCAAAATGACTATACTACCCAAGGTGATCTACAGATTCAGTGCAATCCCAATCAAGTTACCAATGACATTCTTCACAGAACTACAACAAAATATTTTAAATTTTTATGAAAATACAAAAGACCCTGAATAGCCAAAGAAATCCTGAGAAAGAATAACAGACCTGGAGAAATCAGACTCCCTGACTTCAGTCTATACTCCAAAGCTACAGTAATCAGGAGTTCCTGTCATGGCACAGTGGTTAATGGATCTGACTAGGAACCATGAGGTTGTGGGTTCGATCCCTGGCCTCGCTCAGTGAGTTAAGGATCCAGTGTTGCCGTGAGCTGTGGTGTAGGTCGCAGACGTGGCTCGGATCCGGCGTTGCTGCGGCTGTGGCGAAGGCCAGCAACTTCAGCTCCTGTTAGACCCCTAGCCTGGGAACCTCCATATGCCACAGTTGCGGCCCTAGATAAGGCAAAAGGACAAAAAAAAAAAAAAACGATGTACAGCAGAAATTATCAGAACATTGTAAATCAACTGTACTTCAACAAAACTTTAAAAAAAACAAACAAATGTGTTGGGAAAACTGGACAGCTATATATAAAAGAATGAAATTAGAAATGGAGTTCCATTGTGGTGCAGTGGGTTAATAATCAGACTGCAGTGGCTCAAGTCACTGTGGAGGTATGGGTTTGGTCCCCAGCCTGGCCCCATGGGTTAAAGGATCTGGCATTGCTGTAGCTGCAATGTAGGTTGCTGCTGTAATGCAGATTCAATCTCTGGCCTGGGAATTTACATATGTTAAGGGTGTGGCCATTAAAAAAAATAACATTATCTAACACCATACACAAAAATAAACTCAAAATGGATTAAGGACCTAAATGTAAGGCCAGATACTAGAGGAAAAGATACCTCCTAGAGGAAAACATAGGCAGAACAATTTCTGACATAAATGCAACAATATTTTATTTGATCCACCTTCTAGAATAGTGAAAATAAAAACAAAACAAAACAATGGGACCTAACTAAATTTAAAAGCTTTTGCACAGTAAAAGAAACAATAAAAAAAAAATCAAAAAGAACCCAGAGAAATGGAGAGAATATTTGCAAACAAAGCAACTAACAAGGGATTAATCTCCAAAATACATAAATATCTCATGGAGCTTTATATCAAAAAAACAAAAAACCCAATCAAAAAATGGGCAGAAGACATTTCTCCAAAGACAGACAGATGGCCAAAAACACATGAAAAGACGCTCAACCTCACTAATTACTAGAAATGCAAGTTGAAACTATAATGAGGAATCACCTCACATCAGTCATAACGGCCATCATAAAAAAATCCACAAACAATAAATGCTGGAGAGGGTGTGGAGAAAAGGAAACCCTCTTACACTGTTGGTGGGGATGTAAATTGGTACAACCACTAGGAAGGACAGTATGGAGGTTCCTTAAACAACTAAATATAGAACTATCATATGATCCAACAATCCCACTCCTGGGCATCTATCTAGAGAAAACCATAATTTGAAAAGATACATGCACCTCAGTGTTCACTGAAGCGCTACTTTCAACAGCCAAGACACGGAAATGACCTAAATGTCCACTGACAGAGGAGTGGATAAAGAAGATGTGGTACATATATACAATGGAGTATTATTCAGCCATAAAAAAGAATGAAATAATGCTTTTTAAAGCAACATGGATGGACCTAAACATTATCATACTGAGTAAAGTAAGTCAGCAGAGAATGACAAATATTATGAGATCACTCATATGTGGGATCTAATAAACATGATACAAAAGAACTTATATATAAAACAGAAACTTACAGATTTCCAAACTAATCTTATGGTTACTACAGGTGAAACCTGCAGTTTTGGGGAGGGAAGAATTTGGAGGGTGTGAATAACATACACGCTACTGTATAAAAGAGATGACTGACAAGAACCTACTGTACAGCACAGGAAAATCTACTCAACAGTTTGTAATAACCCATATGGGAAAAAAGAATGGATATATTTAATATGTATGATTTATTCACTTTGCTGTCCACCTGAAACTAACACAACATTGTAAGTCAATTATATTCCAATAAAATTAAATTTAAAAATTTTAAAGATGACAACAAATAGTTCTTGTTGGGTGGTAACTGTAGATTGGAAAAGAACTAAAAAGTGACAAAAGTCTAAGGGCCTTGAAACAAAAATAACCTCATGAAACACAAAGTTTCAAGACCAAAATAGCTGGAGAAACTATTAAATTGTCACAATATAACTTGTATTCTCCCTTTTTCTTACTCCATCACAAACTTGTGCTAAAAATAGAAACTACCCCCTTTCCTATATAACTAACTTACCTAAGTAATAGGGAGCCTGAGTTCTCTCTGCTCAGTGCTCCCCACTACTCTGTTGGTTGATAAACCTGCTTAAGATCTTTTTGCTCCAGTCTCTGCCTCCTTCTTCCCTGCCATTTCTAATTATTCTCCAATGTGATTGTATAATTTTTTACTCTCATTAGCAATGTAAGAGCTTTACAGTTACTCTGTTTTAATTGTTTTTTATTATTAACCTGATTTTTTTTTTTCTTTTTAAGCTGCACCCACAGCAAACAGAAAGAAGTTCCCAGGCTAGGTACTGAATCAGAGCTACAGCTGCTGGCCTATGCCAGTGCCACAATAATGTGGGATCCAAGCCGTGTCTGCAATCTACACCACAGCTCATGGCAACAATGGATCCCTGAGCCTTGAGTGAAGTCAGGGATCGAACTTGCATCCTCATGGATACAAGTTTCGGCTGCACCACATGGGAACTCCCAGAATTTCTTTATATGAACTATATTTATAAGTCCTTTATCAGATAATATGTTTTCAAATATTTTCTTCTAGTCTATGGCCTGCCATATTTTAACAAAATCTTTTTGAGGAAACTATTTCAATTTTGATATGTCCAATTTATTGATTTTTTTAAACAGTACTGTGTTCTAAGAAATCTTTACAATTTTAGCTTTTACGTTTAGTTCTGAAGTCCATGTCCAGTTAATTTTGTAGTAATAGTATGGGTCCTGGTTTAATTTTTCTTTTATACATTATGTCCAGTTAGATCAGCGATATTGTTAAATGACCCTCTTTTCCATTCAAGTAAAAAACAGTGATTTAAAATTTCCTTTGTGGCTTTTTCTTTGATCCACAAATTATCCATAAGTTTATTGTTTAATTTGCAAGTATGTATGGATTTACTAGGTATCTATTTATTATTGTTTTCTATTTTAATTCTTTAAGATTCTAAATCTTTTAAACATACTGAACCACTTTTACAGGCCAGCATACATTCTCTCTTGGTGAACATTCCAGATGCCCTTTAGAGGAATGTGTATTCCACTGCTGTTTCCTATAGTGTTCTATAAAAGCCAGTTAGGTCAGGTTATTCAATACTCTTTGTTGTTTATCTTTCATATCCTTACTGACTTTTAATCTACGTTTCCTAGCAAATAAAAGAATGTTAACATTCTAAGTATGACTAAAAATTTGTTTTTCTTTCCTTTTAGTTCTCCACATTTTAATTTTGTATGCTTTGAAGCTCTGTTCAGAGGTATGAACATTTAAAACTGTTACATATTATTGATGAATCCATCCTTTTGTCATCATAAAATAGCCACCTTTATCTGTGGTTATATGTGTTGTTTCAAAGTATGCTTTGTCTTATAAATTTTAAATTAAATTAATATGGTAAACATATATAGTGACATGATATTCCTATTTCTTTGCAAGATGCCATTTTTCCTAGATATATCTATTAGATATTAAAATTAGATATAAAAATTAGCTACTAACATTTTCAAACTTAGGTCTTTGAAAATATGTGATAGCCAAATTCCTACTTATCCACAGGATTAATGAAAATTCTTAATGTTAAAATTAATACAACTAAGGACTTCTTAAATTTGAGGAGACTAAATGGAGGCCTCAGGATATCTATTACACAACTTACAATTTTATGTATTTTTAGAAATTCAATATTTAGAAATTTAAAAATTTTTTGTCAGAAACATTTATTATGTCCTTTTGAGTTATGCGAAACTTTTCTTATGAATCTTATAAATCCAATGTAAGTCAGCTGTAGTAACAGTATGATAACTAATATCACAATTTGCTGTAAATTAAAATCTGTATTTCAGACATCTAGTAAAATTTATCAAAAAAACCCCTGAAAATTATGGGAAAAAACACATTTAAGATGTTAAAATGAAAAAATTAGGATACTAAACTACACTATGCTTTTTTGAAATTAGGTTATACTTAAATAATAGTATAATTTTACTTTCCTAAATGAAATAATTTTAAATAAAATACCAGGGTAACAATTTAACAGAATTAATTTAAAACAAGAATTTTTAAAGAATCAGGACTGCTGTAATTAAGTATATGTTGTTTTAAAATATACCATATCATTTAGCACAGGGCTCATACTCACTTAGTTCTCACAACGCACCATGCCTCTTCTAAAATGTAGTAATTCACATGTAACTCCAGCAACTTATCTCTCACTTCTTTTGCAGATTTTCGACTATATGCGGAATAAACTATTTTCGTCCGAGCTCTTTAAATTCAAACAAGATGAAAAATTTTAAAGTAAATGATAATAGAATTGATTAAAGAAATTTTGCTAGTAAATTAAAATCTCAGTGCTTACTGGATGGAGCATTGATACATATATGACTTCAAACAGGACGAATAATTTTTTTTTTGTCTTTTTGCCTTTATGTAGAGCCGCACCCGCGGCATATGGAGGTTCCCAGGCTAGGGGTCTAACAGGAGCTGTAGCTGCCGGCCTTCGCCACAGCCACAGCAACGCGGGATCCGAGCTGCGTCTCCAACCTTCACCACAGCTCATGGCAACGCCGGATCCTTAACCCACTGAGCGAGGCCAGGGATCGAACCCGCAACCTCATGGTTCCTAGTCGGATTCGTTAACCACTGAGCCACAAAGGGAACTCCAGGATGAATAATTTTGATGATAGCAGTCTCCACATTTCTACTCATATTTTGCATGTGCTAAAACTTACATTTGAATTTGAATTTTGCAGGTATAGCTTATTAGTGTATAAACCAATTTAGAGTCTAGAGATAGATAGCAGTATAACAGTTAAGAATATAAAATTTATTTTGCATAATTCATAAAATAATCTGGAACAAATTAAGATAGAGGCTAAATATAGTGAAAAATTTAGATTTCAGCAGATAACTTCATCTACAGAAGTTCTGAAAAGCCTATGAGTTGAAGCTGAATGTAGAAAACAGAACAATTACACAGTGGGCATCTAGGGTAGCAGTCAGGTAGAGAAAGCACTTTAAGAGAAGCTTGAAAGACAGGAATGCTTTCCAAAGTGAGGTACAACAGATGATTTCGCCCTTAATGGGAATTTTTATAAAATCTTGGACAAATTACCAGTTATGCATCAGCTTTTTCTTAGGATTTCAAGCATACAGAATGCCCAGTCTCCACCACCAGACATAAAACTTTAAATAACTTAAAGTATTACCTCTAACAATAAGCCAAAAACACACTAAAATTAAATGATTACCTACACAATTACTAGAATGACAAAAATAAATTTTTAAAAGTCAGTCATTTAAGTTAAGGAAGACAAAACTTTCAAACTTCTGTAGGAACTAAAGTTCTCATAATCAGTTAGCAAAGAAGCACCCCAAATTTTCATAAAAGCATTTAAGATGGCAAATTTCATGTAATTTTTCTATCTGTTAAAAAAGGCTAGTCAATGTCCACCAGTAAGATCAAGAATGGTTTCTTAAACCGGGCAGAGGAGCTGTGGAATCCAGAAAAAGATCTGGCAAATTATTGTCAGCCAAACCTATGCCCCCTCTTGTTAACTTCTGCATAGGAGTTTCACTGTAACACATACATCCAGGTAAAGGCTAGTCACAAATGTGACACATTTTTCACTTTAAGCAAAAGTGGCTTTTGCTTTTTTGAGTTTTCAGAGGTTTATTAAGGTTTCTTTAGGTCAACAGGTATATTTTGTAATTTCTGGATGGTTATTATACAGTTTTTTAACTTCAGGCATGACTATGAGAATGATAGTATGTGTGCTTGTGTGTGTATAACAATTTTCTCTATTCCTATGAATCAGCAGAAGTCGTTACTGTGTCTGATTCAAGAATTCTATCAGTTGCCCACCTCAAGTCTGCATCTTCATAATGTGGGTGGTTCACAATGGGGTGAAGAGTGGAGAGCTTGATACTTGCCATTGTAGGCATGGCACCTGCAAAAACAGCATCTGAAAAACAAGATTATATTCCTTAACAACATGTTTTAAATTTATACATTTCATCAAAACATTTCATTACTTGTTGGTAGTACATTTTGGAGTAATGGCATGTATAAATATATTGCCTTTTGTTTATAACTAGTGATACACTAAAATTTACTATCTGGTTCCAGTTTCAGTTCTGCTTACTTCTTGGCACTTTTATATAATAAATTATTACAGAATTAGGAAGGTTACTATCATTTTTAATCAGTACAATAAAATCAATAATAAACAGGCATATTATTCAGAGCTACTGTAAATAACTGAATGTTTACTTTCAAATATAATTAAACGTCCTTAATGTGTAGGAAACCCTATTTCCCTACTATGCTCATATTTACATAATGTCTATGCTAGCTCTACATATAACTAAACAGCTACATACCTGGTCTGGTATTGTATCTGACCCACTGTATCAGTTCTTCCTGGGGCAAATTATTAAATTCTCCTATTATGCTCCATTGATTATGGAGGTTTGTGCACCCTTGTATTGACATCACTGTTAGAATGCCAAAGATAACATTCTCAAAACGAACTCTGCAAAAAAGCCAGCCAAAGAGCTGAAATGAAAGAAACCATTTATTTATAATTCTTACATGAAGAGTGCTACTGGATCAATAACAAATTCTCACCTTTCTACTTAAGCCAAGGTGGGTTTACCATTTAGTACTAATATTGTACAGAATTATTATCACCTATTGTTTAAAAAGATGAAACATTTTGGAATTAGAGCCCAGTTAAAAATGAAGCTTTTTCTCCTCTCAAAAGAATTAAATAAGGAATACCTGATTTACTACCAGGGATTAAGATTAGCAAATCACAATTTTGAAACATCCTAGAACTAAATCCTTTAACACTTGGCTGCTTTTTTTTTTCTTTCTTTGTTTTAGAGCCACTCCTGTGGCATATGGAAGTACCCTGTCTAGGGGTCGATTTGGAGCTGTAGCTGCCAGCCTACACCACAGCTACAGTAACACCAGATCCAAACTGTTTCTGTGACCTAAGCCACAGCTCATAGCAACTCCAGTGTCTTAACCCACTGAGCGAGGCCAGGGATCGAACCCAAGTCCTCATGGATTCTAGTCAGATTTTTAACCCACTGACCCACAACAGGAACTCTCATTTGGCTGCCTTTTATGGATACTTTGAATAACTAGGGAACCCCACTAGTATTGACATGTATCTTCCTCTCAGGAAAATAAACATTATTATGTTGTAAGCTAAGACACATATAATCAAATCAAAACTAAATAAGGTGTTTCTAGATGTAAGTGGGCCCCAAAATTCTATCTACTTCAGCTAGCTCTTTTGTATATAAGACATAGTAACAGAATGCCAGAATTGACCATTTGTCCTCCCGATTATCTGAGCCCAACAGGACAATACTGGAGCAATTATTCTGCATCTCCTCTGGTACTCTAAGAGCACCTGAGGATGGTCTGATGGACCAAGAAACTCTTAAACAGACCAGGGCTTCAAAAAACTCTGTGAATAGGATACTAATAGAAAGTGTGCCTCATCACTTGTCACAGAAATATCAGCTAAAGTCTAGGAATAATTTTCAAAAGTATTTGAATTTGCTTTTCTTACTCTACTGTGAATCATGAACATTTAAAATCATTTAAGAAAAAAACAGCTAATGTTTTTATGTTTTGTATTACTCAGGAAAGCCATGATAACTACACTGCAGCTGCCATAGTTGTAATAATGTAATTATACAAGAATGAATACCTTACCCGTTGAGAGCATATCAGGGAAGCCATAATACACATGTGAGGTGTCAAAAACAGCTTCAGCCTCATAATTAAAGTCGCAAGGGAAGTAAATGCAAATAACTGCAATGTGTGAAAAATTAGCTATAAAAACACAAAATGAAATGACATTTTCACTTTATGTATTTTAAAATTAACATATGCAAAATAAAGTATATTAAAACTGGTTATTCACTAGGATGAGGATCTTTTAACTTAGTAATAAATCTATTAATATTTATCATTCATTCAACAAAGCTTTATCAAATGCCTCTATATGCCAGGTCCTATTCTGGGTGCTTTGGATATAGTAGTGAACATAACATGAACAATTCCTGTCCTGTGAGGCTCACATTTTAATACATTTAATACGGAGAGACAGAAAATACAAACAGCAAATAATGAAATCCTTTAAACAGTCTATCAGAAAGTGGTAAGTGCAATGGAAAAGGAAGCAGAGCCAGGAAAGGAGACTAGAGTGCAAGACGTGGTGTGAGGTCACAGGCAGGAGAAGTTGCAAGTTTAAGTAGCATCATCAGAAGGGCCTTTTATTTTTATTTATTTATTTATTTTTGCCTTTTGTCATTTTAGGGCCGCACCTGCGGCATGTGGAGGTTCCCAAGCTAGGGGTCTAATTGGAGCTGTAGCCACTGGTCTATGCCGCAGCCACAGCAACGCAGGATCCGAGCCACATCTGCAACCTACACCACAGCTCACGGCAACGCCGGATTCTTAACCCACTGAGCAAGGCCAGGGATTAAACCCACAACCTCATGGTTCCTAGTCAGATTTGTTAACCACTGCGCCATGACAGGAAATCCCAGAAGGGCCTTTTAAAGAAAGAGGTACCTGAACAACCTACACAAGGAGAGGAAGAAGACATAGAGACAGGAAAATATGAAATGCTTCATAAAATGTGTCATTCAATCAGCAACAAAAATCATAACACCAACTAGATTATCTTAGAAGCAGGGGAATTGCATAATATTTGTTAATTAGTACGACACCTCATTTTGATCAATATGGGATTCCACTGGAGTTCCCGTCGTGGCTCAGTGGAAGCAAATCTGACTAGTATCTATGAGGATGTGAGTTCGATACCCAGGCTCGCTCAATGGGTTAAGGATTTGGTGCTGCTGTGAGCTGTGGTATAGGTCACAGATGCAGTTTGGATCTGGCGTTGCTGTGGCTGTGGTGTAGGCCAGCGGCTCCAGCTCCAATTCATCCCCTAGCTTGGGAACCTCCATTTGCTGCGGGTGTGGCCCTAAAAAGACAACAACAGAAGAAGACGGGGTTCCACTAAGCAAAAGTGTCAAACAAAACTTTTCCAATAGACATATCATAAAATAACAGCCAACTCCTCACTAGAAAAATGGACAAAGAATTAATGCAACCAAAAGTAAGCGCAACTAAAAATCCATTTTCTAACTCACTAATTTTCAAATTCAATAGTAAAGGTAATATTTTACCTATAAAACTGACAAATATTAAAATAATATTGCTAGCAAGGTTGCTATGAAACACACACTAAAATAATTGGTACATTTATGTAATTTAGCAGTGTTTATCAAGACCCTAGAAAAGAGCCAACTCCTTTGACCTAAATTTTAGTTCAAGAAATTTAACTTAAGGGAATAATAAAATCACAAAAACGTTTCTACAAAGATGATCACTGAAGTGAATTTTTAACAGCAAAAACAAAAACCTAAGAGACCAATATAGACGGCTAAGTAACGAACTGCATTTCATGTATACAGCCATTAAAAGATTACATATTGGAAGATTATTTAATGGCATGGAAAAGTTTTCAGAAGATAAAACTCTTTACTTATAGAATAATACTAATTCTGTGAAAAGCATCTACATATGTATATATAAATGCAAAGGGGAAGAGGCTGTGAGATAAAATACCCAAAAAGTTACCAGAGGTTATTTCTGAATGGTGATTTTTCTGCATTTTTCAAATTTTAAAAATAGATAAAATAATAAAAAGTTGAAATAAAAAAAACTAACATAACATTGTAAGTCAACTACACTCTAAAATTAAAAAAAAAAACAGAATGGTAAAAACTATACCTAAAGCTGTTTAAAAATGTTTAAAAATGGAATTTGTTAATTTTTAAAATAACTCTTGAACCCAAAGTTGGAATGTGGAATATTTATTTCAAAATCAATTCCTCATTTTTCTTTAGTCAAATTCATCTTTGGACGAAATCAGGAACATATTGTAGAGAGAAGACAAGACACCAACACACAAATAGATCCTTTTGTTTAGGACCACTAAGTCATAGTTTGGGAGATTATGTGGGCCATCTACCTTTTTTTTTGTCTTTTTGTCTTTTTAGGGCCACACCTGCGGCATATGGAGGTTCCCAAGCTAGGGATCCAATGAGAGCCGCAGCTGCCGGCCTTCGCCACAGCCACAGCAACGCAGGATCCGAGCCACATCTGTGATCTATACCACAGCTCACGATAAGGCCAGATCCTTGACCCACTGAGCAAGGCCAGGGATCAAACCTGTGTCCCCGTGGATGCCAGTTGGGATGGCTAACCGCTGAGCCATGACAGGAACTCCTGGTCCATCTACTTTAATCATCTATCCCAAACATGGATCACTTCTATAAATCTATGAGCTGAATATTCACCATTTCCCATAAAGGAATATGCAATTGGAATACCTATACAAAGATGGATAGCTGTAAATGTTAGAAAAATCTTTTCTAAAACTGAATTAGTGTTTTCCTGTAACTTCTACACCTCTGGAACTGCACAAAATTAGTCTAAATCCATTTTTGCATGACAGTTCTCCATGATATAAATATTGTAATTACGACTTTGCACTATCCCCAAATTCTTTCTGTCCTTAGGATATTTAGAAAACTTCAGTCATTAGTTGTGTGTTGTCATATTTCTGGTTGCCCTGCTCTGGATGTGGTACAGACTGTCTATGTTTTTCTTAAAATGTGACATTCAGAAATAGACTATAATAGGTATGGATAATCAATGCATTTGAATCCTCCCGGTATTCCATACTTTGGTTATTCTGAGCCACAGGATGACACTTTCATTTTCTCCCCTACCTACTGTAACTTGTACTTTAGCTACAACTTCTCACATGACCAATAAATCAAATCCAAAGTAGTACTTCTCCTTGACTTTCCTCTACCACCTAAAGACTAAAGGAAGAATTCTGTTTTCATATAGAAACTTGAAAGAGCTCCACCATTACTTTGTCTTCCCTGCGTGACGGGGAAGACACCATTTTTGTGACTGGATGACATAACAGCTATTCCAAATGGCATCATTTATGTTTCTTTTCTGCTCTCACCCAAATGTTCCTAACCATTTGTTTACTCCCAGTCTCCTGACTTTACATAAAGCTCTCTTGCCATAGTTATTTCCTCTTCCATTCTATAAAATAACTTTCTTTTTAACCACCAAATGGAGGACAGAAGGTTATAGTCAAAAAGAATAGTATAAAAATTGCTACTGTATGTACGCTATTATCAATCTGGTACCTCTTTCCATATAAATATTATTAGGAAAATCCTGACATTTTTAGAGGCTGGAATGAAGGAAAAGAAGTTCAGGAAACTGTTTACTACTCATCTTTGGAATAAGTGAGTCCAAATAGGTTAAGTATGCAGTAGCAGCTACCAGGCAGAGAAAAACAAAGACTAACTAAAGCCAGTCCAGATGGCAAGTTGTTCTTGTTAAAATTCTCTCTCATGACAGTGTGAAGATGTCCTGAGAATATGCTAAGGCGATGTCCTTCACTGGCACAGTTAACAGGGAGCAGAATATTAGATTTGAAGTTAGATCCAGAAGGCATACTAATTATAAAGTTGGACATTTACACATACTAGACATTATTGTCAGCATCTTACATGTAACTCATTTAATCCCAGAGCAACCATATGAGATAAGTACTATTACAATTGCTGTTTTTGTTGCTCCCAAAGAGATGTGGAATAACTTAGCCAATATTACACACTTAGTAAGTGGAAGAACAAGGATCTGAGATCAGTGCAGCTCCTGAGTCATTGTCTTTAACTGTTATCCTACACTCTTTCTCTAGACAATAAACTATTCAGCATAACTCTATTAGTCTGTGAATACAGAAGTGTACAGTTTCCTAAAGTATATCACCAATATCGGTTTCTCCTTCAACTGAATAGCTCCATACAAGTTCATATGCCTTCAGCTGAATGTCACAGAGAACACTTTCACTTTGTAAGTAATAGAAAAACCTTGTTTATAATAGAAAACACAAAACTAAACTGACTATACAAACTAATCACATGATATAATAAACTAGGGATTAGAAATAAAGTGAAGGCTGATGCAGGACTGACTGTCATGAACAAAAACAAGGTAAGGGTGAGCCAAAAAAGTATTCAGGAGTGAATTCTGCTAATGTTATCTCTCCCCAGCCTACCTTCTCTCTAGTTCTTCATAGTATTATGACATTCAAGGACTAAATATGTTCTTAAATCTCTTTCTTTTTCTTTCTTGTGAATTACTAGGCACTCCTTCACTAATTTTCTTTCTTTCCTTCCTTCTTCCTTCCTTCCTCCCTCCCTCCCTTCCTTCCTTCCTCCCTTCCTTCCTTCCTTCCTTCCTTCCTTCCTCTTTCTTTTTTAGGACTACATCTGCAGCATATGGAGGTTCTTAGCCTAGGGGTCCAATTGGAGCCACAGCTGCTGGCCTACACCACAGCTGCAGGAACGCCAGATCCAAGCTGTGTCTGCAACCTACACCACAGCTCACAGCAACACCGAATCCTTAACCCACTGAGCGAGGCCAGGGATCGCACACTCATCCTCATGGATCCTAGTTGGGTTCATTAACAGCTGAGCCAGGAAGGGAATGCCTCCTTCACTAATTTCTAAGCCTATACATAACATAGAAAAGTTGGTTAAAGGAAATTAATTTGATGGAATAAATAAAACATAGACAAATACATTAAATTATGAGGAAAAGTCACAACAGAAGGCTTTAACTTAACAAACTTTTAATAAGTATCATGATAATAGGGAGGTAATCACAGGTTAATTTAATGAGTTGAGGTTTGCAGACTGTCCCTGATTCAGAGGGTTTGGCACAATGCAAAGAATTTAGAACTTAACTATCTGGTGAAAAAATTATCCTAAGGAATCCTTGCCTAATCTTGAAACAAGCTGGAATGTGTAATCTTTTGTTAACATACCACATTCAGAGTGAGTCGCACCCTTCCAGGGTTTGTATCTCCCACACCTTAATATCCTTAAGGTGAAAACCGTCCCATCCCAAACCAAACAGAGATTTGTCAAAGTGTGAATCACAAGTGGGAGTGAGATGAGGACCCAAGAAGACCCAAAACTTCACATAAGCACTGCCCAGAAATCTATCATCTCCTACCATAAGATCTACTATTTTTAAAAATATAAATTTCTAATCTGCCTATACCAGGAATTTAGCATACTCTTTGCAGTTTGAAAAAATTTACTATCACTGTCCTCTTTTTGGCCAGCTTAACTTCTGATTGCCTTTTAAAAAAAATCACCTTTACTGCCAACAGATCTAAAATGTTTAAAACTCAGATCTGACTGTACCATCTCCAATTTAACTACAAAGTCCAGAATGAAGTCCAGCTTCTCTGCCTACGATGCAACTATAGTCTGAACCCTGCTCTTACCTTTCCTGTCTTCTTGCCTTATTATTATTATTTTTACATCAGCAACACCAATTTGCCTGTAGTTTTGGGTGAAATTTAGGATCTTCTATCTTCTTTGCACGTGTGCATCCTTTGACTTTGGTGAGCTCTTCCTCTGCAATCATTTAAAAAACCTTTACCCAAAACTATCCCATTCCCTCCACACAGATTTCATCGCTTCTTCTGTACTACTTTTGTATCTCCCTTTGTCATTGCCCATAAAATTATGCATTCATTTTCCTTCCTCTACTTAAATTCTATAAAAGCGGAAACCTGGGGTACAGTAGGCATATAAAAAAGACTGAACTGGTAAGTACACAGAATTACTAGAAAAAAAGAAAAATGGGCAAAATAAGGATAAATGGAGAAATGAAAGACGACAATTAAGATAGCAAACTAATGTGAGAAACAGAGAAAATTAAGGAATACTGTTCTAAAAAGAGGTGGATTTTAAATACTGTATGATAAAATATGAATTATGACTATATATATAAAACTGGATAATGTGACGTGCCTTTTTTACATAAAAGCAGTTCACATTAGTGGGAGCAGAGTGAATGGCTAACATGAATTTTGCTGCTACATTGCCTGGAGTCATGAGTCCTTGGCTCCGCAAAGCTTTGTGATTTTAGGTAAGTTACATAACCTCCCTATATCACAGTTTTCATTTGTAAAATATAAAAAATAACAGTACTTACCTCAATGGATTGTTGTGAGAATGAAATTATTAATATATATGAACAGCTTTCTCCCAAATGCCCTGCGCTTAGGAAGCAGTAAGTACTGCCTATTCCTCTGAGAGCACTGGAAATGGATTGCTAACAGTCAAACACAAGACTTACTGCAAATTAGCTGTGAGACTTTAGGTAAGCTACTTAATTTCACTAGGTCTCTAGTTCTTAGCGGAGACCCCTTTGCTCTTCTTCTTCTTAGACACACTGCAAGTCTCCATTTCCCAGCTTCCATGGCAGTCAGGTGTGGCCATGTGCCTGAGTATCTGTGGGCAGGAGATGATGTCCATCTGTTTCTGGCCTAGCCTTTACGAAGCCTCTAGTACACAATCATCTGTGTTCTTTCCCCTTTGCTGGCTTGATGTATATAAGTACATAAAACCTGAAAACCATGTCAAAGATGGTAGAGCCACAGATGGAAGGAGTATGGGACCCTCAAATACTGCTTTTTTGGAGAAGCACCTGCTAATCAAGAACTGGTTTTAACTTCATGTGAGGAAAGAAATAAACTTCTACTGAGTTAAGTCATTTTAGTGTTAGTGTTTATTTCTCTAACATGTAGTTCCATTTAATTAACATAATTTTCTTATTTGCAAAGTGAGAATAATATTATTATGAGAATTAAACAGTACAGTACATGGCACATGGTAACTATTTAAAAATATTAGTTATCATCATAACTATTCCTATTAAATTTAAATTCAGTTACCCTCTTTTATAAATTTGACATTTCCTTTAAGACTTAAAGTTCTGTTACTTAGGAGATTTTTTTTTCCAGCCCATGCTGCTCTTTAAAACAATTTAGCACCACAAAAAAGGCTATCTTGGTTTTGTTCTCCATTGAAAAATTAGATATATTTTGATGGCGGGAACACTGCTATATCATCTGCTGTTATCATATAACACTGCTGAACTTGTAACTGATTGACCATCAAGTCTGTGTGTGGCAGAAATCCACCAGTCTCATGGCCATGGGTTCTTGCCCTGATGACATGGAGCTGATTAGCTCAGCAGGCTAGAAATTAACGTTTATTATTGCTGAATGAATAAATGAAGGTAATTTAATTATACTCTGTGATCATAAATCAGCTTTCCGGCTGTCAAGTCCTTACTACTGTTCAAAGCTGAGAGAAGGAAAGAAGGCTCAGGAGAAATTTATTACCAGTGCTGAACTACTTATGAGCTGCTGCAAACAGTAAAATGAAAGCTTTACCTCGCCATGTTCAAGGAGCTGTTTTCTGGAATAAAACAAAAATATCCTCTATTTACTGAATGTCATTACTATGATTACATCAAAATGAACTTCTATTCATTTATTCTTATATTTTAAAAATCTCACTCTCTTTAAACTACTTAGGAGTAGAAATAAAAAATTTTAGATAATATTATTAAAATTACTGCAATTTAAAAGGCATGATTTATAGTCATATTATTTGAAGTATATCAAAATGCAGTTCTTTAGTAAAGATAAAATAGGTTTGGCTGATTGCTGAAGACTGTACCTCTGGAGAGATAAAAATTATTTATTTTTATTTATTAAATGTTATCTATTAAATATTCAACCATATACAGAATATATTATGCTTTATATAATCAATGCTGTGGCTTCTGAGTTGTCTTCATTTTTCTCAAATATAAATAACATGAACATCCTTGTACATAAAACTCTGTGAGCATCTCTCAGTATTTCCTTAGGATAAATTTCCAGAATAAAATTTATTAAGTAAGTACATAAGCATTTTTAACTCCAGAAAAGTTGACTAACAATTTTTTTAAAAATACTATGTCTAAAAATTTTAATTTTTGTAGCACACCTTATTGTGTTCTAGGCACTGTGCAGCAAACACAGTGCAAATAGCATAGATACTGTTCTCAACCTCATAAAATTTATGTTAGATCCAGATAAGAGGCTTAAGACTGCCTATTTTATTGTTCTACTGAGATGACTGAATATTTTAGTTTATAGGCTTTGCAGGATAAGAGGCTTTTTCATATAGATTTTGGGGTCGAAGAAAGAAGTAAGACAGTATAAGTAAGAAAGTTAAGAAGTATAAGGAAGTTCAGGGGCATACACAGATCAGAAATTCTTTTTTTAAAGAATAGTTGGAGGCAGGTCTCTTAGCATATTATTGAAGTTACCAAATTATTTTCTACCACTGCAGCTCTTTCCCGACATATACAGTCAAGGGTAGAGGTGGGGGTGGATGAATGGGTTCCTACATGTCCTGAAATCTGCCAGTCACAACAGAATCTTGTAGGGAACTGTTGCATATAAGGAAGAGACCCTGGTAAGTAAGTGTTATAATCACCAAGGAACCCCACAATAACTACTGGTATAAATCCAGAAACTAAAATATCAATATAAAGCCAAATCATGAGACACAAACAGGATGAAAGAAAAACATCAGGATAAAAGAGAAAATGAACTGACCTCTCAAGAAAAAGTTAACCTAAGAAATAATAGAGTATTAAATGAAAATTCCAATTATCTTCATAGAAGTTTAAGAGGATATTGCATCCATACAATTAAAACAAGCTGCAATAAAAAAGAGCTTTCAGAAATTCTGAGTAAAACATATTTGCCTAATTTAAAACTTCAAAAGAAGGCTGAATAGCAGAATGTACACTGCTGAAATTAGCAATGTTGAATATCTAATCATGGTATTTTCAGAACAGAGAAAAAAGAAATAGACAATATGATAAAAGCAATAACAGATGTTCAAAATAGAGAAGCTAAAGCAAAGAGAGAGAGAATAACAATTCCCTGAGCTAAAGAAAGATTTTGAGTGTTCAGATTAAATTGTCCCATGAATAAACACATAAAAGGGCAGAAATCTTAAAGAGCAATGGCTGAAAACTTGCTAACTCTGGGGAGAGATATGGACATCCAAGTAAATGAGGCTCATAGGCACCAATAGCTTCAATTCCCCAAAATTCAATAGACACATTATAATAAAACTATTGACATCAAAGACAAAGAATGAACTTTGAAAATGGCAAATCATCCCATATAAGGGAACCTCTATAAGGTTATCAGCAGATTTCTCAGAAGAAATCTTGCAGGCCAGGAGAGAGTAGAATATTCAGTGCTCAAATAAAGTCTTCCAACTAAGAATACTTTACCTAGCAAAGCTGTCCTTCAGATGGAGGTGAGAGAAAAAATTTCCCAGACAAACATAAGCTGAGGAAGTTCATCATCACTAGACCCACCTTATAAAAAATGCTATAGGAAGTCCTTCAAGCTGAAATGAAGGAATGCTAATTAGTAACATGGACACATGTAAAATATAAAACTTGCTAGCTAACATAACTATATAGTCAAATTCAGAATACTCTAATACTGTGATAGTGGTGTGTAAATAATCTAGTATAAAGATAAAAACACAAAAATATTTAAACATAAATATAGCTATAATAATTTGTTAAAGGATACACAATATTGAAAGATCCAGACTGTGAACAACAAAAGAATAAAATGGGGAAGGGGGAAGTAAAATGGAAGAATTTTAATATGCAAATAAAAGTTAAGTTGTTATCAGCTTAAAACAGACTCATAGCTGTAAGATGAATTATGTATGCCTCATTATAACCATAAAGCAAAAACCTATAGAAGAAAAAGATAAAGGAATCAAAGCATACAACTACTGAAAAATCATCATGTCATAAAGGAAGATAGCATGAGAGGAAGAAAGGAACTATAAAACAGACATAAAACGAGATGGCAAAAATAAGACATCTACCAATATTTACTTTAACTGTATGATTAAATTCTCTAAAGACAGAGGAGCTGGTTGGATTAAAAAAAATTAGACCAGATTACTTTGCCTATAAGAGTCTCATTGTCAATACACATGAAGTAAAAGTGAAGCGATGACAAAAGGTATTCCACTCAAATGTAAATGAAGGGAAAGCAGGAGTTTGTGTGTGTGTGTGTATGTATATGTATATGTATATATATGTATGTACATGTATGTATGTGTATATATACATAATATTCAGGTGAAACAAACTAAGCTGAAAACCATAACCAGAGACACAAGAAGAAAGTCACTATATAATTATAAAGGGGTCACTTCATATATATATATATATATATATATATACACACACACACACACACACACACATATATACATATATATATAAATTAAAAACAGAGCTATTATTTTTGAAAAGATAAATCAAAATCTACAAGTCTTTAGTCAGACTGAGAAAAAACAGTGAAGACTCAAATAAATAAAATCAGAAATGAAAGAGAAGACATTATAACTGATACCACATAAATAAAAAATTAAAAGAAGTCATTATGAACTATTTTATACCAACATATCAGACAACCTGGAAGAAATGAATTTTCTCCTAGAAACATAGAACCTACCAAGACTTAACATGAAGAAATAGAAACTCTGAACAGACTTAAAATTAGTAAGGAGACTGAATCACTAACCAAAAATCTCCCAACAACAGCAAAAAAATGGAAAACCAGATGCCTTCACTGCAGAATTCTACCAAACATGTAGACAATAATTAATACCAATCATTCTCTCACTCTTCTTACAATCGTAAAAGGAAAGAACACTTCCAAACTCATTTTACAACATTAGCATAACCCTGATACTAAAGTAAGACAATGACAATAAAAGAAATGAATATTGTAGCCCTGATGAACACAGATGCAAAAAATTTAAACAAATAGCAGAAACCAAATTCAACATCACATTAAAAGGATCATACACCATGATCAAATGAGATTTATCTTTGCAATGCTAGGATGGACAGTTACAAATCAGTAAATGTGATACAATACATTAACAGAATAAAAGATAAAAATCATGTGATCATCTCATTAGAGACAGAGAAAGCATTTGACGAAATCCAACACCACTTTGTGATAAAAATTTCTCAACAAATTAGGTTCAGAAAATATAGGCAATATACTACAAGTCCACAACTAACTTCACACTCAGTGGTGAAATGCTCAAAGATTTCCTCCAAGATCAGGAGCAAAACAAGGATGCCCACCTTGATATTTATCTTCAACATAGTACTGTAATCCCTAGCCAGGGCAATAAGGCAAGAAAAAGAATCAAAAGGCATCAAAATCAGAAAAGAAGTAAAACTGTCCATGCTTACAGTACTTAGAAATAAATTTAACCTAAGAGGAGATATACCTGTATACTTAAAACTATAAGACATTGTTGAAAGAAACTGAAGGAGACACAAATAAATGGAAAGATATCCCATATGCTTGGATTGGAAAAAAATCAGTCTTGTTACAGTGTCCATACTACCCCAAGTGATCTAAAGATTTACTTCAATTTTTATCAAAACTCCAATGACATTTTTTGCAGATATAGAAAGAACAACCCTAAAATTCATATGAAACCACAGAAGGTCCTAAATTCCCAAAATTAGCTTGAGGAAGCAGAACAAAGCAATATATTATACTTCGTGATTTCAGACTACATTATAAAGCTATAGTAATCAAAACAGTACGGTACTGGCCTAAAAAAGACACAAAGATCAATGGAACAGAATAGAGAACCTAGAATTAAAACCACATATTCATCACCCATTTATCTTTGACAAGGACACCAAAAATATGCATGAAAAAAAGACAGTGCTTTCAATAAATAATGTTGGGAAAACTGGATATCCACACACAAAAGAATGAAAGTAAACTCATCTTACACAACTCACAAAGATGGAGTGGAAATAGAAGAAAGGTTTAAATATAATACTTTAAGCTATAAAATTCCTATGAGACAACATAGGGGAAAAGATCCTTTACAGTGATTGTAGTAACGAGTTTTTTGGATTTGAACCAAAGTTCCTCAGAAAAACCCAGAACTACCACACCATTAAACCATCCCACTTCTGGGAACATATCCAAAGGAATAAAAATTTGTATCTTGAAGCGAGATCTTCACTTCCCATGTTCACTGCAGTATTATTCACCACCAGCTGAGATATGAAACAACCTAAGTGTCTGTTGATGGATGAATGGTGCGTTGGCAAAAGCACTGATGTTGGTCTTTCTAAACCTTGGATCCACTGCTTCTGGAGTTCATAAACTAAATCTTTCAGAAAGTCACAGAATGCTCAAGGCACTTGGCTCCTGCTTCTTTTGACCTACAACTTGGAAAGGTTCTCCAATAGTGCAAAGTTCTAATTGCTTCTATTGAAAATAACCATGTTTTGGGAAATGGGGCTCAAAGAAGAGATGTGAGGTCAAAAAGAGCCAACAAAGAGAAGCATGAAAGAAAGATACCTAAAGAGTAGCACTGGTAGCCTCAGAAGTTGCCAGGAACCAGCACTTCTAGTGGAGTCATTTTTATTTGGTAAGGTTATGTAATCATCTCTACTGTGCAGAAGACAGTGGAGACTGCTGGACCAGCTGAGAGGTGTAAATTGTAGAGCAAATGCAAAGGAAAAACAAGGGAGTTGAGAAATCTTGATAAGAAACCATAATAAAGATTGACTGTGGATTACAAATTGTGTCTGAAAGCAAGCCAGGAATGCCTGTTTAACTGGAGCAGTTGAGGTCCTGGAGCCTTGAGGCAGCTGAAGAATAAACAGATTGGTGAGAGGGGAGATGAGGAAAGTAAGCATGTGGACACGAGGTGGGATTTCTTAAAAGGAACAGTTTCAAACAATGGCAAAGTCTGGGCTGTGACCATAGGAGCAGCATTGGCGGCATGCAGTTCATCCATTGCTTTCTTTAGTTTAACTTGCAAATAGACGAGCTTTTGTTTATAGACACTGTTTAGATTCTAAATTAAAATTAAAAGTTCTCTATAGCCACCAAGTATTAGAGTGCTATTTGTGAAAGGATGTTGGGGAGATGGCCTCAGGTCATATGCTTGACGGTCACCTGGCACCTTCCCTGAAGAACTTAAACTTGAATACAAACAGCTATTGACCTATATTATCCTAGGAGGTATTCTATTTAGGAACAATTTCCACCATTACACCATCAAGGAACTAAAATCACTGTCTCAATTCAAAATGTCACTCTGCTGCTGACACGCGATTTTTACAACTCCTGGCTGGTTATTTTTCAGTCTTGGATGAAATGTCAGATCTCAGTAGGCCTGTTGCAAGATGATTACCCATAGACTGTTGGTCTGTTTGTTTCTTCAGTCAACCAAAGGGTTGGCTGTGAGATTTAGCTGAAAGCCCAGGGACTGCTTTGGAGAAGTGAAGATGAGAAGTAGGAACTGAAGTCCAAAGCACTCGGTCATGAAAGGCAGCAGAATGAAGAGTTAAGATCACTGGCTCAGTAGTCAGACCTGGTATCAAACTCTAATCTCCACCTGCCAGCTGAGTAGAAGAATCCCATTCTCAGTGTTGACATCTGTACTATGGCCTAAAAATGTCTACCTTGCTGAATTTGTTACAAACATTACACAAAATCAATTATGTAAATACAGTTCATTAAACTGTAGCTATTATTAGTTTAAAAAATGAAATAACTATATTTTGTTAGAGCAATCTTCTCACAGTGCACTCTCAAGTATTTGAAGACAACTGCCATGTACCATTCAATTTTCTATTATCCAATTAAATATCCCAGGTTTCTTTATGCATTCCATAAATTAACTGTTTTCAGGTCTCTAAAAGCACTCTTTTTAAAATGTCAGGAGTTCCCGTCGTGGCGCAGTGGTTAACGAATCCGACTAGGAACCATGAGGTTGCGGGTTCGATCCCTGCCCTTGCTCAGTGGGTTAACGATCCGGCGTTGCCGTGAGCTGTGGTGTAGGTTGCAGACGCGGCTCGGATCCTGCGTTGCTGTGGCTGCGGCGCAGGCCAGTGGCCACAGCTCCGATTAGACCC
>PVHT020000105.1:10288647-10311600 GCA_004024745.2 Catagonus wagneri | reverse complement strand
AACTCTCTGTACTATTTTCACAATTTTTCTGTAAATCTAAAACTGTCCTAAAATAAATTTTGTTAAAAACACTCAATCTAAGGAGTTCCTGACATGGCTCAGCAGAAACAAATTTTCCTAGCACCCAGGAGGACAAAGGTTCGATCCCTCGCTTTGCACAGCGGGTTAAGGATCCGTGAGCTGTGGTGGAGGTCATAGATACGGCCCAGATCCTGCATTGCTGTGGCTGTGGTGTAGGCTGGCAGCTACAGTGCCAGTTTGACCCCTAGTCTGCGAACTTCCATATGCCATGGGTGTGGCCCTAAAAAGACAAAAAAAAAATGAATAAAATAAAAAAACTCAATCTAATGGACATATCTCTACAAACATAAAATGTAAATTGAGTTAAAATTTTCCTAAGAAGGAAGTCTTCTTCACAATTTACTTCTCATGTCCTATAGCAATGTGTGATTTGAGGTATATTTTTCTCGTAGTTCTCACTAGTCACAATTCTAGTGACTATGAAAACCATGTGTAACAGTTTTAACAATAAATGTAGGAAAACTATTTCTTGAATATTTAGAAAAACAAATAAGTATGATTTCTCTGAAAGCTTAAAAAAAAAGAACTGTCAAAATAAAACCTTAGCTTACTTCTATATATGACTTTAATTTGTAGAGTTATATTAAAATTAAACTAAATCATTCAAACCTTGAGTTAATCCACAAATATAAATACCTCCAAAACAAGTCCAAATACATAAAACAGAAATGGCCATAGGCATAACACATTTGGTCTTGTTTTTTCTTTTTAAGAATATATCAGAGTTGGATGCATATCTCCTTTTGTAATCATAATACTGAAGTTTACATAAATTCATTTGGAAAGTTGATATCACAGTAAGTTATGTAATAACTGAATACAGCATCATTTAAAAACTATGATGTAATTACCTTAGATAAGTGTTTGCAGATAAGACACATAAAATATCACGAAAAGCCTGCGAATAGAATCAAATCAATGAAATTTCCAAGAAATTAAGTGACATTTAAAATGCCCTGCTTTATTAACATAAACACTCCCACTAGAAAGAAGTATTTTTATTTTATTTTACAGTTTAGTTCCAGCTCTACCTCAGGCAAATAAATTCTTGAAGTTGTAATCTCCTTTTCTACTAAAAACAAAAGTACTGGAGTAAATCTTTCAGCTCTAAATTCCTAAGCTTTTACATGTGGATGACTTCTTACTAGAGTTTAAGTTTACTGGGAGGTGGGTGGGTGTAGGTTTCCGCAAAGGAGGCAGCTTCCTCCAGGTACTTTCAGAGACTATTTTATCTTGACCTTTCAAGTGAATTAGGAATCTCTCTAGCTCCATCTACACTATACTGCTACTTCAAACTCTTGAGTATTATAGAATATAGAAGTTTTAGCTCAGCCTAAAGTGCTACCAAAGGCTTAAGAGCATTTATCAAAATGTACAGATGATGAGAGAGGCAAGGGTGAAAGGGAATGTGGAAGCTAATTCTGGCCAAAGAGGCTTTAGCAGCAATTATAATTAAGAAATTTATGGGGAACGTAAAAATTTGCACTCTACATGATAGGTTGCTTATAACTTACAGATAAACATTTCAAAAAGTATGTAGTTAAATTTGGACTCTAATTTAAAATGAAATCTAAGTTTAAAATTTGTAACTTCTCTCACTGATTCAAGAGCATCCTGCATGGAAGAATGCTTCAAATAACATGAGATTACAGTCACTTCAGCAAGCAAAAGCTTATTCAGGGGTACAGATAACAGAATGTATGCATTTATAAGAGCCTAAGATTCAACAGTGTCAGGGGAAAACCATACTAGATAGGCCTTCCTCCTTTCCTTCCCAGAAGTGATTTCACACAAATGAAAAGTTAAATGGGCATCAGAAGTACCCTTGAGGTGGGAAATAAGCCACAACAGGACAAATAAAGACTGGGGAGTTCAAGTGGACGCAGACAGAAATTAAGCTTTAATGCCTGCAGGGATGGGTGTGTGTGCGTCTGCGTGCATGTGTGTGTGTGTGTGTGTGTGTGTGTGTGCTCACGCATGTGTGTGCACATGCCTGCTAGTGCACACCCATGGTTTGAGCTGTTGCGTGTTTGGGGGCTTTTGGTATGTTTATGAGTCTTGGATGGTGGATCTTAATTTAAAAAATAGTTAATAGTAGATCTAGGTATCATTTTCTCCTGTGCTGGATATCTCCCCAGTGAATGGTCAATTTCTGCATTAGTCCTCCCATGTGGAGTCTTGTAAGAATACAACAAGTTGTCACGATGGAATAGAGAAACAGGCTGGAGGAGAAAATCTGCAACGTGAGCTAGGTAGGGCCCAAGCAATGGAGAGCAGCAAACTTGTGTGCAGTTTACCCATTCCTTCCCTTTACATCTATCCTGACTCTCTCCCAGTGGTCCCTAGGGAAATGGAGCAAGACTGAAACAACGGAGATGTAGAGGGAGGTGCCTTTTTCACTCATAAATTATTCATATTCTCTGTGAAAACAAAGGAATGAGACACGTGGGAACTGGAACAAAACAGAGAAGACATGCAATCTGACTTTAAATATAGAAAACTGACTTCAGCAAGACCACACTTGGTATGATGGTACAGAAATTATGCTACTGATGTCTGCTTAACAGCATTAAATAATACTGACTTAAGGAAGGACAACTTTTAAACAATATAAATATAGATGCTTCAAAATTGCTAAAAAACTGAGGACCCACTCTCTTTAACCAGACTTTCAGATAAACTACTCCCAGACCAAGATCTTCCAGTGGTATTTTAAATGTTATTTCTTCTATTGTGATAATATTTTCTTCTTTTTTGTCAAAAAGATGAACAAACAGTAGATAATTATTTTTTAATGGCTATATAAATTTCTCCTATTCATGTCTCAAAATGGATCAAGATTTCTTTGAATTTGCTTTATATTTGAAAGCAAATCTTATTTATCCCAGAGCACCACAACGTTAATGTCATCCTTAGTATATGGTGGATACCTGACAAATTTCCTCTGAAAGAATAAGAATATTTTTTCTAATGTGATTTTTTTGGGGAAAAAAACCCATATAATACTAGATAAAGAAAAAAATCTGAATAAGAAACATTTTCTAGGGAGGGGAAGGGTTCATCCTAAAAAGACAGAATTCTGAGCTATTAGCATTAATCTAAGTCCTTTTCTTGAACCCAAAAGCAAGTGAAAAAAATTTTAAATACCTTTTTAAAGATAAAATAAGTAATCACCATGACAACTGGAAGCAATAATGTCTTTGTATATCTCAGTGGTGTCTGAAATAGAGGAAATTAGTCAAAATAGTTATTTATTAAATTTAACAATAAATGAGTAAAAATTTATGTCAAATTGAGGGTTACAATAAAATTCTGTAACGGTAAAAACATCTTTGTCGTTGAGAGAACGTGTTTTTATCAAGTTTTATGTTCTAATATAAGAATCAAAATTATAAATGTAGTTACACAAATGTATCAAAAATTTTAAAGATAAAAACTACTAAACCAAAATTACTTATGTATATTATTTTTTCATTTATTTTGGTTTTATCTTCCCTTAATTTATATAATAGTAAGTTTTAAAATGTGTTTACTGATCCCTAGATCATCACTTCCTGGGCTGCAAAGTTCTTTTATTTTCATTTGTAAAACTACAGAACTGAAAGTTAGTTTAGGTAATTACTGCAAGTGTAAATAAGTACTTAATTAATATGTGCTGCTAAGTCATTGTCATGAACTGTAATAGGGAGTGATTTATCATGCAAGTAAAGTATATATTTCTTAAAGGCATGACTGAATCATTTTCTTCTTCTTAGTCTATAGCAAACTGCCTCACAGGTAACTAGTGGTCAGTAATTATTTTGACTGTATGACTAAATGGATAGATAGGAGAATAACATGTGGTTAGTAGTATAAACTTCCTGGCAACATCTTATTTTAAAATTTTGTGATATTAGGGATATTAAGTGAAATAAAACTGATTTTTTTAAAAAAAACAAAAACAAGAATTTGGGTTTATTTTTCCTGAGTGGTCTTATACCTACAACTGATCTAGATTATTAAAAGTAATTGAACTGTATAATTATAATAATTCACTATGGGTCATACAGAATGTTATGCACTTGCCCCAGTAGGGGCCATTTTTTAAAAACTGATTTTACACATAAGAAAACAGGTAAGGAAAGCTATATAATTAGCAAAAGTTAGCGTAAAAATGAAAGATGAAAGTTTCTAAATAAAATTTTTGAGTTTCAGATTAAAGGGAAAACTTAAGAGCAAGAAACCATCATACCTGTAGAGAAGAAAAAAACAAAGAAACATTCATACCGCTTTTTCCATGAAGTCAAATTCAGGAGCACATGTGTAAATTAAAGTGTCAAAATCTGTATATCTGAGGATTCTGGCTGCTATAAGGTCACTCAGGCGAATCTGGAAGAAAATAAAGTAAAACAAATTAAAATTGTACAAATAATTATAGTCAATAATAATTGGTTTGATTTAATAGTAACAAAGTCTACAGAGAACCCAAGGATGTCCTTCCAAGAAAACAAACAAAAAAATACAGTGAACCATACATGTTAAGTGATGAATAATGGAGAAAATTGAAAATAAAGAGAAATGAAAGACAAAAAGAAATCAGAAAAAATAAGCAGAGAAAATGATAATATAAAGAGTGAGGTAAAATCAACATTTGCTGGGCACAAACACGATGCATCTGATCTTGAGATTTTTATAATCAAATCATTTATAAAGAAAAAACTAATTTCATAACTTTTCCACCACTCATAAATCATTAACAAATTTTGCAAGCATTGCCATTTTCACAAAGCCTCATACATGGATCACAATTTTTGGTGCTTCCTGAATTTTTCAGACATACATTCAAACCATTAAATATAAGAACTATTCTTCCTAAGAATTATAAGAACTATACAAAACCCTAACTTTGATTTAGTTACTTGATCTCCAAGGCCTTTAAACTAATCATCGTGAACCAAATCCAATGTACAACTCCTATTTCCTACTGATTATTTATTGCCTACTTTGGTGAGACAATTATTTTTACACTGAATTCTTAGAAGGCCAGAAAAAGAAAAATAGTTGGAATCCAAAATATTAATTCAAATTATTTTACAAGGACTCAAATTATTTTATACTAATTTTGATAATTAACTGTTTTTTCCATTATTCATGATTTCTCTTATCTACCAATGCCAAGGACAATTTAGAGTTAACCTTATTTTCTAATTTCGAGTAGATCTGGTGACTAATGGTAATTTAGCAAAACCACTTTAGTTTCAAGTTTTTCTCACAGCCATCATATAGAAGTCCCTTAAGAATACCAAGGGTGTGTGTGTATGTATGTGTGTGCATGTGCAAGTGCAAGAGAGAGAGAGTATGTGTGTGTGTGTGTTTAGGATTTGTAAAGAGTTGAGTGACAATGTGGAGCAAAGCAAAAAGAAAATCACAGGATAAACAAAAATAACTTAGGAAGCTTAAATAAAGTTTACCATAAAATGTATATCTCCTATAGAATACAAAGTTAAGAACAACAAATAAACCTAAGAAATAACTATGTAGGATGAAAAATAAATGGCAATATAAATTACACTGTGAAATTTTATTTAGCATAAACATGTATACGAGATCAATTTCACTGGATAGTGATAGCACATGACATTTTAGAGCATAACTACTATAATCCCTTGTTAAAGTTGAAGCAATTTCAGCATGAGACAGGTTCCTAATTGGAGAGTACTAGATAAGGTAAATTTCAGAGGAGATTATTGTATAATACACTTATCTATGCTCACATCGAAACAGAAAGTGCTGAAATCAAAAGTTAAATTTATTTTATTTTCTATTCCCTAATTAGTTACTTAATAGAAACTTATGCTTTGAGAAGGGCCATTACTTGAGCCTTAAAAAAGACAGAAACACCATGCATGATCGATGTGGCCCATATATTTCCTAGAAGATGAAAAGATAGAGAATTTCTATCACTCTCTTTATACAAGAAAAACTTTAAATTATTAAATCACATCTTAATTTTAGTCTATATTATAAATAAAGTTAGATTGAGAACTTGAGTTCTCTATTTCAAAGTACAGACTGTTCATATGTTAACAGTTATAACAAATTAATAATTTATTAAACAATTTATTTACATCTTAACCAAAATATAAATAACTACATAAATATTTTTTTTTCCTAGAAGGCCAAGTTAGCATTCATTGATATACTTTCCTCTTAGTGGGTTGAAAAGCTCTGCAGGGTTTTAGTACTGACTCTGCCAGTAATTAGCGCAAAACCATGAAGAAGGCACTTAACCTCTATAAAATGAAGAGGTTTCATTTTAAAGTAGATGGTTTAAAAGTCTTCATTCAACTCTCTATATAAATTTTAATGTTTTAAGTAGATAGTACTTACATGGTCTGAAACACCTAAAATTTTAGATGTCAGAAATTTCAAAACGATTGTCCCACAAAACCATGCACAACCTTGAATTAGCTAGAAAATAAACACAACAGAAGTCAGAAGACTAAAAGGCCTTTCCTCCTTGAAATTAACAAACCTTCTATCAACAGTTTCCGGTAAAAGGGAAACACAAACTTAAGAATTTTTTAAAAATATGATTATGAAAACTACATGTTAGAGACTAAGTGACACATGTAAAGCAATGATCAGAAGAAAATTCATGGCCTCAAAAACTTTTACCAACAAAAATTAAAGTGAAAAATAAAATTTTGATTCTAGTACCTAAATAAAGGACAACAAAGTAAACCAAAAAAAAAATACATGAAAGGAAATACTCAACAGAAGCACAGTCTACTATATTTACATTTACGTGTATCCAATTTTGTGGTCCTTTACTACTTCTGGATGTTTAAGATTTAATCTCTTATCATTTACTTCCTGTTTCAGGGACTTCCATTAATCATTATTTAAAGGTTGCTCTGCTAGCAACACATTCTTAGTTTTCCTTCATTTGAGAATATGCTTTAATTTCCCTTCATTCATAAAAGACACTTTGGATATATAACTTATGGTTGACAATCCTTTCCAGCACTTGACAAATATTGTGCCACCTCCTTCTGGCTCCCACAGTATCGGGTGAGAAGTTTGCTGTAATTCAAAGCAGTTTTGCCCTAAAGGTGATACATCATTTCTCTGTCTGCATACAGGACTTTTAGTTTGCAGAAGTCTGATTATGATGTGTCTTGGCATGGATTTTGTTGGCTTTACACTACTTGGGATTCACTCAGTTACCTGACTCTATAAATTTATTTCTTTTACCAAATTTGGAAAGTTTTCAGCCTTTACTTCTTCAAATATACTTTCAGCCCCATTCTCTTTTTTTCTCTCCTTGGGGAACTTCAACAACACAAATATTATATTTTTTGTTACTATCCCATAGTTTCCTAAACCTCTAACATTTTTTCCAGTCTATTTTTTCCTCTGTTGTTTAGACTGGGTAAATTCTATTCTATCTTCAGTGCACCAACTGCTTAGTTATATTCATTCTGTTATCAAGCTCATTCACTGAGTTTTTTATTTCAGTTATCACATTTTTAAATTCCATAACTTCCAAGTTGTTCTTTTTTAAAAAAAAAGTTTCTATTTCTTTGGTGAGATTTTCTATTTTTTCATTTGCTTCTAGAGTACTTACAATTGCTCCCTGTAGTATTTTTATGACTGCTTTAAAATCCTTGCCAAATATCCCAACATCCTTCTCATCTCAAGGCTGACATCTATTTACTGGCTTTTTTCAATCAAGTTGTGATTCTCCTTATCTTTATTATATGTGGCACCCGTGGCATATGGAGGTTCTCAGGTGAGGGGTCGAATCGGAGCTGTAGCTTCCAGCCCACACCACAGCCACAGCAATGCTAGATCTGAGCCACATCTGAGGCCTACACCACAGCTCATGGCAACGCTGGATCCTTAACCCACTGAGCGAGGCCAGGGATCAGATCTGTGTCCTCATGGATGCTAGTCGGGTTCATTAACCGCCAAGTCATGACAAGAACTCCGAGACTTTATTTTTTAATAAGGGTAAATTAAAGACCCACAGAAAAAGAATGAATGTCCTGTGTCTGATTTTATGCCTACCTAACATATATGTTTATTTTACTCTGTAAGCTAACACACAAATATTGAGGTAACACAGGCCATCCACTGTGTATTTGGAAAGAAGTACAACCAAGATCAGGGAGTGGCTGAACTGAAATAAAAAAGGACAGGGAGACTGCAGGGAAAATGTTAAAAGGACAAAAACAGTGAGTCTAAAGTTGGAAGCTGAAGGAAAGATGATGGATTAATATAGGAAAAAAAAGGGAAAGTGGGGACAGAACTACAGAGTGAGTTATTTTGAACAGAAGTTTAGTAAGTCTAAAGAGAGAAACTCGAAGCAAATAAAAAGAAATTTAAAAATCAAGGTGGTAGGGGTATAGTTGAGTGAAAAGTAAATGAAGAAAGGCTTGAAACAAGTGAATTAACTTCTTGAAAATGACTTACAGAGTTGCCGAGGTCTATTATCTACCTTATGCAAGTAGCTATTTATAAGATTAACTATAAATCATTCAATTTTTAAACTATTTATCTGTATTCAGTTGAGAAAAATAAAAAAGAATTTGAATAAGCTGTGTTAAAAATGTTGAAACTTACCCAAAAGTGGAGTTCAGATACTCCAAATCTTTGAATTGTATTTCTCTTTAGAATTATCACCTAAAATTCATACGACATAAAATAAAAAAATTAAAGTTAAAATTTGTATTTTATATGAGTGATATATTTTGAAAATTACACAGCCACCCCCTTTGATTTTGGCTATCACCAGCCATTTTGCCTTAATCATTGATTTTTCTGAATTTGGACATGGAAAGTTTCCTTGGGGAGAGCTAAATGCTGTCTGTACCAAAAGTTGACTCAAGAATAAAGTTATTTTTCCCATTGCATTACTTAAGATGTTTATGCAGGACAATTCTTTTGAGGAGTTAGATGGTGTGTGGGAAATATGTTCATGCACGTGTATATATAAGTTACCCAGCAAAATGAGTGGTCTAAATCACATGAAAACTGCTCTTCTCTAACTCCTAAATTTTCAAATGTTTAAAAAAATGCCTAACTGAACTTATAAGAAAGAAAAGGAACTTTCCAGGTGCCAAAGAAGGTGATTTTAAAAACTAAAACATTAATCAGCAGAGAACCTATGGCAATTTTTACAGAGGTCTGTAGAGCACAGTTAAAACCATGGGCTTATATTAAAAGGGAGGGCAGCAGAAGAGGACTTGGGACTATGGAGGATAAGAAACTAGAATTAAGACTCATGCATACAGCTAGGGTCCTCAGAAACCATACCCTTAGTGCTATCAAGTGAATGTTTATGTATACCTTCACCATATCCATATGCTGAAACTCTAATCCTCAATGTGACATATTTAGAGGTGGCCCCTTTGTGGTTAGACCATGAGGGTGGGCCCTTATATCATATCATATCATATCATATCATATCATATCATATCATATCATAAATGGTTAAGAGGAAACATGAGAGAGATGATTCCTCTCTCCACCCTGCGAGGATAAAGACATTTGTCTGCAAATCAAGAAGAGAACCCTTACCAAGAACTAAACCAGCTGACTCCTTGATCTTGGACTTGGTTTGACATATTTAAATCAATTAATGTGATAGACTATGTTAATAGAGTAAGGGATAAAAATCACATGATCATTTCAATTGATACAGAAAAGCATTTGAAAAAACTCAATATCCTTTCATAATAAAAATCTCAACAAACTAAAAATAAAGGTAAATTATCTCAACATAATAAATACCACATTTGAAAATCCCACAGCTAACTAATACTCAACGGTGATAACCTGAAAACCTTTCCTCTAAGATCAGGAACAAGGAAAGAGTGTCAACTCTCACCATTTCTATTCAATATAGTACTCAAGTCCTAGCTTAAATTTTTTTAATTAAAAATTAATTAAAAAATAAATCAAAGGCATAAAAATTGAGAAGGAAAATGTAAAATTATCTATGATCACAGATGGCATGATCTTATTAAAGAAAACACGAAAGATGCTACACGCGCGCACACACACACGCACACACTGTTAGAACTAATAAATGAGTTCTGCAGAGAACTACAAACTCAACAAACAAAACTGTGATGTATTTCTATAAACAATGACCTATCTAAAAAGGTTATTAAGAAAACAATCCCATTTATAACAGACTCAAAAAAATAAAACATTAAGAAAAACATAACTAAAGAGGTGAAAAACTTACGCACTGAAAACATTGCTGAAAGAAATTAAAGAAGACACAAATGGAAAGATGGTATTTGTCTTTCTCTGTCTGACTTATTTCACACAGCATTATGCCCACAAGGTCTATCCATGTTATCATAAATGATAGGAAATCATATATTTACCTTAAGCTACCATTGCCAGTGCCCTGCGTAGAGCCAGAGTGACATCTAATACTACATTCCTTCCACCTGAAGGACCTTCTTTAACATTTCTTTTAGTTAAATATGCTGATCATAAAGTCTTTGTTTTCATTTTTGAAATATATGTTTACTGGGTACAGAACTGCAGATGGAATTTTTAAGTATTTTAAAGAATTGTTTGACTGTCTAGTTGCTTGCACTTTTTTTCTTATGAAAAATCTGCTGACACCCCTGCTCTTTGTTCTTCCATATTTAATATGTTTTATTTCTCTTGCTGTTCCTAAAATTTTCACTTTATCATCTATCTTGAATAATTTAATTATAAAATGCCTTATTATAGCTTTCTTTATGTTCCTTGTATTTGAGATTCACTGAAATTCCTCATCTCTGAGATTATAATTTTTATCAAATTTGGAAAATTTTTGGTCATCAGTTCCTCAAATATTTTTCTACCTCCTCCCAACTCTCCTCATTTAGACATGAACTCTACTTGTCCTATACAAACTGTACATTAGGGATTTGAATAACCCCATTTTATAATCTCTATTTGTTTGGTGGACCTGGCTGTTGATGGCTGCCGTCATAAAAGGAAAGGCACCAGACAATGTGTCTCCTGACTAAAGAACAATACTATAGACTTGCCAAAGGGATTAAATCTGAACTTGTTCAAATTTTAGACCCAATTATTAATATATTATGAATATAGAAAAAAGAGGAAGATGTAAAGCTGCCCCATGAGGATTCAAAGAGCAAAATCTAGACCACAGAACCCTTCACATGACCCAGGTTCTTCAACAAATAAATTTTCTTGGGAAAAAAAATCAAGGAGACATATTACAAAATTGTAGATAAAAATAGAACCAAGTAATGAAACTATAAAGAAAAGCCTGGAGTAATTACCATAGTCAAGATAGTCACTACTGTTTTAGAGAAACTCAAGAGGTTATATTTGAGGCAGGTTACATGGAGGGCTTCAATAATGATTAGAAAAGTTCTGGTTTTAACTTGATGGTAGTTTAAGGATGTTTGCCAAATACTGGATCATTAATCAGTACTTATCAGTATTAGTCAGAACTAAGTCAGTACATAAAACATTTTTACAAAGTTTTCTGTATCAGTGCTATGTTTTAAAATAAAAAATGTTTTCATAAAAAGACAGGGATGAGCACACTATTATTAAAGTCCTCTACTTTGTAATGCTGAAAAGATTTTTTTTTAATTTAAGTGATTTTTATTTTATTTTCCCATTATTGCTGGTTTACAATGTCCTGTTAATTTTCTTCTGCACAGCAAGGTAACCCAATCACACATACATACATATTATTTTTTCTCACAGTATCATGCTCCATCACAAGTGACTAAAAGGTTTAAAAGAAAGAGCAAATGTCTTTGGGGATAGAGAAAGAAGAGAAATTCCTTACTGTGTGGTTAAAAAAAAGACATGGGGAGAAAAAAATGTTGAAACTTAAATTACAAAAGATTCAAACAATATACTATGATATATTCATATATGAAAAAGTGCAGTATTTTCATACTTCTATAGTAGGTATCATTTCTGATCACTGTGCAAAGAGAATATCCCAGGAACACTCCATTGGAGGAGAATACACCAGGTTCTGGCTTATGAATATCAAATGTGTGACTATAAGGTAATAAAACTGATTTAGTGAAACACCATTGCAAATACAACTCCAAATGAGTGTTATTGCATGAAAGTAAGGCACATAGGGAGACTACATATTTATTCTAACTAAGTTGTCATTGCTCACGTCAGTTTGGAACTCTTTATAAACTACCCTCAGGGATTATTCCCTATAGGTGCAAGAAAATTGGTCTTACTACTTTACAGTCACACCATATTTTGACCAAAATCTGTATTAGCTAGCCAAATCACCCACCTTATTCACAAGATTTTGGTCATTTCCAAAAATCAAATCCACCCTTGAAAGATGAAGATTGCCACCTCTGAGGATATTCAAATGAATGTGCCACAGTGTGTGAAGGCAATTCAGAGAAGTTCCAAAAATGTTTTAGGCAATGGCAATGTCACTGCAATTAGTATTTAGCCTACTGAAAGAAATAACTAATTTTTATCATAAATTACTGTATATTTTAAAAATAAGTCTTATTACCTCATTTTTAAAAAAATATTCACTTGGGCATTGCAATAAAAAGATAAGCTTTCATTATATTAATAGAGTTAAAGCATTATTTGGGAAAAAATTTATTGTGAGCAGCAATCCAGAAAGGGCTTTATTTATTCTCCTAAACCTATCAGATGAGTAAAACAACTATTTGATAGGTTAAAAAAAACTTCATGAGCTTAACAAACACTTACCAATGTCATTAACAAAGATGAAGAATAATAAGAAGATAAATACATTGGATTTCCAAACATTAATACAAAACAAAGGAGAACTGAAATCTGAAAATTGAAGAAAAGAAATTCATTTTATAGTTATTAGATAGATAGCATAATGCATACATTATCTACAGGGGCATAGTCATTTCAAATACAAACTTTATTTGCATAAATACAATTAATAAATAAATCTTGACCAAGGGATAATAGAATTTCAACACACTCACAGGTTCTAAGTATTTTCAACACCATAAATATTACATAGCAGAATTAAAATTTTCTCTATTTACAACTTGGTACAAAGAAAACAGAAAAAAAAAAACCCTGTCATTTCTATTGACTCAATAATGGAGTGATATAATAACAAAACTGAGTTATAAGTATTAGTTTTCTAATCTTATTTCTGTTGAACTGCTTGAGGACTTTTATCACTAATGAAGCTTTATTTTATGTTCTTATCTAAAGGATTGTAATTTTTATTTTCTTAAGGAAGGTACATTTGGAAACTAAGACAAAAAACAATAATGCAAAAGCATAAATTTTACAGAGAGTCATATTCACGAAAAGTGTTAAAAATCTCAGGTCTTGTGGAGAAAAGGCAGTTTCAAAAGTAGCAACAATAATAATAAAGACTTTCTTTTTTTTTAGTTTGAGAGAGTACGAAAACATCTATAGTCTAGCTGAAAGTATAATCTGCTATAATTTGGCATTCAGTTACCCTTCTAAATATTATTAATATTATATATACTAAATACAGTTTCAGAGGATGTATATAAAGAATAATTTCTACTTTATAAACCCTGAGGTTTTATTTTAACATATGACTTATAAATATTAAAAAGGTTACCATGTTCATATAAATGATCTTCTGAAATTTGGTTGGTTCAATGTACCCCACAACATACATGGGAAATAATGAAGCTATCTGAAATAAAAATATTAAAAAAGCACAAGTAAAGAAATTGTAGAAAAGTACTTCACTATTCATAAGCAAAGTAAATCTAACAGGAGAGTTATACTGCCAATAATGATAGCCAAAGCGATGTGAACCAACCTTCTCGCTGAGAACTAGAATAGTTAGAAAAAGTACTAAAAATACCTGCATGAGAGCCACAGATAACTAATAAGGCAGAAAAGAATGAGGAGGCTAAGACCACAGAAAGATGGACATCTACAGAATGAGCACAACATTTCGGGTCACTTTTCTCCCAGGGGCAACTGCCAATTCTCATAAAAACATTTGCCTGCAAGTTGAGAGGCAGCTGAGAGATTTCCACACACTCAGCAGTCAGGGAACCCTGAGAATGAGATCCCTGCTAAGTCCCCAAGGTTTGGTTTGGGACTTCAAAGGAATATACTATAAGAGAGAACCAGAAATCAAAGCAATCCTCCGAAATATTGAAGTGCACCTTTGAATTATCTCATTCTCTAATTGCATGAGAGTGATTAAAGATTGTTAGTTCCTATATTTGCCTGCTGGGAGCAAATTTGATTTTCTCTAGAAGTTGTTAATACCATCTTAGTTTCAAATTAACTCTACAACTGTTCATGCACAATGTCTAATGCCACAACAAAACTAATCATATGTAGGTGGAGATAAGATATTTATCATGAAGACAATAGAAACAGATCTAGGAAGCAACTAAATCTAGTTCAGGAGTCAACAAAATTTTTATGTGAAAAGCCATATAGTAAAAATGTTATGATTTGTGGGCCACATACAGTCTCCATTATATATTCTTCTTCTTCTAATGGACTAAAGACTTAAATATAAGACCTGATACCATAAAACTCCTAGAAGAAAAACCAAAGGAATAAGCTCCTTGAACACTAGTCTTGGCAATGATTTTTTTGGATTGTGACACCAAAAGCACAGGAAACAAAAGCAAAATTCAACAAATGAGACACATCAAACTAAAAAACTTCCTCACAGGAAAAGAAACAATCAACAAAATGAAAAGGCAACCTATGGGAAGGGAGAAAATATGTGCAGAACATATTCTAGTATATGGCTTGGATCTGGCATTGCTGTGGCTGTTGTGTAGGCCAGCAGCTACAGCTCTGATTCGACCTCTTACCTAGGAACCTCCATATGCCTCAAGTGAGGCCCTAAAAAAAAAAGGACAAGAAATAACAAGTGCTGGCAAGGATGTGGAGGAAGAGGTAACCCTTGTGTACTCTTGCTGGGAATGTAAATTTCTGAAGCCACGGTGTAAAACAGTATGGAGGTTCCTCAAAAAATTTAAAGTAGAACTACCATATGATCCAGAAATCCCACTTCTGGGTATATATCTAAATGAAATGAAAACAGAGTGTCAAAGAAATTATCTGCATTTCCATGTTTACTGCAGCATTATTCACAATAGCCAAGGTATGCAAACACTTAAGTGTCTGTCAATAGATGAATGGATAAAGAAGATGTGCTACATATGTATACTGAGTATACTCAGCCATGAGAAAGAAGGAAATCCTGCCATAGGACATAGACGGCCCTTGAGGGCATTGTGCTAAGAGATATAAACCAGAAAGAGCAAAACAAATATTTTATTATATCACTTGTATGTGGAATCTAAAAAAGCCAACCTTTTAGAAACAGAATTGAATTGAGGAGAGTGAGGAAAATAGGAAAATCTTGGACAAAGGGGACAGACTTGCAACTGGAAGATGAGTAAGTTCTGGAGATCTAACACACAGCATAGTGATTATAGTCAATATTGTATTATATAATTCAAAGTTGCTAAGAAACTAGATCTTAAACTTTCTCACCACAAAAATGAAATAATAATTACATGTCTGGTAAGCACTATGGGGGTCATCAAGTGGTAATCATATTGCAATACAATCATGTAGCCAATCAACACGTAAACCTTAAGCTTACATGTTATATATCAATTATATCTCAAAAAAGAAAAAAAAACTAAAAACCTAGTATATCTTTTGAAAGGATAGAAAATCATTAAAGCAATATCAAAATTACCCAAGGAGATACTTAAACAGTTTCATCAATACCACTAAATTAATACATTTGCTTACAAGGAAATGATGCATCTCTACTATGTTGGTATATATAAAGAATGAAAATCATACAAATTCTGTGTTGGTTATAGACCAAATATAAGGAAGCAAGGCAGAGGGAATACTATAAACACACTTTAAACACTCAGCACCAATTAAATTGAGGTTATAATTTCATTCTTTGTCGACAACTGGAAGCACAAGGACTCTTGGTAGAATTTCTTATTGCCCACAAAGAACATTATTACATATTATCAGTGTTTGTCAGTTAGGTGGAAAAGTGTTCTAATGAAAAATCATAGTAGGCAATTTCATCAAAATTGACCTTTTGTTCTCTGCTCCACCAGGTCATTTTCTTGCCATTAGTTACTTGTTTATGGAAACAGGATCTGGCTTCAATTTAATCAAATAATATCCTGATTAAAGCTCTGGGAAATGGTGTCTAGAACGATTGTGCACTTCAGACAAAACTGTCAACATTTAGCTGGATTAGAAGCAGAAATCCTTTACCATGAAAAGTCAAACTGGCTCTTACCATGTTGTTCAGCCTGCCACCCAAAATGATTCCTCAAAAAAAGGAAAATCTACAGGCATATTTACAAAGATCATCTCAAATACCAACATGAAAAGTTAATTAAAGTAAGAGGAGAAAGTCTATTGCATGTTGACCTTTAATATCTGCCTAACTAACCAACTCATTAACAGAAGGTAGAGTTAAATGATTTTTAAAAATCGCACATGTAGACAAACTTTAAAATTATTCCATACTTGCAAAAGATCTATTAGGGTACAAATATAATCACATTTTAAAATTTCTATGGAAACAAGCAAGTACATCTTACATTCAACTTAAATTAGTTTAAAATCATCTTACCTGTGTAAAAAGTATAAACTGAGCAAATTGCCAGGGAAGCATAAAAGCAACATTGGAAAGGCACAGTGCAACAAAATGGTTTTTACTATTGTTCGAGGTCCTTAATGGAGAGAATTGACACCAGTAAGTTTTACTATAAAAGTAGCCTATCATTAAACAGAAACACTAATTGCAAAATGTTAAAATCTAATGATCCCCTTACCTTAGATTTCAGACAACAAAACACTGTTAACTTATAAAAGCTCACTAAAAAAACAAAACAAAACAAAAAAAACCTTAGGAGTTCCCGTCGTGGCACAGAGGAAATGAATTCGACCTGGGACCATGAGGTTGCAGGTTCAATCCCTGGCATCGCTCAGTGGGTTAAGGATCTGGCGTTGCTGTGAGCTGTGGTGTAGGTTGCAGACGCTGCTCAGATCTGGTGTTGCTGTGGCTGTGATGTAGGCCGGCAGCAAGAGCTCCAATTAGACCCCTAGCCTGGGAAACCCCATATGTCCGCAGGTGAGGCCCTAAAAAGACAAAAAAAAAAAAAAAAAAAAAAAAAAAAAAAAAGAGAGAGAGAGAGAACCTTAAAGTATTTGGATTATAATGCTTATCATTGAACAATCAAAATTAGAGCTTTAAATAAAATGCTGTATCTAGTTTATCAGTAAATATTTTAAACATACGGCACAGGCAATTACAGTCATTATCTTATAATAACTTCAACAGAGTATAATATGTAAAAATAATGAGTCACTATTCTGTATACCTGAAATTAAAATAATACTGTAAATCAACTATATTAAGTTAAAAGTTTATTTTCCTTTACGCATAAGACTAAAAAAAATTTTTTTTTTACTTTTGTTATTTTAGGGCCGCACCCACGGCATGTGGAGGTTCCCAGGCTAGGGGCTGAATTGGAACTGTAGCTGCTGGCCTACATCACAGCCACACAGGATCTGAGCCGCATCTGCAACCTACACTAGAGCTCACGGCAATGCTGGATCGTTAACCCACTGAGCGATGCCAGGGATCAAACCCAAAACCACATGGTTCCCAGTCAGATTCGTTAACCACTGTGCCATGACGGGAACTCCTCAAGACTAAACATTTAATACTCCAGCAAGGTCAGAAAGTACAATGTGACCTGATTTTGCATACCTCCAGGTATTTACGTTTCAAAAAAGCAATTAAGAAAATCCTAAGTGCTGGTGAAATAATAAGTTAACAACTATGAGAAAAATTTGAAGAAAGAGTTTCTACGTTTTTTTTCGTTTGTTTGTTTGTTTTTGCCTTTTAGCGCTGCACCTTCCGCATATGGACATTCCCAGGCTAGGGGTCAAATCAGAAGCACAGCTGTCGCCTACACCACAGCCACAGCCACGTGGGATCCGAGCCGCGTCTGTGATCTATACCACAGTTCACTGCAATGTCCCATCCCTGACCCACTGAGCGAGTGAGGACAGGGATCAAACCAGCATCCTCATGTTGGATCCCACTAACCGGATCTGTTTCTACTGTGCCAAAAGGGGAACTCCTGAAATTGAAGTTTAAGTTTTCATAGTTCCCCCAGTGGCTCAGCGGTCAGTGAACTCGACTGGAATCCAGAGGGACGTGGGTTTGATCCCCGGCCTTGCTCAGTAGGTTGTTGGTGTTGTTGTGAGCTGTAGTGTAGGTTGCAGACACGGCTTGGATCCTGCATTGCTGTGGCTGTGGTGTAGGCTGGCAGCTGTAGCCCCTAGCCTGAGAACCTCCATATGTTACGGGTGCGGCCCTAAAAAGACAAAATAAATTAATAGTCCATTCTGCAATTATAAGCTATATCAATAACCAATACCTTTTACCACATAAGACTTTTATCTTTTAGAATATGAAAAGAAATGCAAACATTTTGTTAAACTATAAAAGTGTAACTGTTCTGTTTACAAGTTGTATTAGACTATAATAAATCCTTGTACTATGGTACATAAATTTTCAAAAGCAAAATTTTGAATGTTTATATTGTTTAATAATATATAACAAAATATATTAAGTACTCAGTCATATGATATTTGCAAAATAAAAACTACTTTTGGCTAAGGTACAGAGTATAATGCATGCACTCAGGGATATAATCCTAAATGTTCCAGGTAATATATTCCATTCTCTGAGACCCCAATTGGTCAGGCTAATGTTACTTCAAAAAATAAAAAAATAGAAAATAAACCATCTTTCTAGGAGTTTAACCGGGAATAAGTGGGATAAATGGGCAGCTTCCTCCACTATACTCTTTGAGAGAAGGTAATATGTACCCCAAAGATATAGAAATCTGGATAAGGAACAGATTCCCAACTCCAAATTCCATCCAAAAATAAACTTTCATATAGGTAACAAACCAGAAATTAGTCTGCACCTTTCTTGAGGTTATAGCCACCCCAGTATGCCTCTATTTACCCTCTTTAAACTAGCACAGAAGGATCTTAAATGTCTACATGGCAATGTGATAAGTGCTCCATGGTTAAAGAGATAAATGCAGTTTCCAGTAGCATTGTATTATATTAAACGTATGTTTAGATATTTCTGTATGTGTAATTTATTAAGAAATTTACAGTTTAAGCAAAGAAAAAAGACATACAAAAATGATCTTGATGTAAGCTGAATCTGATAGGTACTAGTAATTGAAGTATGGAGTCTCTGGGAGTGCAGAGGAGATAGTAATCATTACCTCATTCAGTGAGAATCTCATGAACATTCTACAAAACTTATCTCTATGATGAATTTATTTATAATATTCAACTATTTATATTTTTTGTTGTCATTTCTCAGTCTTTTTAAATTTTTGAAATGCTTATACAATTAATCCCAACAACAAAAAGATATGTCCAGAAAAAACAACAAAAAATATATGTGATGAAACTTTGGTTGAACTTCTAAAAACAGCAGTTCAGAAATACTCATAAACATATGTCTGTAGATACTCTTACCTAACCTAGCATTTCTCCAATTCATTTGTGTGTAGAACACTTTTTTCATGTTCCATCAAAATCACAGGTTGGAAAACAATGACTCAGAGTCCATAAGCATTGAGGGAGAAAAAGTAATAGTTTCTCAAAAAACTCTGAATCTTTTTACCAAATATTTATGAACGCCTAAATATTTATATACCTTGATTGACTAAAACATATTGTAATTACCTAATGCCTGTAGCCCAGGCTCTTAAGTGGAAAGAAGTTTTTATATAGCAATTTTTTTCTTTTTTGACCCCCCCCCCAAGGCATATGGATTTCCCTGGCCAGGAATCAGACCTGATCCAATCAGTTGCAGCTGCAGCAACACTGGATCCTTGACCCACTGTGCTGGCCTGGGATCGAACCTGCGTCCCAGTGCTTAGGAGACACCACCAATCCTGTTGTACCAAAGCAGGAACTCCTACAGAGTAATTTTAGATTATTTTTTAGCCAGATTCACAATTTAGTTTTGAAGTAATTTTTAAAAACAGTCTAAATTTAGTTAATTATAACTTAATAAGTTGAAGTACATTTTAAGAAACTTAAAACTTTTCTAGATTTATTTCAAAAATAAAAATTACCTGAGAATCAAAGTTAAGATGTACATCTGAAGCACAAGAAATGGATATGAAAAACTTTCCCGGAGAGGCGGTGTCCACATTACCCGAGTAGCCTGAAATCAATACAATGTTCACTTCACTTTATGTTCCACTGCAATAAACATCATTAATTTAAAAAATCATGGGTGTGATGGTTTTAATAACATTAATACTAGGCTCATTTATTTCTGAATGCCTGGTATAGCTCCTCAGTTTTTGGAGTTAATAGCACACATTGCCATTAGGTAGAGAGCTATTCACTAGCAAGTCCAAAAACAAGTGAAAGTTATATCAGGGCAAACATAAGGACACCCAAAAGACAAACAAGATGATAGGTACAGGAGTAGTAAGTATTCTGGAAAAGACAAACCAGATCCACACTACAGCTCTGCAGTGATGACTGTGGCATCCCAGGTCTTTGGGAAAAATAGCTAAATTGTCACCTAGGGCATTCACAAACACTAAGAGAGTTTATATATGACAAGTTTAATGAGGACACACATTGCAAGTGATTAAGATCATCTCCAAATTTGTGAAATATACCTTTGAAATTTCTAAAAACAATTAGAAGTATTTAAGAATCACTAATGCGGAGACTGGATTAAGATGGCGGAATAGAAGGACTGGAGCTCAACTTCTCTCCCGAGAAACAGCAATACTACAACAAATGCCGAGCAGCCTTCAACCAAATGGACTGTAAAGTTCCAAAAAAGATATTCTACTCCAGAAGACAAAGAAGAGAACACATCAAGAGGTAGGAGGGGCGATTACGTGATAGAAGCAACCCCATACCTCCTGGGTGGGAAGCCCCACAGACTGGAAAGTAACTGCATCACAGAGACTCAGCTACAGGACTGAGAGTTCTGAGCCCCACGTCAAAACCCCATGCCTGGGGATCGGGCCCAGGGAGAAAGCGCCCCCAGAGCATCTGGCATTGAAGGCCAGCGGGGCTTGTGTGCAGAAGCTCCACAGGACTGAGGGAAACAGAGACCCCATCCTTGAAAGGCACACACAAACTTTCACGTGCACTGGGTCCCAGGGCAAAGCAGTCTCCATAGGAATCCGGGTGGAACCTGACTGCAATTCTTGGAGGATCTCCTGGGAAAATAGGGGTGACTGTGGCTTGTTGTGAGGGAAGGACATTGGAGGTGAAGCTCTCGGGAGCATTCATTAGCCTGCATTTCTCTGGAGGTGGCCATTTCTGGGAAAATCTGGTCCCTCCCATCAGTGCTGAGAAGCCCCAGGCCAAACATTAATCCAGGTGGGATCACAGCCCCACCCATCAGTAAACAGGCTGCCTAAAGACCCCTCAGGCACACAGCCAGCCTCTAATCTCATCCAGAGACAAAACCCCACCCACCAGAGGGATAGGAATCAGCCCCACCTACCAGTGGGCAGGCACCAGTCCCTCCCATCAGGAAGCCTACAGCAAGCCCTGCCCATACCAGCTTTAGTCACAGGGGAGACAAACGCCAGAACTAAGAGAGGCTACCACTCTATTGTTGGCAAAAAGGTCACCACACCAGAAACTTATAAAAATGAAAAGACAGAAAACTCTAACTCAGATAAGGGAGAAAGAGAAAAGCCCAGAAAAACAGATCAGTGATGAGGAGATTATCAGCCTCTCAGAAAGAGACTTTAGACTATTGATGCTGAAGATGATGCAAGGCATTTGAAATAAACTGGAGGCAAAGATTGATAATTTACAGGAAACACTGAGCAGAGAAATACAAGCTGTAAAAATTAAACAAGAAGAGATGTAAAATACAATAACTGAAATAAAAAATTTATTGGAAGCAGCCAACAGTAGAATACAGGAGGCAGAAGAACGAATCAGTGAGGTGGAGGACAGATTAGTGGAAATCACTAATGCGGAAGAGAAAAGAGATAAAAGATTGAGAGGAAATGAGCTGAGTCTCAGAGAACTCTGGGATAATGTTAAACGCACCACTACCCATATGATAGGGGTGCCAGAGGGAGAAGAGAGAGAGAAGGGGACAGAAAAACTATTTGAAGAGATAATAGCCGAAAACTTCCCTAATATGGGAAAGGAACCACTCAGTCAAATTCAGGAAACACAATGAGTACCATATAAAATAAACCCAAGAAGGAACACCTCAAGACACATATTAATTGAAATGACCAAAATTAAAGACAAAGAGAAAATTTTGAAAGCAGCTAGGGAAACAAAACAAATGACATACAAGGGAACCCCAATAAGGTTATCAGCAGATTTTTCATCTGAAACTCTGCAGGCCAGAAGGGAGTGGCATGATATACTTAATGTGATGAAAGGGCAAAACTTCCAACCAAGATTGCTTTACCCTGCAAGGCTCACATTCAGATTTGAAGGAGAGGTCAAAACCTTTACAGATAAACAAAAGCTAAGAGATTTCTGCAACACTAAACCAGCTTTACAACAAATCTTAAAGGAACTTCTCTAGTTAGAAAAGAAAAGGCCACAACCAGAAACAAAAACACCACAGATGACAAGGCTCACCAGTAAAGGCATATATACAGTAAAGATACTAAATCATCCATGCACAACTATGCTACCAAAATCAGAAATCGTGAGAAGAGAGCACAAATGCAAGTCACTGGAGATGCACGTGCAATTAAGAAACCAACAACTTAAAACAATCTCATTTGTATA
>PVHT020000105.1:10276816-10287647 GCA_004024745.2 Catagonus wagneri | reverse complement strand
CTTCAGGGTTAAAAAAAAAAAAAAGCAACAAAAACCCCAAACAGTTAATACAATGGCAACAAGAACATATATATCAGTAATTACCTTAAATGTTAATGGACTGAATGCCCCAACCAAAAGACATAGACTAGCTGAATGGATACAAAAACAAGAAAAGAACCAATGGATCACTGAAGAAATCAAAGAGGAAATTAAAAAATACCTAGAAGCAAATGACAACAAAGACATGACACTCCAAAACATCTGGGATGCAGCAAAAGCAGTTCTAAGAGGAAAGTATATAGCAATACAAGCCTACCTCAGGACACAAGAAAAAGCTCAAATAAACAACCTAACTTTACATCTAAAGCAGCTAGAGAGGGAAGAAGCAAGGTCATGGAAACAACCTAAATGCCCACTGACAGAGGAGTGGATAGGGAAGATATGGTACATACACACAATGGAATATTACTCAGCCATTAAAAGGAATGGAATAACAACATTTATAGCAACATGGATGAACTTACAAATTATCATAAGAAGTGAAACCAGTCAGACAATTAGACAGCAACACCCAATGCTACTGCTTACGTGTGGAAACTAAAGAGACACAACGAACTTCTTTGAAGAACAGACAATGACTCACAGATTTTGGAAAAACTTGGTTTTTCAAATAATACAATCTGGGGGGTGGAGGGATGCACTGTGGGTTTGGGACACAAAATCTATCAAATTGACTTATGATCTTTGTACACCTATAACTGAAATAAAATTCATTGTTAATAAGAAAAAAAAGAATCACTAATGCGATGCTTATAATGAAAGTATTAATTAAATTTTCACATAGACTTTAAAATTAATTATTTCTAAGACCTATAGGTGGGAATATTACAGAATTTTATATCAAGAGTTCTGAAATTCTAGAAAGAATCTTGCAAGAGTATTAAAATTTACTGCTCCCCTTCTAGGAGAGCAAAATTATAGGCCTTTGAATTCAGCATGCTGTGTTCTGAAAAGGCAGCATGATGTAACAGAAAGACGTGAGGCTTTAGAGTCAGTCAGATGTAGAATAGGAAACCCAATTTCATCATGGACTGAATGTAGAATCTTGGATAAGTAATTTACTCTCTCCAAATTTCAATTTCATATCTTCTACTGTAAGGATAATAAATAACTACTTCCTAAAAAAGTGTGGTAGGAGTACATGAGATAATGTATATAAAATGCCTAAACTCGACAAGTACAGTATTTCATTTTTCTACAAAATATATGTAAGGTATACATATGCTAAAAACCAGGCGAGACATTTCACATCATAAATTCTAATTATTCTGTAAAAATGTGGATATACATGATTAAAACAAGTTTTAACAATATAAGTTTCTTTAAAATGTGAGTTCATAAGTAATATGCAATTGAATATTGTTTTTTTATTTTAATTTTATTTTTTATTTTTTTGTCTTTTTGCCTTTTCTAGGGTCGCACTCCCAGCATATGGAGGTTCCCAGGCTAGGGGTCTAATCGGAGCTGTAGCCACTGGCCTACGTTAACCACCATGGGAACTCCAAAGAATATTAATTAGCTTAAAGAATATCAACACAAGGATAAAAGTAAAGTCTTTAAGATACTATTTTAGTCACAGTTCTAGTTTTTTGTTGCCTACACCACAGCCACAGCAATGTGGGATCCGAGCCACATCTGCAACCTACACCACAGCTCATGGCAATGACAGACTGTTAACCCACTGAGCAATGCCAGGGATCAAATCTACAATCTCATGGTTCCTGGACGGATTCGTTAACCACTGAGCCACGACGGGACCTCCTTGAATATTGTTTTGATGAATAAGTTTACTTGTTACTACACCATCCCTTCTATTTCTTAAAAATTATTTTCCAGTTCTCACTGTGGAAGAGAGGGTTAAGGATCTGGTGTTGTCTCTGCAGTGGCATGGGTTTGATCTCCAACTTAGCACAATGCGTTAAGGATCCAGTGTTGCCACAGGTGTGGCGTAGGTCACAGCTACAGCTTAGATTTGATCTCTGGCCTGAGAACTTCCATATGCCACAGGTGCAGTCAAAAAAGAAAAAGAAATGATTTTTTTTTAGAAAACAAACCTCTCCATGATTGAAAAAGTAGCATAATACTGTAATTAGACCGCCAAGTTGAGTCCCACTGTGAAGAAAAAGTATACAATCAAAATTCATGTAAAATACAGTGTTTCACAAAATTATCTTAGATTTTAAAATGTCATAGTATGAAACCCTATAAAATAATAGTAAACATTTCAAAAGTACCCATGTAATTGATGTTTTTTCTTGACTGTACAAACATAGAAAATGCACATATAAAATAATCTTTATCTTATAATTTATATTTAAAATATTTTCTAAATAAAATATTAGATGTGGACATAACATAATTTACAACAACAAGCCAGTGCTTCGTAGCCTATACTGCATTCTTTGAAAATTCTGAGTGGAAGCAAATTTTTGTCATTCCAAATTGGATTTCAGTGCTCAGAAAAATGTACTCTGCTGAGAGAAACAGAAAATCTGACAGAAGTCATTTAAATAATATGAATGTTTGCTATATCATTCAACAAGAAAATAAAAGATAAGTGTTGGCATTGGTTCAGCAGAAGAAATATGTTAGGGCAGACATATGTGCTATGTTTATGGCTTTTCCCTCATGATCACAAAATGACTGCAGAAGCTACAGGTATCACATTAGCTGAAAGTAGGAAGAAAGAGAAAAGGGGCAGCTGAATCTAACTTTTTGTTAGAAAGGCAAATGCTTTCCTGGGTAACCAAGTCTGATTTCACTCTGTTTTTCACTAAAGCTAGCTCATGTGGCTCTCCTAATGTGCAATGAAGAGTGGGAAGCAGAATATAGTATTTTCACGGTTAACTTCAGCTTACTGCTTGAAACTGGGCACTGTGCTACCCCAAACAAAATTGTGGTGCTAGTATCAAGAAAGATAGGCTATATCAAATGTGTCTGCTACAAGTAATACACATCTTCTTTTACTGCTTTCTTAATTTCACATATACAGAGATTAAGATTACAAATAATCTGCTACTAGTGCCAACTGATGATCCCCTCTAATGTTATAAAGATTTCACATATGATCTAGAGGTATTTTCATTAAAATCTTTGTTAAAATCAAATGATCTAGAGACATTTTTATTAAATCTTTCACATATGATCTAGAGATATTTTTATTAAAATCTTTGTCTTTTATAATTTTAGGGCCACACCCGCAGTGTCTGGAGGTTCCCAGGCTAGGGGTCTAATCGGAGCTGTAGCCGCCAGCCTACATTAACCACTGAACCACAATGGGAACTCCAAAAAATATTAATTAGCTTAAAAAATATCAACACAAGGATAAAAGTAAAGTCTTTAAGATACTATTTTAGTGACAGTTCTAGTTTTTGGTTGCATGATATTTGACTAAGCTTCTGAAAAAATAAAATCTACAGGAGTTCCTGTCATGGTTCAGCGGGTTAAGAACCCAACTAGTGTCCAAGAGGATGTAGGTTCAATCCCTGGCCTCACTCAGTGGGCTAAAGATCCACTGTTGCTGCAAGCTGTGGTATAGGTTGCAGATGCAGCTTGGACTCCAAGTTGTTGAAGCTGTGGCACAGGCCAGCAGCTGCAGCTCTGATTCGACCCCCTAGCCTGGGAACTTCCATATGCTGCAGGTGTAGCTCTTAAAAAAAAGAAAAAAAAAGAAAGAAAAAAGAAGAAATAAAACCTACAGTTTCCTACTGTTAATCAATTGCATTATTTCTGCTTTTGATTTAATCAATAAATGTCAGAAAGTCTTTATAATCCCACAGTAAGGTCTTTTTAATGAAGTAGTCTTACCTAAGGTATGCACCATACATGAAGAACAATCCCATCATCATTCCATTTAAAACAAAGATCGCACCAACATAAAAGCAAGCTGGATCTCCCAATCCTTTAAAAAGACAGATTATTCAGTATTTAATTAATAAATGACTATATAGCAATTAGACATAATTATCTTAGTGCTTTGTAATTAAGAGCTCATGAATTTGCTGAAAGCATTTGATTTTCATATTGCTGCTCTCTTTAATAGTTACATTAGTACTTTCCTCTTACATGAGGTATTGTTACATTTATATTCTATAGTTTACTGTAGTTACATTTATACTTTTTCCTGTTGCAGTATTATTATTACACTAAAATGAATTATTACACTTCATTTTATTTAGGTGATGCTACTGTTGTTCAGTATCTAGAACTGTCTGCAGAGTCACTTAATAAATTAATTACAAGAGAAAATCTACTGCATTATTTTTATCTTTTGCTAGGCTCTAGGATGATTAAGATATGGCCCTGACCTCAAAGAGTAGCTTTAATCTAAATGACCTAGTTATTTGATCCATTATTATGTATAACCAGAACTTTAATACTTAATGTATCACTGTATAAGCTACACAATCTACTAAATGCTTTACAATCATAATCTCATATAATACTTAAAACAAATCTATGAAATTATTTGTTATGAAAATGTTTTTTAATAGTTGAGAAAACAACATAGAAAACAAGTAATTTGCCAAAAGTTATTTAGCTGTAACTGGTGGAGTCAAGATCTGAAGGCTGGTCTTTCTGATTTCTTTTATTTCTCTGTCCATTCCTTTTCAGTCTGTTCTAATAACTTCCCTTCCTTTATACACCCTTCTTCAGTGTTAGACCATCTTAATCCCTGTCATATCCCTTCTTTTCTCTGTCTCCACAGTCTCCTTGAGGAAATTCTATTTCCATGATTCCAATGATCAGATCTATATTCAGCTGACTCCAAGACTATATTTAGATGAGAACTTTCTTTTTATTCCTGTATATATATACGAAACTAGCCACTTGACAACTCTCCTTTTGGATACTCAGGTATCTCAAATTAACGTAGCAATTAAAACCTGCTACTTTTAAAATGTTTATTACAATTTTGTTTTTTTGTTTTGTTTTGTTTTGTTTTTGCCTTTTGTCATTTTATGGCCGCACCTGCGGTATGTGGAGGTTCCCAGGCTAGGGGTCTAATCGGAGCTGTAGCCACTGGCCTGCGCCGCAGCCACAGCAACGCAGGATCCGAGCCGCGTCTGCAACCTACACCACAGCTCACGGCAACGCCGGATCGTTAACCCACTGAGCAAGTGCAGGGATCGAACCCGCAACCTCATGGTTCCTAGTCGGATTCGTTAACCACTGCGCCACGACGGGAACTCGAAAATGTTTATTACAATTTTGAATGGAGGAACTCAAATACTTAAGCAAGAAACCAAACAGTACTACATAATTTCATTCTCCTTCCCCCTCCCATCAAGTAATTACCAAATCTTGTCAATTCTGCCAAATCTTGTCAATTCTGCTTCCAACTATCTTTCGGATCCATTTATTTCCCAGTTACCTTTCCTGAAATCACTTGCTGAGAGCCTAACAATTCCCTACCTGGCCTCACTGAATTCACTTTTGTCTTTTACGAATACATTTTCTATGTAACTGCCAAAATAATGTTTTAAAAATAAAAATCTGTTAAAATTCTTCAATGACTAAATATAAAACTCTTAACTATGGTCTTTCATTATCTGACCTTTGCTTACATTCCTAACATCATTTAATACCATGTTTTCTTCTTTATCTCTCTCCCCTGGAAATCTAGCTTTCTTTCAGTTCTCTCTTGTCTTAGGACTTTGGAATATACTGGTCCCTATTCTTGAAACACTTCTCCTAATCTCAGTGACTTTATTTTCTTATCTGTAATATTCACTACAGTTGTAACCACTAACATCCTCTTAAGAGTGAAAACTTCATTAGATTAAGGGCCCATATTTACCCAGTTTATCTGTGGGTCCCAAGTGCCAACACTAACTTATTACCTAGTGGTAACTTAATAAATATCATATATGCACATATATAAGGTAATTTTTTCCAGCCCTCAGAAAAGTTTATACCTTCTAACCTGATTTAGTCTATCATCTTATGAGGCATTTTCTCAATTCCTTTACTTTGTATTTAAAGTACCCTCTACCTGTACTGTTTTAAACATTATAAAGACCATCTGAGGGAATCAGTAAAATGCAAAGAAAACAGAGAAATACAGATTTACAATATATTCCAAGAACTGAATGTTACTGTACACAAGTCTACTAAAATATGTGTAAGATATAATGTTGTAGAGAATATAAAGAAATAAAAAAAAACAACTGTGTCATGCAAATAGATACATGTAATTCTGAATAAGAGTTTCAAAGGACAGCATCATATTTAGGCTATAATAGTGCTCAATTACAAATATCTTGAATAGAAGTGATAATTACAGATCCTGGAAAATTTTTATATAATTCTAGAAGCAGTTACTTGACAAAGACACTGATTAGAAAATGTATATTAAGAGTTTGATCAGAACTATTCATGGACTGTGAGAGCACAAAAACAAATTTCTAAAGTAATCTATTATCACAGATCTGATTTTTAAATATACATACATAGGGGGTTCCCTTTGTGGCTCAGCGGGTTAAGAACCTGACTAATATCCATGAGGATGCAGGTTTGATCCCCAGCCTTGCTCAGTGGGTTAAGGATCTGGCATTGCTACAAGCTGTGGCCTAGGTTGCAGACATGGCTCAGATCTGATGTTGCTGTGGCTGTGGTGTAGGTCGGCAGCTGCAGCTCCGGTTCGACCCCTAGCCTGGGAACTTCCATATGCCACCAAGTGCGGCCCTGAAAAAAAAAACAAGGAAAGTAAAAAAATACGTATTCTTAACTATATTTCTATTTTACCTATCACACAGAACTCTAATTAACCTACATCCCCCAAATTTACATATTAAAGCCACCCCAAAACTTTTTTTGTACCTTTTTATTCTGAAATGGAGGAAGGACATAATCAGGATGGCCTTACACTAGAGTATATTAATATTCAAATTAAATTTCAAATTAATACTCATGTTAGTAAGTACACTGCCTTCTCAGAAAATTACTTTAAGGGGTAAATATTCTTTTAGGTGAATCAGTTTTAGAGTGTTTTTAAAGAAAAAATCAATTATAGTAGTTTATAATAATTCTTAAAGTGAATCAATCATAACATTATAAAATGTTTATATGAACATTAATGACAATACAGCAGCATTTTAGGAAGAAACGTGCCTTCACAGCTTTGAACATCATTTAGAGGTTCTACTCTGGTCACATTCCAGCAGGTCTTAGTTTCTAGCCCAAATGAATTCATTATTCCCACAACTGAGCGATACCAGAAGGCTATAATTACCTATGAAAGATAAAAGCAAAAAGATAATAAAAAAATACTTTATCATCATAATTATAATTTTTTTCAAAAATACAATTTTATGATGGTGCTCCAACATTATAAATTTGGACAAATTTATTTAAATCCCATTTCACATGGGAAAAGTCATTTTAAGTATTACACACACAATAAACTAAAGCTGTGTATTACTGAGTCATGCACACCTACAAAATTTATGTTAGAATTGACATTTCTGTAATATACTCTTGTAATCAATTCTAACATAATTAATAGCTGCTGTAAAATCAAGCATAAAATATATGACCAAATTTTGATAATAACAAAATACAAAGATTTACAAAAATATTTCATTAACAGTTCACTTAAGTCTTTGAACTTATTTTCTTCATAGTCTAAAAACCATCTCATTACAGTCTATAAAACAAACTGCACATGGACCAATAGCTCTGTGCCCATTAAAACTTTGACCAAGCAGATTTAATTAACCAGTCCCTCCCAATCAAAATCTACTTTAAAAAGTTTAAGACAAGGTACTATAACACCCAAAAAATTACCAACAAAATGCTCATGCCTGGGAAATTTTTTAAAAATAACATTATATAACTATTCATAAACTATGCACATTGAATATGCATATCATATTCAAACTACAAAAAACTAAAGATAAAGAAAAAATTCTGAAAGAAGTCAGAGCCAAAAAAGCCTTACTTAAAATGAATAAAGGTAAGAAACCATTCAATTAAGAAGAAAATGAAATATTTAAAAACTGAGAGAATAAAAACCCACTTAGAACTCTCTATCATGTGAGATTATCCTTTAAAAGTGATGGCGAAATACTTTCTCAAACAAACAAAAACTGAGGCATTTTGTAAGGTATATTCTTTAGGGAGAAGGGAAAGATATAGATCAGCAAATTGGATCTACATAAAAAGCATCAAAGAAAGGATAAGCGAAGATAAAATGAAAACTCTCCTTTTTATTGTTCTTAATTGATCTTATGTGTAACAACTTTGTTCAAAAAAATAATAGCAACAGTGTATTTACTTATGTATTGTTATGCAAGTGTGTGTGCTTAGTATAATTGTCATAAATGAGCAATGATCCAGGGATTGGGAAGGAGGAATTAGAATTATTTTGTTATTATCAGGTATTCACACTACCCTGGAAGTGGTTTAGTGTTATTTAAAAGTGGTCTTGGATTCATTGTAAGTGTGTATTGCAAACTCTAGGGCAACCACTCTAAGCCAAAAAAAGTAAGAAAAAAAGAATCATAACTAATATGATAAGAAAAAGTACAGTAACATAAAATACTCAATACGAATCCCAAAAGTCATGAAAAGAGTGGACTCAAAACAGGAGAAAAGAACAAGGGCAATAAGCAGAAAATAGTAGCAAATATAGATGATTTCGATCTAAGTCAATAATCACTTCAAACATCAATGATCTAAATGCACCAATCAATAGACAGAGGTTGTCAGAGTAAATCAGAAAATAAGACCCAACAATATGTTTTCTATAATAAACTAACTTTAAATATAAAGACAGGGAGTTTCCTTTGTGGCTCAGCAGTAACGAATCCAGATAGTATCCATGAGCATATACAGGTGTGATCCTTGGCCTCACTCAGTGGGTTAAGGATTTGGTGTTGCTGTGAGCTGTGGTATACGTCTCAGACATGGCTTGGATTCCACATTGCTGTGGCTGTTACATAGGCTGGCAGCTGCAGCTCTTGATTTGACCCCTAGCCTGGGAATATCAATATGCTGCAGGAATGGTCCTAAAAAGAGAAGAAGAAAAAAATATATATATAAAGGCTCGTATAGATTAAAAGTAAATGAGTAAAGTAAAATATACTACACTAAAACTAATTAAAAGAAAATCAGAGTAGCCACACAATTTCAGACAAAGCAGACTTCACAGTAAGAAAATCATCTGGATAAAAAGTGATAGTACACAATGATAAAGGAGTCAATTCTACAAGAAGACATAGCAATCCTTAATGTGCCTGCATCAAACAACAGAGCATCGATATAATAAGTAAACCTCTAGCCAGGCTAAGGAAAAAAAAAAACAGAGAACACAAATTATTAATATCATAAAATGAAAGAGAAGACATTATTCCAGATCTCATGGACAATAAATGGATAATAAAGGAATAATGAAAATCCTATACCCCAAAATTTAATAACCTATGAGCCACTTCCTTGAAGCAGCACAGTAGAAATAGACAATCTGAATAGGACTATATCTAGCAGGTAAATTTAAGTCAACAATTAATAACCTTCCAAATCAGAAAGCACTGAACCCAGATGGGGTCACCAGTGAATTCTACCACACATTTAAAGAAGAGAGGATACCAATTCTCCAGAATCTTTTCCAGAAGAACAGCAGAAGGAAATACTTATGAGCTCATTCCTTGATGGCAGAATTACCTTAATACCAAACCAGAAAAAGATATTGCAAGAAAATAAAACTATCCAATTTTAAGAACTGCTATAAAGTTACAGTAATCAAAAGAGTGGTACTAGCAAAGGGATAGAAAAATAAATCAACAAAAGAGACTAGGGAGCCCACAAAATAGATCCATTTAAATGTAGTCAACTGAAGTTTAACAGGGGAACAAAGGCAATACAATAGTGTGAAGACAGTCTTTTCAACAAATGGTGCTTGAATAACTGAACATCCACATGTAAAAAAAATAAAACTATACTCAGATCTTACATCCTTTGCAAAAATTAACTTACAATGGCTCACAAATCTAAATAGAAATCATAAAACTATAGAACTCCTCAAGTATAACAGGAAAAAAAATCTAGATGAACTTGGGACTAGCAATAACTCTTTAAATACAACACCCAAAGGAATGATTCATGAAATAAACAATGAATAATTTGGACTTGATTAAAATTTCTGATCTGCAAAAACAATGTCAAAAGAATGAAAAGACAAACTATAGAATGGGAGAAAATATTTGCAAATGAATAAAAGGATAATGGACTGTTGTCTAAAATATATAAAGAACTCTTGAAACTTAGTAAGAAAACAAACAAGCCAGTTGACGGGAGGACGGGATGAACAGGCAGAGAGAGCACAGAGTATTTTTAGGAAAGTAATTTTAGGGAAACTTACACGTAATAAATACTACACTGGCTCAGGTAGGCCATTATGCATTTATTCAAACCCATAGAATATACACCACCAAGCGTGAACACTAATGAAAATTATATATTTTGAGTGATAACAATGTGTCAATGCAGGTTAATCAGCTATAACAAATTTACCACTCTGTGGGGGATGTTGATAATAAAGGAGGCTGTGCATATATGGGGGTAGGGAAGAATATAAGAACTCTGTATCTTGGAGTTCCCGTCGTGGCGCAGTGGTTAACGAATCCGACTAGGAACCATGAGGTTGCGGGTTCGATCCCTGCCCTTGCTCAGTGGGTTGACGATCCGGCGTTGCCGTGAGCTGTGGTGTAGGTTGCAGACGCGGCTCGGATCCCGCGTTGCTGTGGCTGCGGTGCAGGCCAGTGGCCACAGCTCCGATTAGACCCCT
>PVHT020000105.1:10202688-10276716 GCA_004024745.2 Catagonus wagneri | reverse complement strand
GAGAATAGTGTGTGGCAGTAATATTAAAACATTAGAAAAAAATCAATAATCCAGGATCCAACCTAGGAACCTAGAAAAAAAAAGAACAAAATAAATCTAAAGCAGATAAAATAATAAGGAAGGAAACAATAAGGAAAAAAATAAGTGAAACTGAAAGCAGGAAAATAGAGAAAGCCAATGCAAAGTGTTGGTTCTTTGAAAAGGTCAATAAAACTGACAAATCTCTACCAAGACTGACACACAAAAAGAGAAAAGACACCTATTACCTGTGTCAGGAATGAAAGAAGGGAAGTCACTACAGTCTGCAAGTGTCGAAAGGATAATAAAGGAGTACCTTGAACAACTCTCACACTTAAATTTAACAATTTAAATAAAATGGACCTTGATAAACATGCAGTACATAAAAAAAGAATGTATGTGTATGTATGATTGGGTCACTCTGATGTATAGCACAAATTGAAGGAACACTGTAAATCAACAATATCTTAATTGAAACTTAAAAACATAATCTTCCTAAATGAAAGACTCTGTTCTAAATGGCTCTGTTGGAAAATTTTCTCAAACGTATTTTATGTAACTGTCTAAGGATATAAACTCTCTCAGAAAATAGTAGTAACAACTTTCCAACTCATTCTGTCAGGCCAGTAATACCCAGATACCCAAGCCAGTCAAAGGTATAAAACAAAACAAACTCCACAAAACAAAAACCACATACCAGAATCCCTCATGAACACACACACACCCTTTAACAGAATATTAGCAAGCCCAAACCAACAATGTAGTAAAAAAGCTTTACACAGCATGGCCAAGAATACCAGGTTAGTTTAACAACTAAAAATCAATTAATGTAATATGCCCTATTAATAGAATAAATGGCAAAAACCATGTGACCATTTCAATAAATGCTGCAAAAAACATTTGAAAAAAATAAACATCTATTCATGATGAAAACTGTCAACAAATTACAGCTAGGGAACTCCTTCTGTCAAAAATAACCAAAAATCAAGTTAAAAAAAACAATTTTATTCTCAATAGCATCAAAAAGAATAAAATACTCGGGAATACATTTATCAAAAGGAATTTAAGACCTATACACTAAAAACTAAAAAACAACGATGAAAAAAACTGAATAAAGCCTAAATAAATATACTGAGTTAACACGTTCAGGGATTGGAAGATTCAATATTTTTAAGTTATCAATTGTACCCAGAATCAGCTATAGATTCAATGTAATCCCAATCAAAATCCTGACAGTATTTCTGGTCAAAATTGACAAGATAATTCTAAAATCTGTATGCAAATGCAAAAGATGTAGTAGCATAGCCAAAATTTTTTGAAAAAGAGAAAAGCTGGAGAACTTATACTATCAATTCCAAAGCTTATTATAAAACTATAGTTATTACCATAGTAGGGTACTGGCATAAGGATAAACATAGAAATCCATGAACAGATGAAAGAGTCTAGATAAAATCCGTTTATTTATGGTCAATTAATATTTAACTAACATGCCAAGGTAATATAACGAAGGAAAGCACATTCATTTCAGTGAATGGTGCTGGACCATCCATATAGGGAAGTAAAAATCTCAGGTATTTGTACCTCACAGATAAAATTTTTAAATGGGCCACAGATGTTAAGTTTAAGTGCTAAAAGTACAAAGTATTCTAGGAGAAAAATATTTGTGACCTGACTTAGGCAACTATTTCTTAGATGTGACATCAAAGGTATAACCCATTTTTAAAACGATAAACTGAGCTTAATGAAAAGTAAAAATTAAAACTTTCTTTCTTCTAGAGTCATTACCGAAACTCCAAAATGTTTCAGATGTCACTTCATGGCAGTATCCATGGGGTTCATTTCGCTGTTCACAATGTCTGCATTATATGAATGTGTCACAATTAAATAAATACTCTATGTGATGAACTCTTTTACATTTTTGTATACTTATCTTTGCTGTATGTGAAATTCACTGGTAAAACTGAAAGGGAGTATAGTATAGTGCTTAGGAACACACACTCTGAAGCCCCATTGCCTGGCTTCAAATTTCTTAATTCTGCTATACCCAACCTATACTACTTGAGCAAGCTATTTAACCTCTCTACTCCAATGTTTTCATGGGTACAAGGAGGATGCATCATAGCATTGTTCTGAAAATTAAATGCAAAGTATACAGTAAGCATTATTTAGGTGTTAGCTATGATTTTTTTTATTACTGTCAGACTTTGAAACACACTCTAAACAACATAACGTAATAACAATATAGTATCAGTGATGAAATAGACAAATAGATCAAGGAATAGAATGTGAGTAAAAACACAAACAGAAAATGTAAACATGAATATTTTGTTTATGATAAAGGTAGCACATTACAGGTCAGTTTAAAAACAATAGATGAATTGAGAATTAAAATAGGGAAAAGTTTGGGAGAACTGAAGAGAGAAGACAGGAAATAGGCAAAAAGGATAGGGGTTAGCAAAGCTAAGGGCTAAATAAGGGTCTGGGTTCTAGTTTTATACAAGATTTTTACCTTTCTCCCCAGCAGTTTAAGGCTTTTTTTCCCATAAGGAATACAAGGGAGAAGGATGTGGGTGGAGTTTCATGCCTCTCCCTATGTAGCTCCTCCAGGCTTACCATGAGGGCTACTTTCTCAGGACTCTTGATGATCTTTTGTCAACACCCAATGAGATCTGTGGGAAAAGCATGCAAGTGACTGCAAATTCCCTTCTATCTGCAGTCCCAGGGGTTCTGTATTCTCTTGCTAACCCACACTAGGCATTTCCTAGCTGGTGAACAATCTGAGTTGCATTCTTCACTCTGATGTCCAATGGCATGTGACCCACATAAACAAACATTTGTGTCCCCATTCTCCTTGCAAGTGCCTTCTTTTTTTTTTTTTTTTTGACTTTGGGTTAGTTGTTTGCCTGGCAATTTCAGCTCCCTGATGGCTTTAGGAAAAGTTGTGACTATGCAGATTATCTAGCCTGTGTTGTTGCCACTAGGCTGGGAGCAATGGTCTTTCTGGCTTTCTACATTCTAGGGAAAGCTGATGAAATGTGATTAAATCCAGCTCTCCACCTTCTCCAGTGCTCATACTTGATAAACTGATTATAGATGGAAAAGCCAACTCTGCTGGCTAGTTTTGTTTTAGGTTCAAAACCAGCAACCTCAGATGAAGCCCTTGGTGCTTCCCGGGAAATCTATTTTGTTTCTCTAATCAAGTCATTCTCCTAGATAAGAGGTCAGCAAGCTTTTACTATAAAGAACAAGGCAGGACGCATTTAAAGCACATAAAGACTGAGAATCAGAATATAGATGACTTTAACTGTATTTATGATGTTTTAATTATTTTAAAATATCTGAGGCAAAAAATGACAAAAGGTTAGCATTTATTTATTTTAGATGGTTAATCACACATATTTCATATTATTCTCTAGTTTCCATAATTTAAAGCATCTCAAAATCTAAAGAATAATTTTTAAATTCATAAAATATGAAGAAAGATATAAAAAGCAATCCAATTGAAAAACAGAAATATCCTATGTAGATATTTCTCCAAAGAAGTCACAGAGATGGCCAACAGGCATATGATGCTCAGCATCACTAATTGTAGGAGAAATATAAATCAAAACTATAAGGAGGTACCACCTCATATCAGTCAAAATGGCCATCATTAAAAAACCTACAAATAAATGCTGGAGAGGGTATAAAGAAAAGAGAACCCTTCTACACAATTGGTGGGAATGTAAATTGGGTAAATGGAGAACAGTATGGTGGTTCCTCAAAAAAGTAAAAATAAGAGTTGTCATATGATCCAGAAATCCCACTCCCAGGCATAGATCTGGAGAAAACTCCCATTAGAAAAGATTTATGCATCCCTATGTTCTTAGCAGCACTATTCACAATAGCTAAGACAGGAAAACAATATAAATGCCCATCGACAGATGAATGGATAAATAAGAGGTACTACATATATACAATGTAATAAAAAAGAAAGAAATAATGCCATTTGCAGCATTACTGAATGGACCTAGAGATTATTATACTAAGCAAGTCAGAAAAAATACAAATACCATATGATATCGCTTATTTGTGGAGTCTGTAATATGACACAAATGAACCTATCTACAAAACAGAAACAGACTCACAGATATAGAGAGCAGACTTGTGGTTGCCAAAGGGGAGGGAAGGATGAGAGTGTGCTATTAACAGATGCAAACCAGTACATACAGGGTGGATAAACAACAAGGTCCTACTGTATAGCAGAGTGAACTATATTTAATATCCTATGATAAACCATAATGGAAAAGAATATGAAAAAGAACGTATATAGATAACTGAATCACTTTTCTGTATAGCAGAAATTAACACATTGTAAATCAACTATACTTGAATAAAAAGAAAACTACAATTAATTTTTAACTAATCTAATGGATACTGAGATAACTCAAAAGTAGTGCTTACCATGCTATCAAGTCAGCAATTATCTTCAGAGTTCATAAATTGAATTTACTATTTTTTCCCAATTTCTAGAATGTGCAGATCACCATAAAAACGTATACTCTTTTAGTACTGGGAAGTATTTATATATTTTTGGCCTGCCTTATTAATGAGACTCTAAGGTCACTGTTCTACTCATCACTTTCACTGTCCTTTCATGTGATTAGTATGTCCATTCACGTGGTCTATAAAGCCAACGGACAATCTCCATCTAGAATCTTTCTTGGCACCTTCCCATCTGGCTTGTCTATTTTGCTGGTCATTACTTCCATACTAAAGCTCTATCTTTAAGTTCATGTGAGCATAATTTGTGGAGTTTTTAAATTTACAAGAGGAACTTTTAATACTCTCCTCAACCATAAGGACGCATACAATCAATAAACTTTAAAGATCCCCTCCTTCCTATAACATCATTGTGCTTACTATTTTTATTTGATAAAAAGAGAATCCCTTTACAAATTTTTTTTGTCTTTTTTTTTTTTGCCTTTTCTAGGGCTGCATTTGCGGCATATGGAGGTTCCTAGGCTAGTGGTCTAATCGGAGCTGTAGCTGCCAGCCTGCAAAACAGTCATAGCAATGCTGGATCTTAGCCGCGTCTGCAACCTACACCACAGCTCGTGGCAACGCCAGATCCTTAACCCACTGAGTCAGGCCAGGGATCAAACCCGCAACCTCATGGTTCCTAGTCAGATTCCTTAACCACTGAGCTACGACGGGAACTCCCCCCTCTACAAATATTTATCCCAAAATATTGCTCACCTCTGGATAAAGGTGGAATCGTTTCACTGTATTAATTACAAGGGGATATTCAGTGAGCCTGTCATTCATAATCATCCACAGTCCTTCCAAAAATGAAGGTGCTTCAATAATGGTCTTGAAGTAGGAATAATATAGTCCCTTAGAAAAAGTACAAAGTGTCAATGTGAGTAAAACTGAAAAATGCTTATTTTTATAACTCTTTTAGAACAATTTCTTCTGAAAAAAGAAGGAAGTTGATAATAAGATTTCCTAATTTCTCCTTGCTGTTGCATTCTTGGAGTCAACCATGTATTTTCAGGTTATTGTTTTACTATTCTTTAATAGTGTCTGTAGGTTTGAAAAGTTTTAAAGAGCTGGTTAGATGTTTTTAAGCAGCTTTGCTAACCATACTTTAAAATATGTACACAATATATTTTTAATTTTACCATGCCTGATTTTACCCCTGCATTAGGAGCTTGCATCTAATTATTCTGACATAAACATCATGAGATGGAATTTCATGCTTTCATCTTACTTCTTAGCTTCATCTATTGACTCTGCACAAAGCGAAAGCTAAGTGAATATGAACTACTGTTCACGACACAAATGCTGTGTCCTAAAAAATGGATTATTTTAGTGCATTGTCCTAGCATGTGAAATAATGACTTTATTAGGCTAATAAAAATACTGTTTAGTTGAAATTCAAAGATTAACAAAAGCACGTTGCTTCATATTACTTCATTTTCCTGCATTCTTTCTTTTTTAAAAATAAAGTGCCACATAGTTTGTAATACACTCTCCCCCAAGAACATTAAAAATAATCTTCAACTCTAAATTCATTCCTGCTTCATACTACTACAGGTACTTTATTTTACTTTTTTTAATTTAGGGCTGCACCCATAGCGTATGGAAGTTCCCAGGTTAAGGGTCGAATTGGAGCTGCAGCTGCCAGCCTACACCACAGCCACAGCCACAGCAACACCACCAGATCTGAGCCGCATCTGTGACCTACACCACAGCTCTTGGCACCACCAGATCTTTAACCCATTGAACAGGGCCAGGGATAGAACCCGAATCCTCATGGATACTTAGGCTTGTTACCACTAAGCAACAACAGGAACTCTTACAGGTACTTTATTTTGATAGATGAAGCAACACTAGTGACTACTAAAGATCTGTCTGACTGATGTCTGAAAGAGCATTCTCTCATAGTTTTGATTAGTAAAATGAGTTCATATAAGGATTTTTCCTTTTTACATATGAAAGAAACAAGATAGTATTACAATGAAAAGATATCTAACATGCATGTCTATATTTAGAGAAATAGAAAACAAATTATTATTAATAACAGCTATTGTTTTATGCTATGTACTGTGCTATGTGCTTCATTTCATCTTTCTTCATTTTTGATAAAATCCTGTAAAGTTGGCATTTTTTTCTACTGAAGAGATGAGACTGAGAATCAGGTTAATTTATTAGCCATGACACAGCGAATCATAGAACTGCTATTTGAATCTAGTGAACTGTCATTAAAGCTGATATTCTGCCTAGCTACATTCTTTATTTAATAATTCTTTATATCCTCTCTTTGGAAATAACACCTATACTAAAAATTCAAATGCCATACAAATGCTAGCAAATACTGTTCTTCAAAGCCTAAAAAGCTATAGGGTGAGACTTTAAAAGCAGTAGCTGAGATACCTAGACTAGGCAAATACATAGAGACAGGAAGTAGAACAGAAATCACCAGGAGCTGGGTGAGGACAGCATGGGAGTGAGAAGTGTTTAACAGGTACAGATTCTGTTTTGGATAATAAAATTCTGGACATGGATAGTGGTGATGGTTATACAACAGTACAAGTGTATTTAAAGCCAGAGAACTATATACTTAAAAATTGTTGAAATGGCAAAGTTACCTAATTTTTAATTTTTAATTAAATTTAGCCACAATTAGGGAATGTAAATTGATGTGACTACTATGGAGAACAGTATGGTGGTTCCTCAAAAATTAAAAATAGAATTACCATAGGGTCCAACAAGCCCACTCCTGGACATATACCCAGACAAAATTGCTATTTGAAAAGATGTACACATTCTTATGTTCATAGCAGTGCTATTCATGATAGCCAAGATATGGAAGTAACATAAATGTCCTCGACAGAAGAATGGATAAAGAAGATGTGATATATATAGAGATACATAGAGAGCATATACATATATAGAATAATAGCAATAAAATGAATGAAATTATGCCATTTGCAACACCATGAATGGATCTAGAGATTATTATACTAAGCGAATTCAAAATGAGAAAGACAAATACCATAAGATATCACTTATATGTGGCATCTAAAATATAACACAAATGAAAATATCTGTAAAACAGAAATGGACTCACATGGAGAATACACCTGTGGTTGCCAAGGGGGAGAGAAGGATTGGGAGTTTGAGGTTAGCAGATGCAAACTAGCACACATACAATGGATAACAAAAAGATCCTACTGTATAGTACATGGAACTGTATTCAATATCCTATGATAAATCATAATGGAAAAGAATATGAGAAAGTATATATATATATATAACTGAGTCCCTTTGCTGTATTGCAGAAATTAACACAACATTGTAAACCAACTACATTTCAATAAAATTAAAAAAAAAATTTAGCCACAATTAAAAGTAAACAAAAACAGTGGCTACACAGTCAGGAGAGCCAGTTTCAGTTTTTCTCTTGGCCCCTACCCAACTGGAGGACAGTAGTGGTCTCTCTTAATTGCAAATTTCTGAGGTTCTGTCATTCTTTCTCCTATTTAACCCCCATATATCAGAAATATATATGGTAGATGGTATCATTTCCATTTTATGGACTAAAGACATTTTATCAAAAGTTGTCTCTTAAAAGAGATTACCTTCAAATCAAGAGAGCTAAAAAAAATTGTAAAGAGCCAGGTAAAACATGGGGTCTGCCATCTCTACTCCAAGAGAAATCAATTTCTGATAACATTTGATAGTCTTGTATTACTTCTTAAGACTTGTCTTCATTTTCCTTCTTCCTTAGGTATGGTATTTGATCTTTTTTTTATCTTAAAAAGAACTCTGCATTAGGAAAGGAGGAAAATGAGATAAAAAACCTAAAACACTTGCTTATATACATTTGTTTTATTTTTAGATTCCACATATAAGTGATAAGACTATTTGTCTTTCTCTGACTCTCTCACTAAGCATAATATTCTCTAGGACTGTCCATTTTGTAGCAAATGGCAGAATTTCATTCTTTTTTACGGTTAATATCCCATTGTATATACATATTACATCTTCTTTATCCATTCGTCTGCTGATGGACACTTGGGTTGCTTCTACCTTGGCTATCATAAATAATAATGCTATGAATATTGTGGTGCATATATCTTCTCAAATCAATATTTTTGTTTTGGGGGGATATATGCTTGGGAATGGAATTGCTGAATCATATGGTAGTTCTTCTTGTAGTTTTAGAGGAAGCTCCATTCTGTTTTCCATAATGGTTGCACCAATTGAATATTCCCATTAGCAGGAGGATTCCCTTTTATCCACATCCTCACTAATATTTGTTATTTTAGACTTTTTGATGGTTGTCATTCTGACAGGTGTGAGGTGATATCTCACTGTTGTTTTTATTTGCATTTCTCTAATAATTAGTGTCAACTATCTTTTCATGGGCCTGTTAACCATCTGTATGTATTCTTTGGAAAATGTCTATTCAGGTCTTCTGTCAATTGAAGAAAATTTTATATTGAATTGTATGAATTGTTTATGTATTTTGGATGTTAACCTCTTATAAGTCATAGCATTTGCAAATGTTTTCTCCCATTCAGTAGGCTGTTTTCGTTTCGTGGATGGTTTCCTCTGCTTTGCAAAAGGTTTTAAGTTTAATTAGGCTGTATTTATTTTTGCTTTTCTTTGCCTTAGGAAACAGATCAAAAAATATATTGCTACAACTTCTATCAAAGAGTTTTCTGCCTGTGTTCTCTTCGAGGAGTTTTATGGTTTCAGTCTTACATTTAGGTCTCTATTTTGAGCTTATTTTTGTTTATGGTGTGAGGATTAAAACACTTTTTCATTTAAATAATAAACCTACAGACTAAAACTTAGGAAACAGTGCAGTTCACCAAAAATTCATTTCAGTTCCTATAATAAATTTATACTTTTATAGTCTTACTATTCTTAAACTACAAATGGATTTGTTAGAAGAAAGAACCTAACCATTTCAGTGCGAAAAGTCATCTCTCGTTCCAAAGATGAGAGGTGAGAAAAATGACGATCGTTTTCAAAAAGCGTTACTAAATGTATCCTAGAAAAAAAATGACATGTTTCAAAAATAGTAATAACTGTTATAAACAAAGTATGAAAATCATAAAAAGGAAAAATAATAAATTTTATAATAGAGACAACTTTATAATTTGTTTAATAATTTGTAAGTTTTTAGACATTTATAATCTAGCATTAGGAAAGAGCTGAAATTCCTTAACTCCTTGGGTCCTAATCTTAACTATCTAAAACTCTGCGGCTCTGTCCACCCCTCTTCCCACTCCAGACCTCTAAACCAGAGCAGAGGCATGTTTTTGTTTGTTAAGTTTCACAAGTGATTCTAATGTACCAGGCTTGAGAAATGCTTCTAACAGTTGAAAAGCTTTGGAATATAATTATAAATAAAATTACTTTATATTAAAGCAATATTTAAGTAAGCATAACACTACACAAAGTGCCAAAGAACACCAGACTGTACTTCAAGAGATTAGCACAACTCAAAAAAACAGCTTGTAGGCACTGAAAATAGGAGCATATGTGACTAGTAAAAATAGTTATAGTTACCAACTATGCTAAATCTTAATTGACATGGTAGATGATTTCTAATGAAGTAGAAAATAAATACAAATTCCATGTAACAACCCTGTCTTCCACTCATGTTTATTTACATGTAGGACTTCTACCAGCCTACCGGTAGCCGTAGGAAATGTTTCTTACTATCACAGCCTTAGTTCTAACATCAAAATCTTCTTGCAGAATAATGGTCAGAACAGCACTATCCCAACAGGACATGGGGAAGACCCCATTCTTCCCAAGAGTAGAAATCCTTGAACTCAGGTAGAAATGAAGATATGTCAGAAGAAAATTATTATTATTTTACATATAGATTTACAAATAGATCACTCATGTGAAATAATGTGTACGTGTACACACAATGAAAGGCTCATATAATTCTGTGTTGCCATTACAGAGTGTAGTGTTCATATTCATTTCTACCTGATTCCCAACTGACAGGTGTTACTAAATCTTTATCTCTAAGTTTATGTCACTATAATGACGCTCAATTATTATAAAACAAGGAAGACAATATGAAATAAACATGAAAAGTATACTATAAAAGCTAAATATTTAAGAAATATAATGGTGAATCCTTTGGTAAAGCAAAAACATTTTAAGTCATATATTACTATTCCCCTAATGCCTCCATTTACCAATGCTGCTTCACATGAGGTTTTTAAAAAAGTTATATATATATATATATATATATATACACACACACACACACACGTAAACAGCGCACATGCAGATGTTCTATATGTATAGCAAGTGGTTACTGTTTTATTATATACAAAATAGTAATGGCAATTTTTAATCTAAATGTTTTTATTTCAAACTGAAACTAATCTTACCAGTGCAAAAATGACACAAAGGCAGCTGGAAAAGGAAAAAAGAAAAAAGTCATCAAAAGTTGCTTTACTGTAATATACCTTTAAAACAATTATTCTATGCTTTTTAAAAAAACACATTACAATGTTAAATGTTCCCAGTCACACTCCTCAAGCTCTTTTTCCATACTCTTACCATTTGGAGCTCATTCCTACCACTCTTCAATATTTCTCATACTTACCTGTTTTATACCATGATCAGCAAACTCTGTTTTTGTATTGTCTGCAAGCTAAAAATGATTGTTACATTTTGTAAGGGTTGTAAAAATAAGGAAGAAGAAGAAGAATGGATAACAGAGACTGCATGTGGCCTGTGAAGCTTAAAATATTTACTACGGGGGTCTTCCTAGAAGAAAAATATATACTCATTACATACGTTAACTTTGTATCTAATATGTACATAATATACTCTGAACCACTTTTAAAACTATACCTTCCCCTTGAAACAGATGTCCCTATTAACAAGGTTTCATTAACTGTAAGATACACGCAGAGTGTCCTATTCAACTGTATTTGTATCCCCTTTTTTTTTTCCACTTTAGACAATTATATATACTGGCAAAAACTCTTAAAAGTGATACTTAAGGAAAAGATCAAATATCTTACGACACCCATTTAACTTTCCCCAAATCCTCAAAATATGCTTGTGGTTCTCACTTCCTCCTCTTACCCCACAATCCACACCTGATAAAATAGTAATGTATAATAATGCAGTATTGGAAACGCAAAGTAGTGTTTATCAAAGCTCCTTCCAAAGTTGCGATTAAAAAGCCTGTTCTCTGGGCCCCTGTATCCTGTCTCAGAGTGGTCAATTTCAACTCTGAACATGACCCAAACCTTATGCTTCACTGAAACAGAGAATCATTTGATACAAGCACTCTCAACTTCTCTTACATCCACTTCAACATTTCTCTAGACAGTAATCCTTGCTTTTCTATTCTCTACCACCTCAGAAGAAGTATCTCTTCTCTTCTCTGCAGTTAGTTTCTCAAATGCATGCCTCTATTTCCATCCTTGCCGATTATTCTGACTGCTCCATCAACTATCTCCTGTTTTGGAACCTCAGTCTCACCCTCCACCCTTGTTCCTGTTAGCCTCTAATTTTCCCAGGCCTTAAAACACTTCACTTGATCTAGTGGCCCTTCAAACTATGAATTTCCCTGTCCTCTGACATTATATGACAAGATTCTTCTTCTTCTTTTCTTTTTATGGCTGCACCTGCAGCATATAGCAGTTCCCAGGCTAGGGGCTGAATCAGAGTTGCAGCTGCCAGCGTACATCACAGCCACAGCAACGCGGGATTCAAGCCGCACCTGCAACCTATGCCACAGCTTGTGGCAACACCGGATCTTTAACCCACTGAGCGAGGCCAGGGATCGAACCTGAATCCTCACGGATACTGGCCAGGTTCTTAAACTGCTGAGCCACAATGGGAACTCCTAAGACAAGATTCTTATCCAATCTCTTTCTTCTAAATTTCTATGACTCTTTTAAATGACCAGTGACCGTTATCAACATCAATGGCTTCTTTCATTTCTCATGCTTTTCAATCTCTCTGTAGCATTAGAGGAGATTCTTAGGATTTCTTCGTGTCATCTTCCATCATATCAAGTCTCCCAGTTCTATTTTTCTGACCATTTTGTTTTACATGCTTGTCTATCTGGCTTTTCCTTTTCCTCTCATTCCTTAAAATTAAATATAAAGGGTTTTTACCAAATATCTTTGCTTTTCCCTCTTTTCTCTTGGAAGTCCAACTCAGTGTTTCAACACACTTCTACATGGATAATTCCCAAATCTATAATCTTCATGTCTGAACTAGTCTTCATGCTCTCTCCCTCTTGTCACTCTCTTTTCCTCTTCTACCTCACCACCTACCCAGTCCTCTCAATATTTTTTATCAGCTCTCATCTCTGTCCTCTCTCATCCATGCCTATTCTCACTACTCTCATTCAAACCACTAGTACCTCGATTCTAGTATTCAATTATTTTTTTCTGCCTTTCTTCTCAGTCCATTTTATATACTGCTATCAAATTAATCTTTCAGAAGCATACTTCCTGATCATGTCACTCTATTTAAAAATCATTCAATACTGACATCGTGAATGTACCAAATGTCACAAAACTCTTCACTTTAAAAAATGGTTCATTTTATGTTATGTGCATTTCACCTCGCCAAAAAATTATTTTCTGGAGTTCCCGTAGTGGTGCGGTGGTAACAAACCTGACTAGTATCCAGGAGGACTCAGGTTCGATCCCTGGACTCGCTCAGTGGGTTAAGGATGCGGCATTGCTGTGAGCCATGCTATAGGCTGAAGATGCAGCTCGGACTGGTGGTGTTGTGGTTGTGGCTGGCAGCTACACTCCAATTCAATCCCTAGCCTGGGAATTTCCGTATGCTGTAGGTGCGGCCCTAAAAAGACAACAACAACAAAAAAAGTCCTAAAGAAAAGAATCATTCAGTGTCTTCCTACAGAATGAAATTCAAATACCTTGAACTTAGACTTGAATTAGACATTCCATGATGGGTCCCAACCAACTTTTGGAATTCCTGCTTCCTCTTCTTTTGAACCCTTTTGCACCTTTACTTTCAACCTTACTTTGCTTTCACATTTTTTATTTCTATGATACTGATTGTGCTGTTCTGTCAGCCTCTAATACTTGTTCTCTACTTCTCACATCCAAAGAGTAGCCTTTTTGTCACAATTCAAATCCCACATTTTCCTAAAAACCTTCCCTGATCTCATTTCCCACTTCCCACCCTAGAGTAGTAAAGTCCATTCTTTTGAAATCTCATGGCACTTAATGCACTGTTTATCATTTCACCCCACATTCACTAAATGCCTTCAATGTGCCAGTCACGAGTGTACCTAAGCTTGTGTTTTGGTAAAACACCTTAGTATTCCAGACTACCTTGATTCTGGATGCCTAACATTTTTGTTGCCATAATTAGACTTCTGATAAAATCTAAATACGAACTTCCCACCTACTATTTCTCAAGTATTTTTAACACATCCCAAATGTGGAGATTCATTCTACTTTATCATCAGGAGTAAACTTAAGATGGAAAGGAAATCACAACTTACATTAGGAGACATTTATCTATGTTCCAATTTATATCAGCAGTCTGACCAAGGCTCAAAATTGATTTTAATGAAACAGCAACACAAGTTACCTGTTCAGCTATAGAAAATGAAGAACGCAAATAAAAATATTTTAAATGTTTAAATAAGAAGCAAATTCCTCAAATTTAGGCATCAAAGTTCCTCAGCAAAATGAAAGTAAATGAATACCAACATGGGGAAACACATCACCTAATTTGAACCTATTATTGCTATTAAAATATCTCAACTAAGTGAAACAACCAACATTGTATTTTGCTTTTACAAGATACAGGAAAAATATAATGCCTGACCATTCCTTCACTGTCATAAATGGCTGCCTTGATTATGAAGAGATTTTTTTGGTGACTGGTAGGGTGATCACTATGCCCAAAAACCCTGGAAAATGTTTTAAAATAAGAACTAAGGAGGTTGGGAAAATCTCGTCAGCTATTTTCCAGAGTTTGTTATACTGATTTCAGGACTCACCAAAACCATTTCCTGGTATAACAGCTATGGAAAACAGTATGGTGGTACCTTAGAAAACGTAATATAGAACTACCCTAAGACCCAGCAATCCCGCTCTTGGGGATATATCCGGACAAAACTTTCCTTGAAAAAGACGCATTCACCAGTATGTTCACTGCAACACTATTCACAATGGCCAAGACATGGAAACAACCTAAATGTCCATCAAATCGTGAATGGATAAAGAAGATGTGGTACACACACACAGTGGAATACTACGCAGCCATAAAAAAGAACAAAATTATGTCATTTGCAGCAACATGGATAGAACTAGAGACTCTCATACAAAGTGAAGTAAGTCAGAAAGACAAATGCCATATCACTTATCTGGAATCTAATATATGGCACAAATAAAACTTTCCATGGAAAAGAAACTCATGGACATGGAGAACAGACTTGTGGCTGCCAAGGGGTAGGAGAGGGAGTGGGATGGACTGGGAATTTGGGGTTAATAGATGTAAATTATTGCCATTGGAATGGATAAGCAATGAGATCCTGCTGTATAGCACTGGGAACTATATCTAGGCACTATGATGGAGCATGATAGTGTGAGAAAAAGAATGTATATACGTAGGTGTGGCTGAGTCACCTTGCTGTACAGCAGAAAACTGACAGAACAGTGTAAACCAGCTATGATGGAAAAAATAAAAATCACTTAAAAGCAAACAAACAAGGTCAACAAAAAAAACCCCAAACCACTTCTAACCCCAGGCTCAGAGGGCCCGCGGGTCTCTGGGAAGAGAGCCTAAGCTGCGCTGGGGAGCATCCGCCCAGAGCTGTCGGGGCTCCTGCCAAGGGCTCTCATCTTGGGCTCCTGCTCACCTATGCCAAAGGTGATCCTGCCCTTGAACTGACCTCTCCGCAACAGGTGCACCTTGTCGCGGAGCTGCTCCACAAAAGAGCTGAGGAACTGAAAGCGACCGAGAATGGTCTTTGTGACCACTTCCAGTTTCATGCAATTCTGCGCGTTCCGCGCGTTCAGATTTCGGGTCCTCCGTGGCGAGTACCCCCGGGCGCCCCCTAGCAGGATACCCCCGCCTGCGGAGAAAGGCAGCTCCGGCTCTTTCACCTCCTCCTTCGACTCCTCCTCCAACTCCGGCTCCCCGGCTCCGGTGGGCCGGCGCCGCCGCCTAGACTGCGTGGAGCGGGGCGAGTGCAACGGCTCTGAAGTCGCTTCTTTGAGTTTATTCCTTCTTTGCCCGACCATTTTCTCATAGTCCCTCTTCGGATGGTGCTGGGACTCTCTCCGGCGCGGGCCCAGCAGAGTAGGCCGAGGTCCACAGGGGCCTGGCCCAGCTCGTAGCTTCAACGACTCGTCCCTACCGCCGTTGCCCACCGCCGGGTCGTCAAGGCGACCACGAAACCTGGAGGGAGGGGGGAACGTGAGACCCAGACTGCCCTGCGTCGCTCGCGCGCCGCCCTCGTGCGCAGCCCCACGTGCCCAGGCCCTAGATGCCGCCCCACGCGCATTCCCCCACGTGCACCGCCCACGTGCACCCCTCCCACGTGAGCCGCCCACGCGGCGGCCCCGGGCGCCACGCCCACACGCGCAACCCCACCCCTCAGTGCAATCCAGTTTTGAGGAACTTTATTCCGTTTACTTTTTCCAGTTTAGGCTTAGCTTTATTTTTTTTTCCAAAAGATTTTCTGGAGGTTATTAAAGGGAAAGGGCATCTTAACTGAAAGAAATAACCCTAGGGAGAGCTAGGGAATGAAGTGAGCGCCTTGCGAGGTGCCTGAAACTTGAGAAGCGTCTCTCCTCGCTTCGGAACTCGTTGCCTTGGACGTTCAGAATCCGTCTTAGACCCTGAGGCCATGGCCAGAGACCGCGAGCAGCAGGTGGCAGCGCCGGGTGAGTCTAACCCCAGAACTCAGGTTGACACGAGTTCGGTGACGTCCCTTTGAGCACAGTGCTTACGCATCCATTTTTGAAGGGAAATTAAGTGTCCCAGACAAGGTTGCTCAGAATTCCTCAGCGGGGAGTCGTGCTCAGGACCTTTCTGAAGTAGGAACCACCCAGGGCCACAGGAGAGGGGAGCTCCTAACCCCGCAGTCACTGCACAGACATACATGCGGCTGGCCAAGGTGGACAGGGGCCCCTGGCATTTTTCGTGTTTTCTGCTCCAGGTCATGGCGCAGGAGCCCACACTTCATGTCCCCCGTCTAGTGTATAATGGATGGAACTCCCTAAGCCTTTTGTCCACTATCTGATCTGAGGTTCTCCGTGGCCAGGCTCGTTTTCCTGATGCTCCGAAGTGCTCCTGGCTCCCATTAGCTCACGGATTAAATGCTGATGATACCTTCAGTAGTCAGCCCCAGTCTGCCTTTTCAACTTTATTTTTCCAGGTTCCCAGATACAGATCTTCCCTTCCAGTCACTCCTAGTAAGGTCCGCAGTGAGACTCCGTAGCCAATACTTTATTTGTGCAGAAAAGCCCACCTGTGGCTTTTTCGTTCATTTCTCCCCACCCCCATCTCAATTCTGTCACCTTCCAATCCCCACCCCATTTCTCCAGCCCACGTTGATTTCCCTACTCTAAAGGTGTAAAGCAGTTACTGACAGTATTACTCATCTTCTCATTTAAATTCGATAAGCGCTGTTATTAATTTGGTGGTTTTTCAAGGAGCATCTCTACTTGTTTGGTGCTTAAAATGTTTTCTCATGTAATTCGTACAATAACTTTGTATGAATTGGAAACCGAAGATCAAGGATGTGGTGACGTACTCAAGTTTTAACAGTTAACAAGTCGTCCAGATCTGAGTTTAAAATACGAGGTATTTATGGGTGATTGATAAAGAATATATTATTGAATAAATATGCAAACTCAAAAAGCCTTATTTTTATGAATATTTTAATATGAGAACGGCAAGTGGAGTGCTATAATTATGTTACCCTTTAATAAAAGGGGATTATAGAATTATGTTAGACTCATAAAATGAATTGGACTTGAACAATGTTGTCTGTAGTATAACATCTAGTTCTGGAGCCTTTTAATTTTTCTTAATCTTTTACTTTCCTTCATTATTGTTGGTATATTTACATTGTCTACTACTTCTGGTATCAATTTGGGAAATTAAAATTTTACAGTAGACACTTCAAGTCAGCTGAATTCTGCACCCTACTTTTAGCTGTAATTAATATGAGAATCTGAGGTTTTTCTAAAAATCAGTGTTTTTCCAGTTAATCTGTTTATCCTTCAACTCTGTGATTTTCGATGGATCTGTTTATTTTAAGCTATACCATACTGAATGTTTTAAAAGATAATCTGAGTGTCCTTGTTAATAGATTATTCATTTAAGTGATTTGTAAGTTTTATGTGTTTGTTTTCCATGAGGGGGAGGATATTTTTGTAGGAAGTAAAGAGTGGCTAGTACTGGAATGTTTGCCAGATGTCATTTTCAGAACTGAGCTTTCTGATTTTGATTTTGCTCTCTTCAATCTGTTTGCCAGCCTGTCTCCCTTCTTGGTGAATTAGTTTGTTTCTTGGAGTTTCCAGTTGTCTTTTGGGTCTTGCCATGTCCTAACAGAATAAAGCATATTCTTACCCTTGATCAAGCCCTTGAAAGTACAAATCTGGTCATTTTTGTCATTTAAAAATAATTTTTATAATAATGTTCATTGTACTGTTGTTTATATAAGTGAAAATTAGAAACAAACCTCCATGTCAAACAATGTTACAGAACACTGATTAACAGTGAAACATTCCTAAATTGGCTAAAGTCACTTTGAATAATTTTTTAAACAATATAGAAAAATACTCATGATGTGGTGTTAAAGGTAAAAGAAGCAGGATATACATGATTCGGGTATAAACACATAGAATTAATTCTGTTCCATGCGCCACTCTAAATCTTTTGCAGAGGACACATATATGGAAGATTAGCAAGCCACTCTAATATTTATCCTCTCATCTGAAAAATGCTGAAGCACCTAAAATATAGTAAATCATCCAAAAGGGTACATGCTTAATTAAAAATGGTTAGTATATCTTGCTCTTAGAGTGACTATATTCAGAGTATATTGATGATATTACTTCCAATTAATATTTTGCTCATCTGGATTTTTGTCATTAACTTATATGTTAGTTCTGTTATTAAACAGTAATGTAAGTTCTAGGTTCATAGGTTCACTAGTTAACTAAGAAAAAACTGAGAGACATTTGCCTAAAGAGTTATGCATTCTCTCAATAAGGAGAGAGTAGATTGTGTATATATGTGGGAGAAAACATGGCACTTAGTTTTATTCAGTTGAATAGATACATGACATGTCTTCACCTTTTATATAACTGTATTCACTTATTTTGACTTAGTTATTTTGAACAGTTTTTTAAGTCATATTTTAGCTTAGGTCTATTAATGACAACTTAAATGATATACCTGATACTTATTTTATGATGAACTAACAGTTAAAATGGTACATTATAATTTGATATAATGCAATATATTCTTGAATTATCTTTTCCTCTTTGAAAGTAACACAACTCAAAATTTACAAGTTATTTCTCTTACACAGAGATTTTCCGGTCATATATATCTAAAACTTGTCTTTCTTTTAGTGAAACAATTGCTAATTTTACCCTAATATGCAATGAAACTATGTCAGCAGCAGATGGCAGTAATGACTTGTAAATCAGAATTTTAAAAATTAGCTTTTAAGTTCATTTTTAAAAAGATCACTCTTGTAATAAATCAGTTAACTATATATGAAATGTAGGAAGCTCAAAAATGTGATCCTGCATAAATATAATTACATTTCATATTTAATATATTAAAATAATTTAGGTATTCATCATGGCCAATGTTTGCTTTTCCAAATAATAACTTTGCTTTCATTAATTAAGATACCTTTTAATCAAATTTAAATGTTTTAATTTTGCACAAATACACAGATATAAATTTTTTCTTTTTTTTGTCTTTTGTCCTTTTAGGGCCATACCCGCAGCATATGGAGGTTCCTGGGCTAGGGTTCTAATTGGAGCTGTAGCCGCTGGCCTACGCCAGAGCGACAATGCTAGATCCGAGCTGCTTCTGTGACCTACACCACAGCTCGCTGCAACGCCAGATCATTAACCCACTGAGCAAGGCCAGGGATCAAACCCTCAACCTCATGGTTCCTAGTCGGATTTGTTTCCACTGTGCCACGACGGGAGCTCCCACAGATATAAATTTAAGTGGATAGCTTAATTATATTTGTATCTAGCCTGGTTAGATGGATCAGGAGAGAGAGAGGAAATTCAGTGTGTATCACTTGGAACGTGTTAAATTTTCCACTTATAAACTGATAATTTAAATTTGTAATTTCACCTCAATTGATAATCTGCATAGAATATTGGATTTTATTTGTACTCTTTCACAGTTTCTCATACATTAAAGTACTTTTTTCCCTTTTATAGTATAAGGAATTGGAATTGGCATCAATTTATCTCTAGTCTATCATATTAGTTAGTCCCAAAGATGGTAGCAAAATTCTTAGGATCTCATGCTTATGCTAACTATAATTGATCCACATATTCAATATTTTTCAGAGCATTTTAATGTAGTAATTTTATTTACTTCAATTGTTTTAAAAAGATGAACCAAATGGGATTAATTTTTTGTACTTTTGTAAGACTTCCTATAAATTCACAAAGATGTAAAAAAATTCTGTTTATTCATGCATTTTTATTTTTGTCTCAGAAATAGGATAACCATTAGGCTTCTTGGTGGCTGTCTACTTTCTAAATTGATCTGTTTTATATGTTAAAAGATCCTTTCAAATTCTTCTTCACTAAGTTGCTTCAACTAAAAGAAATGTCTTTGCATTTGTATATTTTATAAAACAACTGCTTATTTGATCCTAGTTGGTATTTGAGCACATATCTAGGTAGCTGGAAAAATACACCTGTTGAATCATGCAGTTCCCTGTACCAAACTCCCTTCTTAATAGTGCTTTGCTTCTCTCCTCATCTGTTTCCAGCAATGTGTTCTGATTCCACCCTGTTGGCCTTACTCTCTGTAAGAGTCTACTCTACAATTTGACCTTCATCCTGTCCTTCAGTTGCTACACGTCTCACTGCCAGTGCAGAGGAACTGAGCCTGTCTCTACCAGCCCCAACCTGGTTTCCATCTCATTCCTGATCTCATTCTTAAGGTTCTTCCCTGATTCTACTTGCTTCCAGTCTCTTCAGTACAGTGGGACTTCATTGTTTCTTTTCTCTATTTACATCTGTCCTTTAGCAGTCTAAATGGCCACTAGAGCCTAAAGGGAAGGGGAAACCTCCCTAGATAAATAACGTGTTTATGTGAAGACAATTAGGCTCTGGCTTTGGGCAGCAGAGCCCTGCTTTCACAGAGGTAGTGACCCATCCTTGAAAGGTAAATTCCTTTTTGCCTTTGCTACAATCTGAAACTCTTTTTGAGACATTTGCTTACCAGTGACCATCAATCTAAAATTCATTAGGGAGTTCCCTTCTGGCTCAGTGGTTAACGAATCCGACTAAGAACCACGAGGTTGCAGGTTCGATCCCTGGCCTTGCTCAGTGGGTTAAGGATCCGGCGTTGCCGTGAGCTGTGGTGTAGGCTGCAGATGCACCTCAGATCCCGTGTTGCTGTGGCTGTGGTGAAGGCCAGCGGCTACAGCTCCTGTTAGACCCCTAGCCTGGGAACCTCCATATGCCGCGGGTGCGGCTCTACATAAAGGCAAAAAAAAAAAGGATCACTGTATTACAGAAAAGTTCAGTCAAATCAAAGGATATGTTCAAAGATTGTATCTGAAAAATAAAAACTATTAAAAAAAATAAAAATAAAATAAAATTCATTAGGAGAAAAAGTGTTGAGTTATGCTTTTATGTTTCTTAATTAAGGTTGTGTATCTGGAGTCAGTGAAGGCGCTGAAGACCTTAAATATGTTTTTTTAAAATCTAGAAATATTTGTTATAGGGGTTAGCACAGTGTCTTAGTTATGAGTACAGATAGCATTTGAATCCTGGCTATCTATATACTGTAGTTCTCTGAACATTTAATTGCTCTAAGCCTCAATTTTCTCATACCTCAAGTGGGAATAATAATAGCTCCTACCTCATAGAGTTGCTGCAAAGATCAAGAAAAGTAGTATTTAATAAATGTTTTCTAAAAGGTAGCAGTTATTACGATGTCAAGGCCCAAGATGGAGAAGGGATTATTTGTATCCTCTTTTTCTTTTCCAAGGAGTCCAAAGAACCAGTTATGGTTCTTCCTGGGGGAAATAAAGGAGGGGATAAAAATAAACCAATTCAAACTGAGAGCCTAAAATCATACAATGCTATCTAATAGGCAGTGTTATCTTCTCTTTACAGATAAAAAATAACTTTGAGGCAGGGAGAAGATTCTAGACTGCTCACTCTTAACTCACATATACTCAAGATTTACTTCCCTGGGAGTCCTCAAAGTTGACAAGTTGGGCCCTAAAAAATGGGAAATAAATTATTTTCCAGGTAGCTTTTTTATGTTTTCAAGTTAATGGCTTTAGTGAGATATAATTCACATACTATAAAATATGTTCTTTTAAATGTAGGATTTAGTGATGTTAGTATATTCACAATGTTGTGGAACCAGCACCACTATCTAATTCCACATTTTCACTACCTCAAAAAGAAAGCTCCTACCCATTGGCAGTCACTCCCATCCCTCCTTATCTCCAGCCCCTCGGTTATCTGCTTTCTGTCTCTGTGACTATCCCTCTGCTGGACATTTCATATAAATAGAGTCATATAATATGTGTTCCTCTGTGTATGGCTTCATCTGCTTATAATGTTTTCAAGGTTCATCCTTGTTGTAGCATTTATCAGTACTTCATTTCTTTTTATAATTATAATTAATTGCATAAATATACCAAGTTTTATTTAACTATCTACCAGTTGATGGACATTTGGGTTGTTTCCACTTTTATGGCTATTATGAATAATGCTGCTATGAATTTTTTTTTTTTTTTTTTTTTTTTTTTTTTTTTTTTTTTTTTTTTTTTTTTTTTTTTTTTTTTTTTTTTTTTTTTTTTTTTTTTTTTTTTTTTTTTTTTTTTTTGCTTCTTAGGGCCACTTCTGTGATGTATGGAAGTTCCCAGGCTGGGAGGGCGGGGGGAATTGGAGCTGCAACTGCCGGCCCACACCACAGCCACAGGAAGGCCAGATCTGAGCCATGTCTGGGACCTACACCACAGCTCATGGCAATGCCAGATCCTTAACCCTACACCACAGCTCATGGCAATGCCAGGTTCTTAACCCACTGAATGAGGCCAGGGATCCAACCCACATCCATAATTATGGATACTGGTGGAGTTCATAACCTGCTGAGCCACAATGGCAACTCCATGCCCTGAATATTCTTATACAAGTTTTTATGTGGACACGTTTTCATTTCTCTTAGGTATATACCTAGGAGTGGAATTGATGGGTCATATTATAACCATCTGTTTAACCTTTTGGTGAGCCGCTGGACTATTTTCCAAAGCAGCCACATCATTTTATATTCTGGCCACCAATGTACCAGGGTTCCAATATCTCCACATCCTTGCCAACACCTGTTATTGCCCATCATTTTGATTATAGACATTGTAGTGGATGTAAAGTGGTATCTCATTGGCTTTTTAAAATTAATAGATTTTATTTCTTAGAATAGTTTTAGGTTTATAGAAAAACTGGGCAGAAAGTACAGAATTTCCATATATCCCTTTCTCCTCTCCACTGTTCAACAGTTTCTCCTGTTATTAACATTTTGCATTATTGTGGTACATTTGTTATAATTGATGAACTAATGATGATACATTATTATCAGCTAATGTAATGTAGTTTACATTATGGATCACTCTTTGAGTCGTACAGTTATTTGGGTTTTGACAAATGCATCATGTCATGTATCTACCGTTCTAATATGATACAGAACTTTTTCACTGCCCTAGAAAGTCTGTGTGTTCCACCTATTCATCCCTTCTTTTCTCTTCCCAAACCCCTGGAAACCATTGATCTTTTTATTGTCTCCATAATTTTGCCTTTTCCAGAATGCCTTACAGAGTGGCCATACCATTTTGTATTCTCACCAGCAATAAATGAGAGTTTCTGTTGCTCTTTATCCTTGTTAGAATTTGGTATTGTCAGTGTTTGGATTTTAGCCATTCTAAGAGGTGTGTAATGGTATCTCGTTGTTTTAGTTTGCATTTCTCAAATGACATATAATGTTGAACATCTTTTCATATATTTATTTGCCATATTCATATATTTTGTGATATGTAGTTTGTTCAGATAGATCTTTTTCCTATTAAAAAATGGGATTATTTTCTGATTGATGAGTCTTAATAGGTCTTCGTGTATTTGAATACATTATCATATATGTGTTTTTCAAATATGTTCTTCCAGTTGTGGCCAATTCTTTCATTCTCTTAATAGTGTCTTTCATAGAACAGATTTTTTTAAAAAAAATTTAATATAGTCATACGAACTTTTTCTTTAATGCATTGTGCTTTTGATGTTGTACCTTAAAAAGCCAGTGTTACCTAGCTTTTCTCCTGTTATCTTCTAGGAATTTTATAGCTTTGCATTTTACATTTAGGTCTACAATCCATTTGGGGTTAATTTTTGTCAAAGGTGCAACGTCTGTATCTAGATCCATTATTTTTCACGTGGGTGTTCAGTTGTTCAGGCATAAAATTTTTTTACAAAAGAGTATAGTTTCTCCCACTGAATTGCTTTTGCTCCTTTGTCAAATATCAGTTGACTGTATTAATATGGGATTATATGGGGGGGAGGGCCTCTATTGTCTTTTGTTGAGCTACTTTCTGTTCTTTCACCAGTGTACCATAGTGTCTTTATTAATGTAGCTCTATAGTAAGTTTTGAAGTCAAGTACCGTCAGTCCTTCAGCTTTGTTCTTCTTCATTTTTTTGTTGGCTGTTCTGGGTCTTTTGCACATAAACTTTAGGACCAGTTTGTTGACAGCCACAAAACTTGTTGGGATATTAATTGAGATTGTGTTGAATCTGTAAATCAACATGGTTGTTGCTGTTGAGTCTACCTATCTGCCAACATGGACTATCTCTCCATTTATTTAGATCTTTGATTTTTTTTCAGAGTTTTGTAGATTTCTTCATATAGGTCTTGTACATATATCATTATATTTATCCGTGTTTATTTCTTCCCTAATTTTTTGATCTTGTTATAAGTGGTGGTGTACTTTTAATTTCAGATGCCAATTGTTCATTGCTGTTGTGTAAGAAAACAACTATTTGTTATTAACCTTGTATCCTATGACCTTGTTATAACTGTTTATTAGTTCTATGAGTTTTTTTGCTGAAGATATATATATATATATACGTATATATATGTGTATATATATGTATATATATAAAACCCCTTAAAAGTTTAAGCAAACTGAACAAATGAATGCAGTTGTATTGCAGATACATAACATAATCATATAGGAGTAAAAAAACTAAGTAACTGCTAGGTCATTTGACTTTATACCCTTAGTTGAGTGGGATGTAGAGGGGAGGGGAACAACTGCAAACAAATCCTGAACTCTTTCTGAAAGATTTTTTGTGGTCATATGAAAGAAGCAATATGAAATTATTTGTGGTGTATAGTAGAACTGAATAAATAAATGTATTGATGTATTGGGAGCCAGGGCTCTCACTGTGGAAGAAGACAAATACAGACATGGAATGGGCAAAGCATGGGGGAAAAGGACCCTATGGGAGTACATTGGAATTGGAGATGTCAATATAAACTCATGATTTCTGATAGGTTTTATATGCACACTCACACAGGTACACACATGAGTGTGTATGCTCACACACATATGTGTATTCCTACCTCTATCAGCTGAAAAGGCCTAGAAACATACCCCGGTAAGCACTTCTGGCACCTAGATATTTGTTACTAATGAGGGTCCCCAACTAAAAGTAATCTGAGCTTCTAGTAGAAACTGTTAATTCCAAGGCTGAGGCAGGAAAGGTACAAGATGGGACTAGAACAACATGTAATGCCAGAATTGAAGATGTTCTTAAAAAAAATAGGTAAATTGGGACATGTCAAGGGGACACAGGAGCCAACTTAAGGGGTTCCCAGTGACCAAATCTGGGATGATTTGAGCATCAAAATAACCAACGATAGTAATAAATTATAAGCCATTGAGAAATAGGAATTGTTTTGCTATGAAAACAAAGAAAGGGTGAATAATTGTAGGTACCAGATTAGAGACTAAAAAAAGCATGAAAATTCAATGAAATATGTGTTCTGAACTGGATCTGATCCTTCTCACTGAAGGAAAACATACGCTCCGAAGGATGTCACTGGGTCATTGACAAAACTAGAGTGCAGATGGTAGATCACAGTATTGCACTATTGTTAAATTTCCTGAACCTGCTAAGCACTGCAGATGTTTAATCTTGATTTTAAGAAATATACTTTGAGTTACTTAGGAATAATGAGGCATGGTATGTGAGGCTTACTTCCAGATGTTCAGAAAAACCATCTGCGTGTGTGGATATGCATGCACTACTCAGCAAATGATAAATGGGGCAGAACATTAACAATTGGTGAATCTCGGTAAAGAGTATACAGAGTTCCTTTATACTATTCTTTCAAACTTTACGTGGTATTACTCCAAATAAAAGATTTTTAAAAGGTTTGTGCTTGCCATGTACAAAATATTAAGGATAATAGAGCAGAATTCTGAAAGTAGAGGTTTGATAACGTCACGTATTTGGAAGGACTGTTATGTGGAAGAAGGATTAAGACTTTGAATTTGGCTAATCTTATTTTCTGTCAGCCTGCTTTGTGTAATATCATTACAGCACATTTAAGAGCCCATGATTAGAGTGAGAGGTAGGAGTGCTTTAAGCTTTATGGAGTTTTCAGTATCATTCAGTACAGAGAGGTGCAAAGACCTGCAGTTCTAAGAGTTCATCAAGTAGAATGAATGCGTGAAGGAGACTGGGTATAGGAAAATGGGAACTGGTGGCCACATGCAAGCTTTGTCTTCTCTTAAGACTTTCAAATGCAATTAAAGACAAAACCAAAACCCTATGTGGTACTCAAGTGGGCTAGGTCTGGCCTGGGAGTGGCCATTTGTGACCCCTGATCTTACATAATCCCTCTCTCTTTTTTTTTTTTTTCAGATGAGGGAACAGGTACCAGAAGTCACAAAGTGTGTGAGATAATGAAAGGTGTAAATGTGTACATACATACCAAAACACATCATTTTTAATGAAAGAAATTAATATCCACACATTTGTACTTCTGTACAGTTTTGGGTAATATATAATTTTAAGCTGTTTACAAATAACATGTAATGCTTCAAATATTACATAATGTTGATAATACATTTCTAGCAGAAATAAATATATTGCACTTAAAAAGAACTTCATTAGATGTTACTTCATAGTATTAGGCTTATAACTTCTTTTCTCATAAAACATTTCCCATGCCCTTCCCCCCACCCCCAACACACACACACTTCATTACAGTGACTGTTCTCACGCAATTCATTAAGCAAATGAACACAGCAAACAACAGAACTGTGATAGAGTCTACTAAAGAGGCTATATCCAATTTTATCCTTTAGGAAATAAAAGACCTTCTTTTAGGTTTCTAAGAAAAACAACTAAATACAGTATTTTAATGTACCAGAAGTAAAATACAACAAGTTGTATTTTTTGTCCAGATGTACTATTTCACCAAAATGTTTTTATTTTCTTATTATCAGGGAGGGGATTAGAACTATCCAAAGGGAGTGACACAGAAATAAGGGCCGGAAAATACTTATGGATTACTGCCTATCAGATATTTATAAATGAGCCTTTGCATATTTAAGCATGCTGAAGAAAGTAAATATTGAAATATTTTATAACAGGCATGAACTAGTATTATGATTTTCTAAAATTTTAGAAGAGTTTTTTACCTTCCATTTGCTTGTTTATGTAAGACCCTTACATTCTGAAATAATATAAAAAATGTTTAAATTTACTCTCTACCCAGCCTGACTTTCTAAAGGAGCCAGCTAAAAATCTTTTCTGTCCAGTGCCTTATTTTTGTCCATCTAGATTTTAGAGTATAATATTGCTTGTTTGTAACAACTATCAATTCTACACACTTTTATTAATGAAAACCGTTTTCCTTACTTAGAAAATAGAAGATTGGGTAAAAATACTGCTTTTCTTGCCATATTTGATCTTGCACACTATATAACTGCATTTTTTGAACTTTAGCTACTGAGTCATGGCTTGCGTTTGACTGTGTTTTCAATGGGCTGGTAAACTCACTCCATTTACTTTATTGAAGAACATTTTTCGTAATAAAATGCAGCTTAAGTATAAGCAGGACAGCCTGAAAAGCTAATGTGAAATTCAGAATTGGGATAAGTATCCTAATATCTCTGTGAAAAATTCGTAGGCAGTATGGGATAAGGATGCTTTGCTTCTTAGGAATACTTATTTCTCGGGCTTTTAGAGGCTTCCTTTTATCCCCTGAGTTGGAGATGTTGTGGCTGGAGAAGTGCAGCGACAGAGCTGTGGATAAGGGTGGGAGAGGGGATTTTGGAATACCCAAGTCAGTGTGACTCCTACACAGTGTGATGATAAATCATCATCAGGAAGCTTCCTAATAATGCCTCCTCTGTGCCCTCCAACTAGAAATGGTGGTAGGCCTTTCAGACAACATGTCATTGTTCTAAATGCAAAAGGACCAGTTATGCAAATATAAATTCATTAATGTAGACCTTGTCGCCTAATAATTTGTGATATGTTAGACACAAGCTGTATGTTTATACTTTCAAGGGTGGACAGAGGAGGCGGGGGGAAGATTGACTAACTCAGAATTATTGTTAAGTGTTTTAAAATTCGTTTGGGGTAGATAAAGCCATTCTGGCAAGGCCACTTTTTAGTAGCACTACACAGTAGCCAAGCTTTTTGATACTGTTATACACCTGAGGGGAACCCTGAATTTATTCGAAAAATACTCGCATGCTTTTTATGATTCATTTGGCTTTCTCACTAAATATCTAGTTCTTGTGATTGCTTTTGGTAAAATGGACTTTCAAGTTTTAAATCTTAAATATAAGAGGAATTAAATTATAATCAACAAGGGAAATAGTTCAGAAAGACCCTGGTGGGACAGGTATCTACCCTTGGATCCCGTGACTAGGTTGACTGATCAGGTTAAGCGCTATTGCACTTCTCCTTCTTCTTTCTTGTTCAAATGATACCAAATACTTTCAAAATGTATCCAGTTTAGAATTTCAGGTGTGATTTTCTGGGAGCGTGCTTTGAGGTCTGTCTTTGCTTTTGTCTAAGCATACTACTTATTTTTAGTCTTATATTGATTAATTATAAAATAAAGTTATAAAGTCAGGAAATACTGGTATAAAACCATATTTAGCAAAAATATACTTGGAGACATACCAATCAGGAAAAATGTCAAAATAGTATTAAAATGATCCCTGCATTCTCATTGAAAAGAAAATTCAGCTATGCATTCACTTTAGTAGACCAGTAATTTATAAGGGTAATAAGTAGCATCACGTAAAATAGTATTTACTTTTGTTATTCCTGCTTTAAGCAGAAGTTCTCTGTATTAAAAGCACTACAACAGGCCAACTATTAAATATTAAATCCCTGTCCTAAGCTCTATGGATATTTACTTTAAACATTATGCATAATTGTCTTTTTTTTTTTTTTGTAAAAGAAATGTGTATCTGTGCTGTGTTTGAAAACAAGCTACCTGTGGATACTATAGTGTAACGTGCAGGAAGTTAGAAATAAGCCTCCAGTGTCTGCCATGGGACTATGAGATGTTTGGTTAACACCGGTGTGCTTTTCCATAACTAAACTTTGGAATACAGTGGAGAGAATCAATTGCAAGTCTAACAGTAGCATTGCATAGACAGGCTATGCCATTATACCTTATTTAATACTCTGGAAATACCCAAGAAGGCATTTGATATGGAAAATCCTAACATTAAAACAACCAAATAAAGTTTCACTTGAGTCTGATGTGATAAGTATATTACATTTACTTCCAAATACACCTCTGCTCTCAGCAGCAAGATTTCTTCTTTGGGCAGATTCAATACTTTTGTAGTCAGAACAAAATAGAATGAATATTATATAAAAATTAAGAGTATTGGGGAGCTCTGTGAAGACAGGTTAGATCCTATAGCTAGAATGCATTATGTTTAAAGTTGAAGGAAGGACTATAAACTTCATTAAATCTCTGTTATTAAGGAAATGAACTGTTACAAATGCCAAATATTCTACCCTGATTGTAAATGCTCAGATATATATGGCTGAAAAATAATACAGATATTTATATATATATAACTACAATATAGTTAATTACTGTTATAAGTATTTGAAGAAGGCTTAAGAAGATAGCAGGAGTTGAAAATAAAGTGGGTAAATGCTTTAGGTTTACCTATAACCATTCCAATGTTTTAGTCAGGGTGTCATTGAGTTAACATGCAATTTCATATTATGGACCTAGAAAAATGGTAGAGTCATTGAATGTAACACAGTAAGAAAAAAGGGCAAATCAGATATGTGGACACATAATTATTCATGACCATAGGTTAAATGGTGGCTATATAGGTATTTAGAATGGTCATTCATAAATTCTTGTCAATCAGTGGTAGCGGCTAATCAAACAATGAATAGATTTACTAAAAATGAGAATTTGGTCTGGTGCATTTTAACATCCATCAGGTCTCCTAAGGCTGAAGTAAAAATGAAGGGACCTTGGCACCCATGGCAGAAAAATTCCTTTCAGAATAGAGCAACTATCTTCTCATTGTAGCTGTTAAGTTAAAGAAAGTCTCACACGTCAGTGTGTAGAGACTTTAGAGTGGTCCTCAGTGAATGAAGTCAACAGTGTATTTAGACCGCAGTCCAGAAAAATAAAATCTCAGTTTTACAATGTGACATACGTAGCCTCTTGCTTCTTAATTGTATATGGAAGATTTTTTCCTACATAAATGGCAAGTAATTGTAAGAAAGAGTATTAGGAAGAAAGACAAAACTGTGAAAGAGATCTTTTTAGGTACTGGCCCTTCAATACTACAAAAAGAACTTTGTGAAGTCATTACCATATATTCATCCACAAAATAGGATGCATGAGCATTATCTTAGCTCCTTCTCTAGCAAACTAACATAAAGGAAAACTAAACATGCTCAAGCTATAGCACTACAAATATTTTTCTTTTGGCTCTCATTTCTACGGGGAGAAATGGACTTCAGTTAGTCATTATGGTCAGTATGTTATATAGTATTGCCTCTTTGAAGATTCTTTTAACCTGTGGAAAGTAGAAAGAAAACCTATACACCTTGACTTTTTACATTACTGCATTGACACAGCATTTTTAACCACTAGGAATAGTGCACCTTAAAATTCATCTGCCTTGTATTATTAAACTTTTTGGGTAAACTGATATCCTCTTAGTTGTAGGACTTAGGCTGGCTAAGAACTTTACACTGATTCTCTCTTGAACCCAAAAGCTGTCCCCAACTACAGATTAATCCTGGTTCATGGTGCCTTCCCTCAGTGGTAGGTTTTATTGTGAGTCCAGCTCTCCTCTTTAATAAGTCCCATGTCTCTGGAAGAGCCCCTGCTCCAGACTCCACATCCCACCCACCCAACCCTGTTCTGTATTCCCATACCCATTTGCACATTTTGGATCTGGATTCTCCTATTTTCGGAAGAGTCATACAAATGGCGTCATCACAGCAGAGGAATGGCGCAGTCCTTGGATAGCAGCATAGGGCCCCTGCTGAAAGTAGTGATGGTACCGGGGCATGTGGAATGAGGGAAATGTCGGGCCACTCCCCTGCATGGAGCTGGCAATGGCCGATGGGGTCAGAGGCATCCCAAGTCGGCTGTATGGTGGCAGAGAACCTTGTATGGGGTGAGGAATGGGTGTTGCTATGGATGCTGTGCTGGTGCCAAGAGCAGTCAGGGACTGTGGGTGCTGAAATCCGGGAAAACTGGATGAAGATGATACCCAGGAGCTGAGGGACAAATTATCAGATGTTGTAAAGGCCGATCCTGAAAGAAAAAAAAAATCTCATTAGACTGAAGACTCTACTTCAGTGTGCAAATCAAGAATTAAATTATTGCTTAAGGTTCAGCTTATTTTTAAAAATATGTAATAGATCTATAATTTAAAAAGAGAAGCAGGCCATCCATGAGGCAACCTTTCTACGTAAGAAGATATCATTTATACCATATGTGGAAGAGAGAATTTACTAAACAGAAAAAGACTTAACTTATTAGATGCCCCGCATACTCCCCGAGAGTAGCCAGAACACTAGCACCCTGCCTGTAGGTAATGACCTGATTCCCTCTAAAGGAGTTCCAAATAGCTGATCATCTGGCCTAACCTCTGTAGCAGCCCCATAAATAAGGCTCGACAGACAAGCCTCAACAGTGCTATCTGGTTTCCAAAACCACTGTGAAAATCCACAAGAGTGCTTTTTCTTTTTTTTTAAGCTTCCTTTTACCCTTTTCTTTTGGAAATAATAACAACAGTCACTACATTGATTGTATTTAAGACAGATACACAATATGCAAGCTATACTCAGAAATTGAAATGTGGAAACAATAATAAGCACTGCCAAAAATAAACCATAATCCTTAGAAGTTACTCTAAAAAGAAATGCCTGACACTTTTCCACACAACTGTATTGAAAGATGTAAGGGAATACTTTAATAACTGGATACACATTCCATATTCTTGGATGAAAATTAAAATGTTTTTTTGAAAGTCATTCATTCTCAGATTAATTTACTGGTTTAGTGTAAAGCCAATGAAATGCTAATTCCCCCCTTCAACTCAGCTCTCAAAATCAGCATGACAAATAACGACAGAATATTAAAATTTTTTAAATTGTAATAAGGATAGATTTTCCCTATGGGATGTAAAAACATATTACGTGTTATAAAGCAAAATACATTTATGAAAATAGCACAGTACTAAGCAAAGATTAGAAGGCAGATGAATAGAAAATTGTCACAAAATAAAATATATGTGTATATTGTATTTATCATATACTTAGTATATAATAAGCACATTATTACAAACTGCCAAGAATGATAGCTTAGCTTCCATAATTTTTTATTAGATATTTGTCAAGCTGAAAGAGTACGTTTTTCTTATATCATGGCATCCAGAAGTTTAAACAAATGTTGACACTGAATTTTCCAGCTGTATAACTAGCTCATTTGGGTGTAGTTATAAAAGATATCATAATGTCTTGACTGTTTATGCTGTTCCACATCATAGACATAAAAATATGACAAAAGACATTCCGTATACGAACACCCCTGTGCCCAGGCATCTTTTGGTCTCTTTTCTCTGGCCTCCCGGATGCAGAGGGCTCCTACCAGAATGTCTACAACAGTGGAGGCATTTTGGGGTACCCCCCTCTATTCTCACCAGGGTCACCGACTCACACAATGCATTACATTAGAAGAATCTGCCTTTTAAAAGTGTTTTCCATTCTAGTCATTGATCCTAATAATATATTCCTGATGTCAGTGAAACATATATCCCTTGACTTTCAAATTGTAAAACCGAGGTTCAGAAAGACTAAGGGACCACCTCTAAAATCCATTAGCTCTTTGGTAGTATCACAGACAAGTAACTCCTGGGTCCTGGCTCAGAGGCTAAATGTCCTTTTACTGGAAAACAAACAACAGGAAAGCTTCAGGCAGCATAATCACTTAAGACTTAGAGGCAAAATAAGGATCAGCCTTATTAGGCTCTGCCTTCCAGAAGAGGCTTCTGAAATACTTTGGGGCAGTCTCTCGCCTGAAGACTGAACGTCTCATCACCTCCTTGTCTTCATTCTCCTTTGGGTGGTCTTGCTCCTGGAAGCTGTCTTACCTCGATTCTGTGTTGTCTGAACCTCATCCCCCAGGACATCCTCTTCTCCTCCATAGGTACGGATGGGTGAGCGGGCATAGGAATGCTTTTGAATCAGGCTCTCCACACTTTCCCTAGGTTAGAGAGTGAGCAAACTTAAAAGTTAAGTACTCAGAGAAGGAGAGGCATCTTGAAGATCATTTACTAGTCAGGCAAACCATTTTCTCAGCCAGAAGACCACTACTTCCAGCAAAGACAACATTCAGAACATTATTCACTGTAGACTCATCAGAAACATGACCTCTGGTACACAAATAAAAGAAACCTAACTGCATAGGAGAGACACAATCCCCTGAAATCGTATAAAATGAGGGACAGAGGTGAACAAGCAGCTATAAAACCTGACTATAGGAATATGGATTTAGTGATATGAAAAAATGACAGTGAATTTATACAGGGAGCTGCAATCCTATGACTTCATCAGCTAATGAATACAAAACAAATACTCCCCTGATATGAACTGCAGTGACTGAACACCTGATGAAATATTGGCCCAAAGTTCACGATACCATTAGTCATAAAAAGACTCAGTGTTCACTAATAAACCTAGTTAAGTGCATATGGTATATGACATTATGGGTAGTTTGGATAATGAATATTTTGAGATTCTTGTTGCTTTAAGACTGAAAATTATAGAAAACCTGTGAAAAATACATAAATGGCCACTAGGGAATTTAGGCCCCCAAATAAATTGGTGCACTGTCTTTGAAGATGGTCTTTCTTTTGCAAAATAGTCTAAAAAGTGTGGGTAACTTTAAAAACAAAAAATCTTTTGGAATTGGCCAGTTTGACCTGCTGTTATTAAGGGGGAAAAAAGTCAGCAAGAGTTTAGGCAGATAATTTCTTTGCCTAAAGTGGGAGTTGGTAACAGTTTAGCTTTATACAGTATACATCTCCAAGAATATCTGTGGCCTAAAGATGAACACCAAATTAACCAGCAAAGGACAAGAAAAGGGTTTAAAAAAATTGTGTTGAATGAAGGACAAACCAAATACCAAATTTTGCATTAAGGGTATAAGGAAGGCAAATAAAATGTCATGATAACTTCAAAATGTAATGCTTGTCAGCATTTCAAATAGATGTACAGACTGTGCCTGTGAAAAAACACTGAGTGAATTTGGTATTCTAGAAGGCTTGTATATAAAGCATTTTGTCATGTTAATGTAGCATGCTAATGAAGACTTAAGGGTATGCCTAAAAGAAAAAATTCTAGCAACTATTCAAATTATATCCTTGCTCCTGAAAGGTTTTTAAATAAGCATACAGTATCACCTCATAAAGTCAAGATGACTGGGATCAGACAAAAATCCATATTCAGTGGATTAACATAGCTGTTCAAAAAAAAAAAAGAGGCTATCTGTATTTGTTGATATGGAATGATTTACAAGATACAGTAAGTGAAAAAACTGAAGTATAGAACAGTGTGTAAAATATGCTACTATTTGTGAATTAAAAACAGGGAATATATATGTTTGCATATGCCTGTGTACACATAATATTCCAGAATGTTCCAGTTTCCCAAACGAGCTGCCTAGCATAGGTTGTCTCTGTAGGGTGGAACCAGGGACCTGAGGTCCTAGAGTGATGATTCCCAAATTTGCCCTCAATACACTGAGTTACCTAAGGCGTGTATATATATTTTTTTTACTTATATATATCATATGATAAGTAAAATATATATGTAACATACAAAATAACTTACTGTATTATCGCCATACAATAAGTGGCATATATTTAAAGTGTGCAGTTTGATCCGTTTGGGCTTATGTGACCAGTGACACCACCACCACAACTGAGATAAAAAATGTATCTAATACCTGCAAAAGTTTCCTCATGCCCTGAGTGGTCTGTGGTTCCCACCACAACATACTATTCCAAGAAAACCACTAGTATGACTTCTGTTCTTACAGATTAGTTTGCATCATCTAAAATTTTACAAAAGTGAAATTATATCTTCAGTGTATTTTTTTATCTGGCTTCTTTCACTCAGCATAATTACTTTGAGATCCATGATGTTGGAGCACATATCAATAGTTCATTCTTTCTTATTCTGAGTAGCATTCTATTGTATGGATATACTATGTTTACCTATTTAAATTGTTTTTAGTTTTTAACTGACTGTTACATGTTACACATATGCATGTTATATATATATATTCATATTTTTAAATGGACATATGCTTTCCCTTCTTTTGGGAAAATGCCTTGGAGTAGAATGACTGGACTGTATAGGAGGTATATGTTTAATTTTTTAAGAAATGACAAACTATTTTCCAAGCCATTTGTATCATTTAGCATTCCTATCAGCAGTGTATGAGAGTTCATTCCTCCACATTCTCACCAACACTTAGTAAAGTCAATCTTTTTAATTTTAGCTATTTTAATGTATATATTATCTCATCATAATTTTAATTTGCATTTCCCTAATAACTAAAGGTGTTGCTCAGTTTTTATTTTTTTAAATTTTTTAAGTAATTTTTATTTTTTCCATTAGTATGATATTACTTACATCTGGAATCTCACATATGGCACAAATGAACCTTTCCACAGAAAATAAACATATGGACTTGGAGATGGCTGCTCAATTTTTATGTGCTTATTTGCTTCTGTACCAACTTTGGTAAAATGTAAAGTCTAATTTATTATTTGTAATTTTATGGATGCTTCTGCTGTACTATCCAAAATCTTTGCCTAAGACCATAAAAGTTTCTCAATTTTTTTCTAGACATTTTTATAGTTTTAGATTTTACATAATGATCTATAATTTACAGCATGAGGTGTGCATGGATGTTCATTTTCTTGCTTATTGATATCTAACTGTTCCAGTATAATCTCTTGAAAAGACTATCCCACTCCACTGAATTCCAGTGAAGTACCATTGCATCTTTGTCAAAAAAATCTTTTTCCTAACTTTGCCTTCTTTTAGGCTATATTTTATGATTCCATTTTATCTCCTTTTTTGGTTTGGTTCATTTATTAAGTATAACTTTCCTTTGGTTTTTTAGTAGTTGATTCAGCATTTAAATATCTTTATCACGATCTGCTTGGGAAGTGGTTCGATACCATGTTAGGTATAATGTAACACTGACAATAATATTACTTTTATTTCTCTCTTCTAACCTTTCTACCATTCTCATCGAATATTTTACTTTTACATAAACCCTACACTCTAATGTCATTGTTATTTTTGTTTAAACAGTTTAATTTTTTAAAAGATTTGACTAATATGAAAAGATTTGATTTACTTGTAGTTATTCTCACTGTCCTTCATTCCTTTGTGTAGATCTATATTGACATCTGATACAATTTTCCTTCTACCTGAAGGACTTCCTTTAACATATCTATAGTGAACTTTTGTATGTCTGAAAAAAGTCTTCATTTTGCTTTTTTAAAAGTATTTTTGCTGGGGAGTTCCCGTCATGGCGCAGTGGAACTAGGAACCAACTAGGAACCATGAGGTTGTGGGTTCAATCCCTGGCCTTGCTCCATGGGTTAACGATCTGGTGTTGCTGTGAGCTGTGGTATAGGTCATAAATATGGCTCGGATCTGGCATTGCTATGGATGTGGCATAGGCCAGCAGCTGTAGCTCTGATTCGACCCCTAGCCTGGGAACCTCCATATGCTGTGGGTGCGGCCCTAAAAAAGCAAAAAAAAAAAAAAATTATATACATAAATATATATATATGTATGTGTGTGTGTGTGTGTATATATATATATATTTTTTTTTTTTGCTGGGTATAAAATTCTAGCTTGACAGACTTTTTCCCCCTCTGTAAACTTTTTTCTTTTATATACTTTTAGAAATGTTGCTCCACTGTCTCCTCATTTACTTTGTTTCTGACAAGAAATCTGCTGTCACCCTTATGTATTTAATTAATTCCTTGTTGCTGTCAGTATTTTCTCTTCAACACTGGTTTTGAGCAGTCTTATTATGATATACGTTGGTGCTATTTCTTAATGCATCTTAAGCTTGGCCCTCTTTGAGTGTATATTGTTGGTGTCATTAAATTTGGAAATTTTTTGAACATTATTTCTTCAAGCATAATTCTTCCCCCATCTCCCCATCCTGTGAATTTCAGGGGCTCCAAATTCACAGTATTAGACTGCTTAAAGATTACCCTCAACTCATTGATGCTCTTTGTTTTTCAAAATTTCTCTTTGCTCTGTGTGTTTCATTTTGAGTAGTTTCTGTTGCTGTGTCTTCAAGTTCTTTATTTTATTTTTTTGCAGTATCTAATCTGCCCTTTAGTCCCATCCAGTGTTCTTTGATTTTATACACTGTAATTTTCATCTTTAGAACTTTAATTTGGATCATCTGGAGACCTGTTATGACTCTACTTAATATTTTGACTATAAGGAATACAGTTATAAAAACCGTTTTAGGAGTTCCCATTGTGGCGCAGCGGTTAACGAATCTGACTAGGAACCATGGGGTTGCTGGTTTGATCCCTGGCATCACTCAGTGGGTTAACAATCCGGCGTTGCCGTGAGCTGTGGTGTAAGTTGCAGACACAGCTCAAATCTGGCATTGCTGTGGCGTAGGCTGGCAGTTACAGCTCTGATTAGACCCCTAGCCTGGGAACCTCCATATGCCACCAGTGCAACCCTAAAAGGACAAAAGACAGAAAAAAAACAAAAACTATTTTAATGTCTATGTCTGTTAATTGTAATATCTGTGTCAGGTTGGGGTTATCTTGGTTAAATTATCACATCATTAGTTATATTTTTCTACTTTACATTTCTGATAATTTTTAATTGGATGTCAGACATTGTGAATTTTATCTCGGTAGTTCTTGGATATTTTGTATTCTTATAAATATTCTTGAGCTTTGTTCTGGGACATAGTTAAATTACTTGGATCTCTTGGCATCTTTCTTTCAAGATATGTTAGGTAGGGCTGAAACAATTTTTTTTTCTCACCGTGGAAGCAAAACTCTTTTGAGTGTTCTGTAAAATGTCCTGCAAATCACAAGATTTACCAGTCCATTTCATTAGAACAGGCATTATTTTTATCCCTGTATAATCACTAGGCACAGTTGCCTCCAATTTTTTCAGGTGCTTTCCTCCCACCCCCACCCCCAGTCTCTGGTAGTGCTTCAAGTCTCAGCTGAACACTTAAGATATCTGTAGATATCTGGTATGTCCTGTGGATTTTTAATGGTTTTGGTCTCTGATTTCTCAGCTCTGATTGCCCAACTCAGGGAGTCTGCCAAGCTCTGCCCCTGTTCTTCCTTCATGTGCTATAGCCTAGATACTGTTTCAGACTGTAAGCTGGGGCCATAATAGGGCTCACCTCATTTGTTTCCTATCCATCAGAGATTATTGTCTTTTGTTGCCTTGTGTTTAGTTTAAAAAAAAAAAAACACATTGTTATTATATATATAGTGTGTGTTTCGAAGGCAAGAGATTATACTTGGCCTTGTTGCTTTACCTTTACCTGACTCAAAGACCCTCCTGAGGATTTACTAAAAATTCCAAAACCATGCCATACCCTCGAACCAAGTAAATCACAATCTGTGGGTAGGACACAGGCGTCAGTAATTGTTACAGCACCCCCAGCTGGTTGTAATGGGGAGGCAAGTTTAGAAATGAAGGAAAGGTGTGTGATGGATACTTTTTTCCATATATGCCTCTATACCATTTGAACTTTGGACATGTTTATTCAAAATTAATTATAAAGATAAAATATCATGAGAAATGATAATCTACCAGTGAACCAAAAGAGAAGAGCTGCTGGTCTATCACTGATATTTGGGGAACTTGGAATGAATTAGTAAAAATAGTCATTATCATGTTGACTTTTTATGTCAATGCAGTAAATGCACTGGAGACTATGTGGTACATTGGAAATATCATGGGTTTTAAAGTCATTCATCGAATTGATGAATGGATAGATGAGTATATGGACCACCTAAAATCATTTTCACATTCTAGTTTTGTTGCCTCCTTAACCTCTCTTCTTCTGTAAATTGGGAAGTCATCCATTTATCCAAAATAATTAATTAAGTGCCTTTTATGAACAAGGCACTATTCTAGGAATTGTGAAAACAACAGTAAACAAAAATTAAAAATCCCTGCTTAATGGGAGAGGAGGCTAGTGGGGTGGAAGAGGGGGAAAAAGGGGGGAAGGGAGGATGAGAAAAATGTGTAACATATTAGATGATGATGATAGTGCTATGGAAAAGTAAAGCACGAAATAGCGATAAGACCTGTGAGAATTAAATGAGATAAGGCATCTGAATTGCCCAAAACAGTTTCTGGCACGTAGGAGGTACTCTATAGTAAATAGTAGTGCTCTATAAAGGTATATTTAAAGCAGGTAAAAATTTTATTCATTTAGATTATATTATTTCCAATTTGTTTTACCCATATGAATAATCCTAATTCAGAATAATGTGATCCAAACAGGATTTTCTCAGCAACAGAATGTAAAAGTTAGCAGAAAACTTGACTAGAATGTTATCTACAGTTCTGTTATGAATTATATCTATCATTGAGATAAAACATTAAAAAAAATCCCAATTCCAGGATTTACCATTGTGGCTCAGTGGAAACTAATCTGACTAGTATCTATGAGAACGCAGGTTCGATCCCTGGCCTCACTCAGTGGGTTAAGTATTGCCTTGAGCTGTGGTGTAGGTGGCAGACACGGCTTGGATCCCGCATTGCTGTAGCTATGGCTTAGGCCAGCCGCTAAGGTTCCAGTTCAACCCCTAGTCTGGGAACCTCCATATGCCACATGTGAGGCCCTAAAAAGACAAACAAACAAACAAATATATATATAAAACATTAAGCTTTAATAATAAGTCCATATCATCTGTTTAAAAATATAACCTATTTTTAAAAGATCCCTTGAACAAACTTGCTTAACCCCTTGAGTTGGACTTGCTGAAATGAAAATATTTTATCATTTACTAAGAAGCACCAGTAAATATCTTAAGTGCAGAAGTTAACAGGATAATTTGACATGACATGGACTATAACCTACCGTTTTGCCAACTGCCATATATTTTAAACTTTATATTCCCACATCCTGGTAAGGTTGGACCTTGGACCCCTGCAGCCTTATCACTTATTCAAGGACTTAATTCACTACAGTTTTAGAGTGTGACTGTCTTTTTAGTAACTTGGGTCACCAAAAAAAAAGTCAATTGAGTTGAGCAACCCTCAATAAAATGACATCTATAACATACATTCAAGCTGATGTCCTTTTAGTCTCAGCCATGTGTCATACTGATAATATTTAAAGTGAATTTAGAAAAAAATTAGGTGGTTATTTTCACATGAGGAGAGAACTTGCTTCAAATACCCTAAAAAATATTTTATCTTAGAAAAGTCATAAAGAAATGACCATCAGTGGGCTGAAATTATGGACTGTATATTTCTCAAGTGTATTCCTCTGCCCATCCCAGGTGCACAAACTGCTCAGTCCAAGCATTTAAGTACAAAAGGAGAGTGTAACACCTGCATCTCTAAAAATGCCCTTATATAAAATTATTTAAACATTTTTTTCACATACACACAAGAGAAACTGTTAACACAGTGAATCACTGACTTGTGAGATATGTTGCTTTTCTATATGAAGTACATTATGTTCATTTTGTCCTTGGAAGATCACTGGTATAATTACGCTTATCTCTAAGAGGAAGAAAAAGGGATTTTTATTGAAGTGATTTACTTGTGTCAGGCCTGGAAGTGAACTGAAAGCAATGGTAGTTCTTATATAAAGGATGGCATAATTAAATTATTGCCTTTTAAGTGATTGAAAACAGGGGTGCAAATCAGGGCCATCTATTCAAAGATGTTACAAAGAATAGACAGCTCATGTTGTTTACTTTATGTCTAATTCCTGTTTTCAGCAGAATGAAAAGTGCAAAGAATCTGTTTAGCCTGGAAGCCTATTGTGAGGATTTCTAAAATGTTGTGCCCTGAAAAATAAGGGCTAACCCACCTAAAGGGTTAAGTGATTTAGGTATTACAAGCTAGGACAGCGCCTTGTAATGCTCCGTTCTGCTAAATCCCAAAGCAAGAAACAGTAGTTGCTTTGGACTTTAATAGATAAATAAATGGTACTATTATTGAAGTTTTGCTTTTCCAATATCTGACACCAAATTATTTTTCTAGGCAAAAAGAGTTCATCATTACCTTAGCTTATCTTTAAAGGATCTCTTCTGACTAATAATATACACGTGAGAGAGACATTCATAGGCCAGAGGTGGGCAAGATAGAGATGGTAGTTTCAATGATTACGTTGCTTCTGCCAATATGTTCAAAACTATTGGAAGTCATGTGAACTACTTGTTCAAACTCTAGATAAGCAAAACCAACATATTCTATCCATACTGAACTAATTTTCTTTCCTCTGTCTCCGAAACTAGAGTGAACATTTCAAAACCTTTTCTTTCCCCTCACGTTCTCCTTTGCACTATAACTAGACTTGATATATTCCTCTGTAAATGCACTTACTAGATGGATGGCAATTATGTGTTTGTATGACTCTCTACCACTACACTGCTGACCTCTGAACAAGGACGAGAACAATGGTTTCTTTATCTCAGCAGTGGTTCTCAAACGGTGTGTTATGGACTGTGTCCCCCACAATTCATGTTGAAATCTTAATCCTCAATGTGATGATTTTAGGATGTGGGGCCTTTGGTAGACAATTAGGTCTTGAGGGTGGAGCCCTCATGAATGGGATTAGCACCCTTGTAAGAAGAGACAGGAGAGCTTGCTTTAACTTTCTGCACTTCAGCCGTTTGAGGACCTAGTGAGGAAATGACTGTCTGTAAACCAGGAAGCAGATCCTTGCCAAAAACTGAAACTGCTAGCACCTTGTCTTGGACTTCCCAGCCTCCATAACTGTGAGAAGTAACTGTTGCTTAAGCCACTCACAGTGTGACATTTTTGTTATAGCAGCCCAAACAGGCTAAGACAGTGTTCATCAAAATTATATGAAGGGCTGGTCAAAACACAGACCTGGACCCACTGTTGGACCTCACCCTGGCATTTCATATATACTAAGTCTGAACTATGGCCTTGAGGATATGATTTCCATGGTGTTTCTAGGTGACATTGATGCTGCTGATGTGGAGGCCACACTTGTAGAACCACTGCCCTAATGTAATAGTTACAGCGTGTTTGCTGGAACCTGCTTATTAGCTCAAATATCCTGGCCCTGCCACTTGCCAACCATGTGCCTTTGGGCAAATACTTCACTTCAGTGTGCCTCAGTTTTCTCAGCTGCAAAATAAGATATTACTATGACCTAGCTCCTAGGGTTTTTAGTAAGATTTAATGCTAGTACATATAGAGAGTTTATATTGGTACCAGGAATATAATAAATGCTCAATAAATGTTTATAGGTGACAAAATTAAATTACTTTTGTTACTTTTGTTATTGAGTATCAAGGTCATGTGTTCCCAAAGCTAGTTACATAATCATAATCATTTTAGATGAAACTGAGACTTCCAGTGGCTATAATTTGCCATACTTCCTTTAAACCATCCTACGTGTCATACATGTTAAGAGAGAAAATTAAATAAAAATTAAATGTTTTTTCAATTTATATTCTAACCTTCTCTCCTAAATGTAGACCTGGAAAAGATGTACTTAGGGAGAAAATGTCAACTCCATTAAAATCAAATCTAATTTATAGGAAACAAAATATTTAAAATTGTCCTTGCTTATCAGTTTGCTCATGTTTTACATCATATCTTACTGGACCTTTGTAAATAACTCCTTGTCACAATATTTTTCTAAAGATTTATGCAGATGATCTTATAAATTACTGGAAGACAATATATCAATATTTGTAGCTTCCACACAGTACTTAATAAATGAAAACTTTAGATAATACAATTTGAAATGTATTATAAATCATTAATTTTAATTTGAGAACAGAAATATATTATGCAATCCATTTTGGAAAAACAAAATCACTGTAATCTTTTTAAAAGCTTTTAGATTTTAGTTTATTTTTATTTATTTGACTTAATCCTACTCACTTTTCTTTTCAATGGTAATATACATTTCTGGTTTTATATAATCATTAGCAACTTAAATAAGTAAACTATACCATATGGGGGAAGGGGGAGCTATTATGTTTCATTTCCTAAGTCTAACCATTGTGACTAGAACAAAGATCTCATGCAAAGTACAGACTACTCAGCCTCTGAATAAACTTCAGTAAACTGTGAGGTAGGGGACAAATATCCCTTGTGTATATTCTATACACAGACACACAAGCAAGAAAAACTAAGGAGGACAAGTTACAACCATAAGTTAATTGTGACTAACTCTGCTAGACTAACAGACTCACTGGTTTGACACTGTTTGATAAAGTACATGTTTTCTCTTAGAAGCTGTGGGTAAATAAGTAACATCTTAAGTGCAGAAACACAGCTTGCTAGTTAAAAGAATTTTATGGTGACTGTTTCTATAATTTGAAAAAGAATTTAGTTCCATTGAAAGTCATCCTTTCCTTTCTGTGGTATTGTCCGCAGATTATTTTAATTTACTAAAATTAATAGATTTTACTTAAAAGCAGACTTTAATCTAGTTACCAAACAAAACTATTTTCATTTTATGCATGCAGTCCCTTATCCTAACTGTTGTCTTCATTGAAGATGATGCATAAAAGATGTTTCTTTACTGAGAAGCTGTGTGATCAGAGTCCTTATCTGCATCTGGGCTTTGTCTTCCTCTATAAAATGAAGGAGTGGTAGGGCGATGGTGGGCTGGATTAGATACTCTCTGTGATTCATTATGGCCCTCATAATTTATGAATCTATAAACATATGAACAGAGTTAAAAATTAAAAATAGCTATTTTGAAAAAGTCCAGTACTTGTTGCAAAGAACCCTGAGTTCTAACCTCATATTTTCTACTAATTAGTTTTGTGACCTGGACAAATTCCTCTCTGGGCCCTAGTTGCCTCATTTGCATGATGATGGGTAAACTGGATGGGTGCCCAAATCATTCCAGCCTCAAAGTAAATAAAGCAGAGACTATTATTGCTAGCTTTTGCCATTTGCTTTCTTTGGTATTTTTACTTTTGAGTAGCCTGCCTCTCATATGGTGGCTGTCCCTAAAATCCGGGGGGCGGGGAGTTGTTTTTTTTAAGCAGACTTCATTGAAATTATGTTTTACTTTTCCTTTATTACAGACACTGTATGATCTATTTTGTAATAATCTCCATAACACTCAAATATAGTTGTATTTATGAAAGATTAAGGGAATTCACAAGCTAAGTTATGATCCATAACCATTTCATTATTCACTAGGCTGAAATTTAATTCACTTATTTTCTCAGCCATTACAGCTTGATATAGTAAGCTGTATTGGCTGAGAAAATAAGTGGATTTCAAATATACTGATAAGTGATATCCTCTGTATATATCAATCCTACCAGTTTTTTCCCCTAAAGATAGCACTCAAGAGTGTATAAGAACTTACGTCATTGGCTATTTGGGTAACAACTATTAGGTTGGACCAATTAGTTCATGACATGTATAACTTATTAAGGAGCCCTGAATGTCAGGAATTTTTTTTTTTCAAATCTAGCCAGAATGCTTAGAAGAAAGCCCAGATACCAGTAGATATCCTAAACAGGGGAAGGTGAAAATGGGGAGGTGAGAGAGAGCTAAGTACATGTAAGCATACTTCAGAGAATCTCATTCTAGACCAAACCTTGAGAACACAGTGATCAGTGTGTCCAGAATTCAAAGGTAAAGCAGGATTTATTAAAGAAATGACTGTACTATAGGACATCTAGAGAGAGTACTGAGCAGGACATCCATTCAGCCCTCCCACTGAGTTCACCAAAAGGGTGCAAGTGCCAGGTGTCTGGATGGGACCCAGGATGCAGAGAAGAGAAATCCACATAATCCTCACATTTCATTTCACCACAAATTTCTTCCTCTCTGCTTCTAAGGTTATCAGCAGAGCTTCTGACAAGTTCAAAATTATTCCACTGGCAAGCTCACTAGAACTTAGTGTAGGGAGAGTGTTGGATTGTATTCTGAGGACTCCTTATCCTAAGGAAGCATGAAGTACCAGAGGAGCAAATGAGTAAAGATTCAGAGGGCTGTTGCCACCTTCTTTCTGTCCCTTCACATCATCTGTGAATGAAAGATACAAGAACACAACCCTTCTGGATAATCCTCCTCTGGGAACTGGGGGTCCCCTATTACCCTTTGATTAGGGACAATAGGAACAAAGGGATGGAACTCTTTTGATGATTCCAGAAAAAAAACTAAGTCACTACTATGGGAAAAAATATTAGATAGTCATCAGAGTTTGACAGCCACATTTTACTCCAGGAGACAGTGAAGTAACAACATAGCAAAGATACAGCAAGAAACAAAATGTGAAGCAAGGACTGTCAAACTGACTCTGGGAAATAAAGGCCACAAAGTGTCATGTTCAGTTCATGCAAGAGACAAGGAATATTGGTCCTGCTAGCCTTTCTTGAAGAGCCAGGTATAAAATGAGCTTCAGACAACTGGGACACTGGAGAGACACTGACATAAAATGCATCAGGGGGCATTAAATATACATTTACTTGTAGAACTAAGACTAAACCAGGATTACAAGAAAAGATAGAGTGTATAACGAAGATACTTTCTGACAAGGTAGATGAGATACAGTTCTCAAAAATGGGGGGAGAATGGGGAAAGAACATGGTAAGTAGAATAAAGTTGTTGATTATCTAATTTATTAACTGAGATTAACGGAATATTACTTCAAATTGATGCTGAAAACAAAGGAAAGTAGGGAGAAGATAAAAAGAAGTTACTAGTTAATGTTGTTTTTAGTAGGGGACCTAAAGAAAATCAGACAGAGGAATTTTTAATAGTTATTAGTGCAAAGGGAAACAGAACAAGAGTATGAATCTTGCTAATTACTAAAAAAAAGACAGAAAAGTCTGCTAATAAAATAGACCACATCATCATAGTAAAAGAGTATATGAAATATTTGTATATCTATTTAAATACAAAAAAATAATATGACACAACTGAACCCAAACATATTGATATATACATTACATATATTTACATAGTACAGATTACATATATATAATATAATAATGTACATTGTTATGTTAAAAAAGGTGAAAATGTGTAGAGTATGTTAAAATTTAAGAAAAAGAATATATGTGTGCATATCTGCTTATATTAAAGAAACATAGTGGAGGGGTAAACAATGCTTTTTTTAATGGTTGCTTATAGGAGAGGGAAGAAATAGGATGGAGAATATAGGGATAGAATTTTGACACCTTTGAATAAGCTGTGTTCTGTAGATTTGTCTTGAAACCATGTAAATTTGAATAACCACATAAGAAAATTATAATTTTATACTTCCAAAATATAAAAAGTACAATGAAACAAATGAACTCAAATGTGTAGCCTTGTGTTGGTAGTATGACTACAAAAACAAAACAACAACAAAACCACTCTAGTGGAATCTACACTAAGGACAAAGAGAACCTCAAAAAGATTTTTGACTATTTTTAGTTCTCACACTGTTGGAGGCATGTTTGATAAGCATATTTTGAGATTGCTCTGCTTCTGTAAGCAGTGAGATAAAGCAAATCAGCAATGACAGAATATTCTGTCATTCCTAGTGTTAACTCAGCACGAGCGAAAGGAGATACAGGTGTAAAGTCAGAGAGGTTAAGTAAAAATCTATCATCCTGAATTGAAATGGAAAGTATTAGTATGAACTCACACAGGATTTTATCTTTAAAGTACACTTGGGTATACAAACACATACACTTCAAACAAAAGAGACAACCTGGAGAGGAAGGATTCTGAGAGATGGAAGCTCACATTTAACTTAAAGTTTGAGTACTGTATTCTTACACATTTCAAGTATCATATTATTTTTCTATTTAAAAATGCAAATTTGGGAAATATTAGAAAAACTATTTTCTAATTCCTTAACAATACACTGGATGATGTTTTAGGAGTCTTTTTAACAACTACTTTCCCAATTGCCTTTTTTTTTCTACAAGCTCTGTAAGTTTCTAGTACTCTGAAAGAGAAAAAAAATTACAATCTATTTTTCAATTATTTACAATAGTTGAGGCACAGGATTAGAAGATGGATAAAAATAACATAGGTAATTGAAATCTACAGAGAATCTTAAAAGGTATGCATCTCTAAGTTGTTAGTCATCCTGCTCTGTCATATTTCTTCTTTCTTGCACTACAGAAGACCCTAAGAGCATGTTTCAAACTACCACTGTAAAGATGAAGGATAAGGTGTTGGCAGAGATCAGATCTCTCCAGCTTTGTCAGCTAGCATCATCATGTGGGTCTCAAAATGAAATTCTGAGTTTCTTCATTTTAACCCAGAAAGAGGAAATATCCTCAGGTGGGAGTTTTTCTCCAACATCTCCACAGTCCCTTAAAGCTCTAAGCTTTTCCCGGGACCAGCAAACTTTCTCTGTAAAGGTCAGAGAGTAAATATTTTAAGCTTTTCAGGCCTTACCTTAGGGTCTCAGTCATATATACCCAGCTCTGTCACTGTAGCACGAAAGCAGCCACATACAGTACATAAACTGAAAAACATGACTGTCCTCTAATAAAACTTTACAGACAATAAATTTTAATTTTATATTTTTTGTATGTTACAGAATATTATTTTTATATTTTTTCAACCATTTAAAAATGTAAAGACCATTCTTAGCTTATGGGCTGTACCAAACAGGTGGCAGGCAGTAGTTTGCCAACCCCTGCTCCAAGTTATTTACCTCTTTAGAGATGAGCCTTATGCACACCACACTGGTCCATGCAATCCTTATTACCTCAGACCAGCTTAGAGCTCTGTTAGAATCAAACACTACTTTCTAATACTAGGAGTCCATTATGGAAGACCTAGAATTATCCATAAACTGTGAATCTCTTTAGCAGATCTGCCAAAATGCTTGCTACTCCATGGTTTGATATAGATAAAATTTCTATAAATTTCTAGAATATCATATCTGCAACCTTGTTTCCTGAAGCTTTCTTCATCTAAACTAATAGAGTATCTGAGCTCTGAGCAAGAAAATCTGATTCCCTCTTGGCTTGTGTCCAAAATTCATGCATTTGAAAGTTTTATTCAGTGCCAGAGAGTTTTAAACATATTTTATGGAGACTCTCAGTATGAATCCTGAACCAATAAGGTGAGATAAGCCTATGTATTTAATTCTCTGCTGTACTGACATGGCTTAGAAAACAAGAGGAACTCAGGAAATTAGAGAGAGTGCCAACTGTGTTCTTTGACATTTTAGCCACAAACAGTCAAGGAGTGAGGAAAGCATTAACCCGTATGCTGCTCCTTGCCATATAGAGAGGAAAGCTGCCTTAGGAGGAAAGAACCGAGAAGGTTTTTGTCAGGGCTTCGACTAAACCCCATCTTGGAGCAGCAGAGATTAACAATAAAGGCAGATACTTGAAGAGTTGAAGGGGAGCAGATTCTCACACTGCTGGAGGCAATGAGGAAGGATCCCACTGCATAGGGCTCTCAGCTAGCACACCATGTTTTGGGTACGCTGCATGGTGTGGGGCCATGACCACAACAGGCTCTGGAGGAGGGCCATGAGGTTGCCTTGCTGGGGGTAGAGAGGGAACAGCTGATTTCTTGCTGCTGAGCTAGGTAATTTAATCAATGCAAAGTGGAAACTTCTTTCCTAAGGCTCTTCCACCTACCTGCAACAACTTCCTAATGCAAACAGAGTAATTATATTTCCACACTGGCACACTTACAATAATTTGAATTGTTACCCCTTCTTCAGTCTGCATCTAAAAAATTAAACAAAGATCCACATGCTTTTATTCAAAATTAATCTCAGCTCCTAACACTAAACAAACAGACATCCCCTTCTATACATGAGCTACAGAAAGATAACTGGACAATACAAAACACTCGGAAATTCAAAAGAAAATTAATTTTAAAAAACAGAACAGTCTGCAAATGTAAAAGTATACTTGGAAATGAAAAAGTAATAATTATCACATTTTAAAAGGACTCAATAAGGACATCAAACAGGATACCTGATGCTACAGGAAACAGAATCAACAAATTAGAAGATTCATGTAAGAAATTCTTCCAGTATGAGAGTAAAAAGATAAAAGGATGAAAATTATTAAACAATACATAATAGAAACAGAATAGATTCAAGAAATGTAATAAATATAGGAATTTTAGTAGGTCTGAATAGAGCAGACCAATTAGAAGCAAAAAGGAAGAGGAGAAAAGACAAAAAATTTCCTGAGATGAATAACAACTTGAGTTTTCAATTTGAAGGGCTCAATTATATTGCAAATACAAATAAAAAAATATAACTGAGCAAATACTGGTACAATTTCTGAATTTCAAAGAAAACTTTCTAAAAGCCTATTATCAGAGAGAAAAAAAGATGATCTTCTGACAAAGGAAAGACAGTGAGTTTGGCATCAGCTTTTACTCCACAGTTTAAAAGCTTGATGCCAAAGGAAGGTTGAAAAAGTTCTGAGGAGAAAGACTATGACATGACCCCAGTCAGGTTTATACATAATGTCAACAGATCCTCTCATAAGAACCTATAAAGAAGATGACCCATAGATCCTTCCTCAACCAATTACTCAAACTTTATCAGCAACTGAGAATAAAGTAAGAATACAATTTCAGCAATTACAGTTTCATAGAAGAAATGAGCATTAAACAATGAAATGATTATGACTAGAATTAAATTTAAATGATGATGCTGTTTTTAAAAAGACATATCATTATCATTATTTACTTAACAAATATTTGAGTATTACACACTATTCTAGGTTCTGGGGATATAGTAGGGAATGAAAGAAAAAGCCTTGTACCAATCAACTTTTTTTTTTGTCTTTTTGCCTTATCTAGGGCTGTACCCATGGCATATGGAGGTTCCCAGGCTAGGGGTCTAACAGGAGCTGTAGCTGCCGGCCTTCGCCACAGCCACAGCAACGTGGTATCTGAGCCGTGTCTGCAAACTACACCACAGCTCACGGCAACACCGGATCCTTAACCCACTGAGCAAAGTCAGGGATCAAACCCGCAACTTCATGGTTCCTAGTCGGATTCGTTAACCACTGAGCCACGACAGGAACTCCCCAATCAACTATTGAGGGCATATTTCAAGCAGGGATAAGTAAGTATAAAGTCACTAGGGCTGAGATGGTCTTGGGCATAATTAAAGTAAGCAAGACAAAGGTAGATGAGTTCTAGAAGATAACTGGCAGGGTTATCTGATAGATTCAGCTCCTAAAGGACCTTTTGTGCCTTGCCTGGACTCAGGATCTTATTGTGAATGAGAAGGTAGGTCACTGGAGAGCTCTGAGCAAGAATAATATAGTCTGGCTTCCTTTCTTTGACAAAATTATTCTGGTGAACTGAAAATGGACTTAAGAGTAGTGAGAGTGGAGGCAGAAAGATCAATTAGAAAATTAATGTAAGGAGTTCCTATTATGACTCAGTGGTAAGGAACCCAATTAGTATCCATGAGGATGCAGGTTTGATCCCTGGGCTCGCTCAGTGGGTTAAGGATCCAGTGCTGCTGTGAGCTGTGGTGTAAGTCACAGAGGTGGCTCTGATCTTGCATTGCTGTAGCCGTGGTATAGGCTGGCAGCTGCAGCTCTGATTTGACCCCTAGCCTGGGAACTTCCATATGCCACAGGTATGGCCCTAAAAAAAAAAAAAAAGTTAATGCAATAATCTCGGAAAGAGGTGATAGTGTCCTAAATAGGAATAGTAGCAGTAGAGATGGTAAGAGTAGCTGGTCTCCTCTGGATATAGTTTAAAGAACTAGTTGACCATTTGGATGTAGGAAGTGAGAGAGAAAGAGGAGCCAAGGTGACATCCAGTCTTTTGGCTGGAGCAGCGGGGAGGATGCAGATGTAGAAGAGTGTGGTTGGGCATCCTGTTGTAGATGAGTGAAATTTGAGGTGCCCTTAGGGAAGAGGAAAAAGTAAAACAAATAGCCAGAGAGTCCGAAACAAGAGATGTAAATTTAATAGTAGTCATCATATAATGACACTTAAAGGCATGAAACTGGGTCATATCACTGAGGGAGGAAATGCAGGCTAAGAAAAGACACCCAAAGACTAAGGCCTGGAATACTTTACTGTTTATAGATGGAAGGTAAGGGGAAGAGCCAACAAGGGGATGGAGGAAGAATGACCAATGGAGTAGAATAAAAACCAGAGATTGTGAGAGGTCTTGGAAGGCAAGCGGAAAAAGGGGGAAAATAAACAACAGTGTCTAGCCCTGCTGATAGGTGATGTAAGCTAGGACTGAGAATTGACCATTGGGCTTAGCAGTAGGGAGGTCACAGGTGACCTGGATAAAGGTGTACTGGTGGGGTAGTGGGGGTGAGAGTCTAAAAGACACGGTAGAAAAGACAAAGGGGAGAAAGGAATTGAGAACACATACAACTCTTTCCAAGAAGCTTTACTATAAGAAGGGGTAGAAAACTGGGAGAATCAGTAACTCAAAGAGACACATGGCATCAAGAGAAAAGGGTTTTTTACTTAAAGGAAGAAATGTCAGAATATTTGATGATGCAAGGGAGGGGGTCTATGGCTGTAGTGACGAAGATTTTTAAAAATTAAAAGGTAAATCAAAAAATTTTAAGGTAGAGCAATGTAAGATTAGACGAAGTAGAACTCAAGACGGGTTAAATGAGATAGAAGTAACTGTATATTTGACTGATAAACTATGGAACAAACTAAGGAAGTAATTAAAGAAGTATTCCCCAAAAGAATACTGCACCCAGATGAATTTAAGGGCAAGACTGTAAAGGACCACTTCTTTGCTATTTAAAATAATCAAACAGCAAAAAGATATTTCGATTAATTCAAATAAACTAGCATAAATTTGATACCAAAAACTGACAGAGAAGTAAAGAAGAAACAAAGTAAATCTCTATTATGAAGGCTGATAACAAAAAAATCTTAAATAAAATATAGGTAAGTTAAATCCAGCAATGTATCATAAGAAAAATAGATAAAACTAAGACAAAATGTATTCCAAAAATATTAGGGTGGTTCAACATAGACAGTATAACTAGAATTTGTCATACTGCTATTTAAAGTGGAAGAATGATTAAAATTGTCTCAATGTATGTTAAAAGAGCATTTAATAAACGGATTCAATTAACATTCAAGATAGCAAAAAATCAATACTGCATGTTAAATATTTTTTTAAAAAACCTAGAAAGCAATAAAGTGATAGAGAATATGTAGCTGAATATTTACACACATGCAATTTTGGAGTAGGAGATATCTTCTTAACACAGAAATCATTAAGAGAACAATAAATTGGTGATGAAATAGTCTCTTTATCAAAAATATAAATAACTCATTTCAAACTGGTAAAATGATTCCAACATATATTAACAATAAAAATATTAATACATAAAAAGATTTTATAGATCAGTAAGAGAAAAGTTGAACAATCCGAAAGGAAAAAATGGGCTAAGGGCATAAATAGGTCACTTACAAATGAAAAATACAATTTTTTACCTATCAAAATGGCAAAGATAAAAAGATGGATGATGCTCATATCTGACAAGGGTATACAGAGACAGACACTCCTGACGATGACACGGACAGTCTTTCTTGGAGGAAACTTGTCAGTATGTTTGAAAAGCCTTTTAAATGTATGTATTTCTATTTATATGACATACCTAAGCTAGATTAATTCATCAAGACAGGAAGTAGAGTAGACATAACCAGGGACTCGGGGGAAGGAGTAGAGAGTTACCATTTCCTAGGTACAGATTTTCTGTTCAGGATGATAGAAAAATTCTGGAAATAGATACGGTGATGGTTGTTGCATAACACTGTGAATGTACTTAATGCTACCGAATTATACACTTAAAAATGGTCAAGATGCATATTTTACCACAGTTTAAAAATTTTCATTGCATGACTATAAGTATTTATTAAACTATTCTCCTATTGTTGAACATTTAGGTTTTACCCCAAATTTAACAGTTAAAAACATTATGGTTAAGAAAATGTATATCCTTGTATGCAACATTTTTATTTGTTAGTATTTATCTTGAAGTAATAATAATGTGTGTAAAGACATACATTTCCCTCCTGGCACTGTCTGTAATAACAATAAGTGGAAAACCTATAGGATTGATCGGATTGTTGTACATAGTGAAAAATTAGGCAGCTGTTAAACAGTATACTCTAGACGTGTACCTATTGCTATTAGGGAAAAATAATTCAAAGTAGTATATGAGGTAGATGTCAAAGGAAGTAAATGTTTATATGTGCATAGGCGATTATCTGGGGAAAATACATAAATTTTGCCAGTGCTTATGTCTGAATGGGATTTTGTTGCTGTCTTTATGCTCTTTTTCTTGCTTGTCAGTATTTTTCTGCAGTAAGTATGAATTCTATTTGTAAAAAACAGAGGAAATGAAAAACCTAACAGAAGAAACTTAATTTTGAACAATTAAAAACCCTCATAGTTATTTTTCATTTCTCAGAAGTAACACCATGTCTTCACTTACTATACAAAGCGCCCCTTTCCTTCCCTCCACCAAAAAGAAAAAGAAAATACCAACTGACGGACTGAAAGTTATTTATTATATGGCACCAGCAGGCTATTCTTTCCCTCAACTATAAAAAAACTATAAATTAGATTATATTAAGAAATCCCTTTGGACTTTTGGTTTGCTTCTTAGCTGTCCACTGTAGGTATGTATGCAAAGCATCTAATGAAAATACTTTCTACTTTTACTGATAAAATGAATTTCCTTTTATGAATGAGGGAGATCCTGTCCCTGAGAGCAAGGCTGCATGTGAAGTATGTGAGACATTCACGTATCTGAATGGAATCTCATAAAATGAGAGCAAGAAAACCAGAATGCCTTTTAGAGTTTCCCCAAAGTTCGTGCAGTAGTAGAAAGAATAATACTGTGAATTTAGAGGTACAAGGCAAACAGATCCAATCCGAAAGGCATTTTTGTTTAGATGTCCCACACAGTAGTTGTAAATCTGGAACAGGAAACTTGAAATCATTAAGGTCACATATTTATAACATCATATTCAATTAGGTTAGAAAAGTGCAATTTCTGTCATCATGTCATAAAAAGATGTGTTTTTCTCTAAGATCTCTTCTTTAAAAAAGCCCTCTATATTGTTACAAATAGGGCTGTTTTCAATCAGTTACAAGGAGCAATTCAATTACTGGATGGTTTAGTGCAGTAACTGACTCCAGACTAATTTAATTTCTTTAGGTCTCCAAAGATCAATTGATCTGATTTGTCCCATCCCCAAAGGCTGTTTAGGAAAAATTCAGACTTAAATACCTGGAAATGAAATCCAAAACCTTGGCCAATTTCACACTACTTAGGTCATGTTGCAAACTTTCAGCTGGTCGCATAAGATGCTCTCTTGGCCCTCAGACTATTGAAAGCTTCTCGGCTTCATGTACATGGGCGTGTTCCCCACGTCAGGATGTTTATTCAGTAAGTGGGAAATGCGGCTGCATGCATTATCAAATCCATTACTTTCAAAAAGGCAGTCAGTCTGGGTACTTGTCTCTTATGAGCATATGTGCAACTACAGGGGCTATTTTTACTTGAGGAGTAGTTTATTAAGACCATTAAAAGTAGTCTTAGGTGGGGCAAAACCTATGCTCATCTAATAAAATGTAATTATTTTATATTTTTAGGTTTAGAAAGTAATTTCATACACATCGTCTTACATGGTTCTCATAATAAACCTTTAAAGTGAGCAGGGTTATTGTCTCCATTTTCTAAACGAGGAAAGAGACTCAGGGATTGCCTGACTTCTCTAGGACCACTCAGCCAGGAAAAGGCAGAGTTGGGCCTGTCTTCATTTACCAGGTAACCTCCCCCATCTCATATAGAAAATATCATGCACAGTACAAAAACATATCGTGACTTCCCCCCTGACTTACTGTCTACATTCTTTTCTGACACCTAACTAGAACAGAGGAAAAGTTCACTTATTAGAATCCCACTTGCATAAACCCAGTCTGAATCAGTGCCTTTGACATTCCAGAAAAAGGAGATAAAAAAGGCCACACCTAAATGAGAGTAGCCTTTGTAAGTGGACTGACTCCTTTGTCACTCACTTTCCTAATGTCACTTTCTTACTGACGTGGGTCTCACAGCCTCTTTGCTTGCTTATGCCCCACCTAATCATCTAACTGGAGAGTTACCGCCTTGCCATCTCTCTGCAGTTTGCAATGGATTTTCAACCACAATTTCAAGTTTCTTTCCCTGGTCTCAGTACCCCCAACCACTTGTCAAGCTCTCCAACTAATTAATCTTCCTTTCCTATTCAAATCCCACAGTTCCTGACCAACTGCCAGTCCCTCTGCTGGATTCCCTGCATCTCTACTGAGCCTCGATATCTGTTCCCCCAAATCAAAACCACCCCCTCTATGCTGTGCCATTTGGGAAGGGTGAGGGAAGGATAAGACAGATGTTGATAAAACATGGAATTATCCTTTCATTCGAGTTGCCAGGAAAGGCTGGGGAGAAGTGCTCGAGGTCAGGAGCTATAACCATGTCGTAGGTCACAAAGAATGTGGCAGAAACATGTAACAGTTGGTAGGGAAATCACACAAAGATGTGGAGATAAAATGAACCAAATCTGGACTGGTAACCAGGGTACCCCACCTGTCAATAAAGGTTTCGGGCTACGTTAAAGAATAGTAAGTAAGTGCAGAAGATGAATAAGATCTGATGATCTAATGTACAAAATGGTGATTATAGTAGATAACACCAAATTATGTAATTCAAATTTGCAAAGAGAGTTAGAACTTAAATGTGCTCACCAAACCAAACCAAGCAAGACAAACCAGAATAAGTATTGAAAGTTAGTATGTTTAAAGGATACAAATATTCCAGTTGAAAAATCATCTCTTTGAAAAAAAAACATTTTTTGACATTCATATTGGGCAACCGTGGGTCTCAATACAGTCATTACTCATCACACAGTCTCACGCTGTGTGAACCATTTTAATTAAGTAAAAAGTGGGATAAAGTTATAGGCACATGGTTGTCACTTGCCCTCTTAAAGGTCCTGAGATCTGATAGCTTTCCTATTGAATATAAGCACTGCATACTATAGGTAAAATATGTGCCTTGAATTAAGTTTCCTCTCCTTATTTCAAAATTCCAAATGACTTTTTTAGTCTTTGCGTTAGCAAGTACATCAACTTCAGAAGGCAAGGGTTATTACGATTCTATTTCTCTGCAGATCGCCACTCACAACATGAAGCTTAATATCAAGAGGACCGAGTCTTTGATAACAAAGAAGCCCTATTTTTTTTTACAGTCGAATAAATGTCCTGTCCAAAGAAGCCACTTCACTCAGATATTAAGCATCAAATAGATCCAGTTTCAGCCGCTGTCAAAGCTTAAGCAGTTGCCTATCTACAGGGTTTATAACTGGAATGGAAGAAAGGGCAGGGAACTGGAGACTGTACAGAGTATTGGAGACTATAAACAGTACCGTTATGGTTCTTTGGCATTGACGAGAATGTGTTCTTACAAACTTCTGCTTCTCTTTATCTTATCTGGGCAGAAAAAAGTAAACAGAAAATTCTCATTACCTCTCAATGTCAGTGAGCCTGGAGGAGTCCCGGAATCCTTTGGCAAAAGGGTTACTATCTATCTTCAGCTTGGTTATCTGGAAAGGGAAGAATGGGTAACAAAACAATATCATTTCTGAGGTAAAGGAAATAAAATCAGAAATTGAGTGTGTTCATTTTCCATCTTAATGTCTCTCAGTATCGTGAGAAAGGTTGAAATTGCTATAGACATTCACAGGAGGCCCAGATTAGGTGGGGGTGGTTAGAGAACTTCTCAGAGAGAAGGAAGTATTTGAGGATAGCCTGGTCTTAGAATAAGCTGGAAGTCAGTGAGTAGAGATGGTTAGAAATGTGGGCCTTTCATGAACCGTGTGGTTGCAGTGTGAAGAACTTAAGAAAGCAGTGAAATGCTAGGGCTTAGCTAAGGAATAGAAAAGATGTCTAGAAGCCCATATTGGTGGGTAATGGGGACTTGGCCTCTTTTGTTAGTACCATGGGCACCTGTATATGCCATAATGGATGCCACAATAATAGCTTCATGTTCAACACTATCTTGAAATAAATTACAAATACATGATATAAAGCTTTTAGAATATAACTTTATCCCTGTCCCCCTTTCCATCTGTCTGGCTAAATTAGAATCAAATTAGTGGGTCTTTTGTTATCCTCCCATGAAATGTTATTCATAGACTCTACACTAATAAGAATCATAGTCTAATATGATTTCCTAATAAGAATCATAGTCTGAAGTATTAAGCATCTATACTGTGCTAGCCATAATTCCCACAGTATTACTATTAATGTAGAAAGAGCCATTAAAATATATGCACTGTGCCTTCAAAGAAAAATACATTAGGTTACAATAAATAAACACTGATTAGAAGATATTTGACTTGCAAAATTCTGACTGTTAGCATTGAAAGGAATGAAGAATTAGGACACAGCTAGTCAGTATCTGAATTAGAACCACAGATGCTTTTAAAGAGAGTCATAGCTCATTTTTATCAAAAAAGAACCCACACTAATCTTTAGGGAGAGACACACAAACAATAGTCTTGACCTGGAAAAGAAATTATAGGTTGAGGGAGGCATGCCCTCCTCTTTCAATAATGTAATATTTTTATAATATGAAATAATTTGAAATATAGTTTTGAGATATAGTTTGCCAATAAGCAACTTCCACTTTGATCAGAGTATATCTGCTATTCATTTTAAACCATTAAGATTTTAAAAATTGCTTTTGTTATTACCAAAGAAAGTCTTTCTTTTCCTTTTCAAGTTTCTTAATGTGAGCTAACCAATGTACAAACTGCAGAGAAGCTATTTACCAACGAAAAAGAAAGCACGCATGGTCCCTGCCTTAATGGAGCTTTAAATTCCGTGGAACAAGCAAAGGGATAAACAGCTGACCAGAACTGGAAGTGATTTAAGTGCCACTAAAGAGGGTGGTACCACATCCCCTGCAGTGTTAGTGACATTAAGGGTGAACCAAAGGTGACAGTTTCAAACTGAAACTGAGGTAGAGTGATAAAGTTAAGGCTTTTTTAAAGCTCAATTCCCATATGCTCATTTATAAAATTTAAAAATGAATGGATTTGCCAATGGATAAAATTATCTGGAGACAAAGGCAAATCTGATGGAGAGACTAATTTTTGAATGAAGTCCTTTCGCAGGCAACCTTCCAAAATGTAAACCATATTAAGCTTTGAGTCTTGATAAACTAAAAGAATAGAAAATATTGTCTATCTGTTATAATAATTAAAGAAGAACCTTTGATCCACTTTGTCCCTGAAAATTGTATTAGTTGTTATTTATGTTTCCAAAAGGTAGAGCCTATTGGCTCAGAATGTGATGATTGTGAAGTTGTCATAGAGAATAAATACCGTCAACATGTGTGTTAGGTGTATGTGTGTGTGTGTCGTTCAGTTGGTGTGTCACCGTATCTAGTATTACTGCCATAACTTTGAATGAGGAAGTAAATTAATTTCAGCACAAGTTTTCAGATTCCTTTGGAATTTTCTTTCATTATTAGAATTTTCTCTTTTCAATCCCTCTTTCATCATCCCCAGCAGTATTGATGGTAACTTTTTTCTTTACATTTTGATATGATTTCAAACTGTAGGAAAGTTTCAAAAATAGTACAAGGTGCACCCATACAGCTCGATTTACCAATTGGTTACAGCAATGATTTAACTTTACTGTGCTAATTAGAAAAGGAACTAAAGATAATCATACTTTCTCTGTGGACCATTTTATCTAATTCCAAGGAAAACTGCTGCTTTTGGAAGTCAGAGAAAAAAAGCTGAATGGATCTCGTATTACTAAAATTGTAATGGGGCCCTGAACTAACACTACAGTCTTGAACAGGCTTTATCGAGTATTGATTAGCAGCATAGGGATTGTGGGTTAAACTTCTTAATGAGCCCACCATGTTCACTGTGATATCATTAAACACTGAATCTACTGGAGTGCCAACGGAAAGCATCCTAAAAATGTTGACTGAACTTGGCTTCAAGAACAAGCAGTGAGAAATATGATTTCATATGTTTAGCAGCTATAGACTAGGTAAAATTCTTCTTGAGTTTATATAAAAAGTGGTTCATTTTTTTTCTAATTTCAAGGTAAAGTCATTTTTAAATAGCAAAGTTTTAGCATTCTAGGTAATCTTGCATTTTTAAAGGATCCAGCATAGATTTTATTCCATGGGTAATTAAATAAAAACCAGTAGTTACCTAGAAAGAAATTGATTTCTGTAGATATAGTTTTACATTGTTTCATGAAATTCGGGAGAACTGAAAAAGTTACATATTTGAGAACTGATGAGAGAAAAGACCTTTGTTTCCTAATATAAAATACCTGCAGCTTGTTAATGCTGTTGAACAGTATTTCCCCTGTCAAAAGTCAAACTAAAAGAAGGATCTAAAAATAGTTAACTACCAAACAACCCATGTGAAGCCATCGTTATGGCTTCGTGATTCAACAACAAATTTTAGAAGCAGCAATGTTTTTCATGTCATGAGGAAAAAGCATTTTGTGAGGAAATAGCAGTATGTGCTTAAGAAATCCTGTAGTATGTGTATCTATATGCAAATCACTAATTCCAGCCAAAATACACTCCTGATTTTTCATATATTATCTTAAAAGTATGGAAGATAATGCATTTCCTAACCAAAACATTCACTCTCAACATCTTCTTCATCTATAGATAAATGTATGCATAACTATAAGGCCATATTTTGACACTGCCAGCTGCACCAAAGAGAAAAGGACCTTTTACAGTAGTTATTATTCCATGTGATATCACTGGACTCTGCATCCAGCTGTGGTTCCAAGCCACAAGGTGAAATTGGCCCTCAGAGACCATTTCTCCAATTATCAGGAAAAGATCTGTCCAAAGGCATTTAAAAATGAAACCTGACCTACACTTCAACTCTACAGCAATGGCCTCCTTGCTCAAAAACGATGTATGACCTTTAAATCTTAAATTATAAAATAGTTTGTTGAAAGTGTAATGTATTTAGCTTTAATCTAATAATATAAAGAAATGCAATCATTTCCTCAAAAAAAAAAGCAGAGGAAAAAACAGAAAAGAACAGGGGTGAAAAAGCCCCATCTACATTATTTACAAATAAAACTACCAGACACAATAAATAAGGAGCTTTTTCACAAATTCTATTGGAAACTTTGAATTGGATTTTAATAGATATGAAAATAATGTTCTATCCAAAATTTAAGATATAAAAACGATGCTAAGTGTTAACTGTTAAAACTTTCTGTTCTTTGCACATGAAAGAATTCTAGAATTGGTACTACCCTTAATGCGTATTTAATTTTTATTTTGCATATATTTATTTTAATATATATTGTCATAGGTAAAGCAGTAGACAAGCATGGCATAGCAATTAAGAGGCTAGAAACGTGGGGAGGGCTAGAAAGAATCTAGGATAACTTTAGAAAATTGTATAAGACTAATGAAAATACCAACCCCCAGACTGATTTATTCACCTTACCTATGTTTACTGAATATGAATTTTGATTAGTCTTATGAGGCTTATAAGCCATTTCCAAAACTAGCTCCTTAGTATATTTTTTACTATTACTTGAATTTCAACTATATATATATATATAGAAAATTTTATATATATATATGATTGTGCTAGGTATTATGGCTTTAAAGGTGGATATGAAGAAATTAGAAATTAACTCAGACACAGCAGGATCTATTGAGAAAACTCTATTACGGGTTATTTAGCAATGAAATGATATAATCATATAATCATTACACTTAATGATGCCATAAAAGCTAGCTAAACACTGGTAGGTGGGTTTTGACCTCATTTATAATGTTAATTAGAAATAAACATTTTTCGGAGTTCCCTTCATGGCTCAGTGGTTAACGAATCCGACTAAGAACCAAGAGGTTGCAGGTTCGATTCCTGGCCTTGTTCAGTGGGTTAAGGATCTGGCGTTGCCGTGAGCTGTGGTGTAGGTTGCAGACGCGGCTTGGATCCCGTGTTGCTGTGGCTGTGGCGAAGGCCGGCAGCTACAGCTTCTGTTAGACCCCTAGCCTGGGAACCTCCATATGCTGCGGGTGCGGCTCTAGATAAAAAGGCAAAAGGACCAAAAAAAATAAATAAATAAACATTTTCAAGAGGAGGAACTAGTGTGAGGATGCGTGTTTGTCAGTATCTTAACCTAGTTTAATTCAGCGACGTTTTCAGATTCAGTTTCCCAACCTTAACACTGTCAGTGATCACTTTTTGACCCTGTGGTCTAGCATTATGCCACAAAAAAGAAGGAATTAAGACTCAGAAGATGGTTCTGTCACTTACCAGATCTGTGACCTTGGGCAAGTATATTAATCACTCTGAACTCAGTTTCTTCATCCACAAAATGAGGCTCATGGGCTTTTTTCAGGGGATTGGTGTCAGAATTAAATGAGATATTGAGATTTTTCTAAATTAAAAGTAAAAAATCCAAATCATGAACTTAGGTGGATACTAATTCAGGAGAGGGAGAGGGAGGTTGTAAAGACATTTGTTGGTCCATCTTGAAGCATTTAATATGAATTCAATTCTAGATGTGATAAAGATATCGTGGTTACAAAAGAACCTTTCTGTCGGTCTAGACTTTTAGAAGTGTTTATAGATAAAATACGATACATGCAACTTAGGTTCAGATGATTTAGAGAAGAGGGAAAGTATGTACATATACAGAGACTGAAAAACGGGTCGAGAGAGGTAAAGTAAATGTAGATAAATGTTATTGTTGAACCTGGGTGGAGAGTACATGTGGTTCATTTTACCATTTGTTTAACTTTAGGATATTAGAAAATTTTCTAGATAAGTCTTGGGCAAGAACAAAAGAATTCAGTGAGATAATTTCACTAAAGCATATGGCTCCTATTAGAAACAGCTAATGCCAGGATATAGTCTGACTGTCCGTTTAGACGATTATCATCTTGTTACACCAGCTGCTGTCAGTGTGACATGCTCCCTGCAGATAGCAGGTAAGCAGCGAGCACTTGCTGAAAAGAAAAGAAATTAACATAAAGAACTGAAACTCTCTAAAAAAGATGTCTTGAATCCATTGAGGTCACAGCTGAGAAGAAGTGAAGTTTTGCTTTCTTGGGGACACCAGGTACCTAAAGTTTAGAGGTTAAGAACATGGACTTTTAAAACTAACCACCTAGGAGTTCCCTTGGTGGCTCAGTGGTTAACGAATCCGACTAAGAACCATGAGGTTGAGGGTTCGATCCCTGGCCTTGCTCAGTGGGTTAAGGATCTGGCGTTGCCGTGAGCTGTGGTGTAGGTTTGCAGACGCGGCTCGGATCCCGCGTTGCTGTGGCAGTGGCGAAGGCTGGCAGCTCCTGTTAGACCCCTAGCCTGGGAACCTCCATATGCCACGGGTGCAGCTCTACATAAAGGCAAAAAGACAAAAAAATAAAAAAATAAATAAATAAAAATAAAACTAACCACCTAGATTCAAATGTATGTGAGCATAGATTGGAGAAGTTATTTAACTCCTCACCTCAATTCTTTCAGCTGTAAAATGCATAGAAAGGAACAACATAGAAATACTGTTGTTCCTTTCTCATAATATCATTGTGAATATTAGATAAGACAAAGCACTTTAAATGGTGCCTTGCACACGGTAAGTACCCAGATATTAGCTATTGTTATAACTGTATAGATGATAACCTCCTATTCCAGTGTACTGTGATTTGAGAAGTTCTGCCAGTATTTATTTAGGATTGATTTTTCACCAATTAAACCAAATCTAAGATGTAATACTTAGAACTTTCCTTAATTTTGTTCTGTTTGTAATTTTCACTAAAAAACCCATTTTACCTATTCTTGCTTTGGTTCTCTTTATAGAGAATTCTGATAAAAAAAAGAAGTTTCCACTTGACAAGTTTTTCTTTCAGTCTCAAACATTAATAGGCTTTCTTGTATTCACATAAATATAATGTTTTATAATAATATTAAATGCTACAAATTCAGTTAGTGTAAATTGAATGTTTTAGAAATCTTTTCTGAACCTGTGATATCTTCATTACATGTGTCCTCAAATAAAAATGAGATCGTCGATGTTAATGTTCCAGATTCTAAGAGAAATAGCATTAGTGTTTTAGGTATTTGTGGGCTTCAGTCTATACTCAAACTTTTTAACGTGGGAATTCTCTGAAAGTTGCCATTCTGTGTTGTTATCTTAGGGATAATTAAAAAGTTACAGTACTTTGCTTTTACTTGAAGATGATTAGTATGATAATATTTCTGCATTCATTTATCTTAAAAATATGCCACTAAAATTTAAAAATCCAAATGGGGACAGATCCTCGTTGGATATTCCAGAGACAGTCCAGTAGTCACCACATGCCTTATTGATGGAGTGTCATACATTTCCTAAAGGTGTGCATAAGCACAGCATCTCATTTGATCCTTACAGGAATTCCCTAAGATGGTCTGGTTCTTAGCCCAGTTTACAGACAAAAAAAATGACAGCCACAGTGGTGAAGTAAAATCTGCTCAAAGCCTCACAGAAATCATAGGCTCCCCTATGCCTTTGAGACACATCCCCACTCCAGCCATTTTCCACATCCTTTCTCTAGGCTCACATTTCCTCATTTGTTTAGGGCTTTCAGCTTTTTCTTCTTCCTTTTCCTGAGAGACGCAACACCATCTCTCCTTGGCTGACCATCCCACACTGGACTCTGAGCCATCTATCAGGTAGTACCTAACAGTTATTCACCAAGAACCCAGAATATAACAGCATCAAGACATGAGAGCAAGAGTCCTGGCTACCTATAACTAATCAAATAAAAGCGAGACATAAAACCCAGATTAAACTAACAATGTGAGTTCTTTTTACTGAAGTACAGTATAGCAAAACAAATTCTTCTTCTGGTCCTTTCGGACTGTGGAAAAGTTACTTATCTTCTCTTAGCTTCAGCTTCCTCACTCAAAAATGTTACTGTCACTCCCAACCTTAAGATTACACTGACCATGAAAGAAGAATACATGGGGAAGCTTCTAAGAGCACCTGGTCCTTAGCAAGACTCTTGACAGATATTCACTGATTTGGAATAAATCTTATGGATGAAGAAATGCACAAAGTTTAAATATGATTTAGACAGTAGAAGATTTGTAACTCAATATTATAAATTAGATAGCTTGGTGTTAATTTAATACACAGCTACTTATATACTGCAGTTTATTATCTAAAGAGGCATTTAAAATTGTTCTACTGTAATTATCCTAAATTGCGGCTGAATAAGTCTCACAAAATACCTAATGTATCAGTAGTTTGGGTAGTTGGCTAGACTATGTGTGTTAATTTGGCAGAAAAACTGAACTTCTAAATTTTATGAAGCAATAAGTGTATGCACATCATGAGGCTATATCAGGAGAATGAAAAGGAAGATGCTAATTTTCTTGGGAAGAAAATTTGAGAAGGCAGATTGGAACAGGTTTGGGTGGAAGAGTGGGCAGTAAACAGCCTGACTAGGAGTTTAAAGATTCTAGAAAAGATGGTATAATATAGGTTTTCATAACCTCAAGCCACAATCTCTCAACGTACTTGGAGGTCCTGGGGCTGATTCTCAATAGCTTCCTCCAAAGGGAATTTCTATACTGAGTACTGGAATAGCTCTTCTCTCCAAGAAAATAAAAGCACGTCCTAAATCGTTATCTTATTCAGGAAGTAAATTATGAAGGGTACACTCACTAGTTGATTCTGATAGGCAGTGACCGCCGTAAAAACTGTTTCTGGAAAGATGAATGTTCTGAATTCTTCAGACTTCAGATTGAGCAAAGAGGCTGTGTGGTCTTTCTTCTTAATGATGTGCACTCGTGGCTGGTACTTATGCATTGAGTTCAAAATTATCTATAACAACAAAGAGTGGGAAGTACAGTACTGAATTTTAAGAACTTATATTGCTAAACGGCCAGATTATAGTGAGGCAAAGAAAGAACCATTAAAATCTACAGTTTCAAATTCAGTTTTAAGATTAAGATCTCCCCTTTGACATTCAAATAATTTTCACAAGATACTGCTGTGAATCACATTTTACCAAAACAACTGCAAACAGTATAGGTTGTTTCAAATGTCCTTTATCTGGAGGATAAGTTTATTTATTTAAAAAGGGGCTTTTTTAGTGTGATTAGACCAAAGGTGGTATGTCTCTAAATTTTCTAAAGTAAGAAATTACATATTTGAGAAGGCCAGGTTTATTACTGGGGTTGTGGGAGATGGGGGCTTGGGTGGGAGATGGGGAGGAATAAAACAGTTTTTAAAAGCAGGGCAGTATAAGATAGACCTTAGTTAAAATACTGAATCTACTACTTTCTAGCTCTTTAATCTTGGGCCAAGTGATCTCATATCTCTAACCTCATTTGCTTAAATGCAAAAACAGTATTAACCTGATAGGGTTGTAGTGAGGATCAGATGATGTTACCCTTGTAAATCACATAGCAAATAGGAAGTGCCCAGTATATATGAACCGTATCATCATCACCATCATCACCATCACCATCACCATCACCATCATCATCATTTCCAACAGATTCATTGATTCCTGATGTCCAATTACAAACTGAATAGGAATGACAGTGATGGCCATCTTCCCTTCCATAGCTCATAGAGGTTGTCCAGTACTTAGACATCAGAAACATACTCTTGTTAACAAGGCAGTATTTTTCATGCATTTTATAATAAAATATAGTAATTTACCATTACAAAACCTGAGCAAAAAAATTTACTTTCGGATATGAAAGATCTTCCATATCTTCCCCCCTGTGGCCCAGAGAGATACCTAAATCTGCAAAATCAAGTATGTTTCTCCTGGGATAACAGTGCTCACATTGTACACACACTTCACCTCAAGGGCCTAGCAGAGAGCCCGGCTCTCAGGGGAGGTGTTTGATGTTGTTGCTCCCTCGTTTTCCCGGCTATCTTGAGTGTGGTGGGTAAGTGTTACCACTGGTTAACTTTAGCAGAGTTAAATACTAGTCACTGTGAGGTAAATGATATAGAATCACTCTCTTTCTATGCTGAGATATAAGCCAACAAAGTTACAAGGCATTAAACTGGTATTGCGTTTTGAATGTGCCGTCATTTTATAATCTCAGATTTGAATAGAAATGACTGAAATGAGAAAGGCAAATATCATGATATCACTAATATGTGGAATCTAATAAAAATGATACAAAAGAACTTATTCACAAAACAGAAACAGACTCATAGATTTCAAAACCAAACATGATGGTTACCAAAGGGGAAACACTGGGGGGGAAGATAAATTGTATACGGTAAATACACAATACCGTATACAAAATCAGTAAGTTAATAAGGATCTACTGTATAGCATAGGGAAATCTACCTAATACTCTATGATTGCCTGTATGGGAAAAGAATCTGAAAAAGAATAGATATATGTATATGTATAACTGATCACTTTGCTACACACTGTACACATAGACACACACATATATATATGTAATTTTTAAAAAAGCAGTTATTGAAACAAATGAGCTTTGACTTATTTTTTGTTACTCTCATATATGTAAATGACATATATATCACCTACATATATATTTATATATATAGTTTTTAAAAAGAAATTACTGAAGCAAATGAGAGCTTCAAATTCATCAAAACAAACTGAAAATGTTCTCTCTCTGTATAATGCATTTATTATAGGAATTCGAGATGCATATGCTCAGTCATAAAACTGGAATAAACTTGAAGTGGTAAAAGTAAATATTTACCTCCTGATACTGATATAAGAAAAACTTTAGCTTTCATTATACATGACTAAGAAGACAGAGTTTCCAAATCTCTCTCCCCCCCCTTACAGACACATACAGGGTCACACACACAGACACAGACACACACACACATGGAAAAACATCAAGTTTTAAATAAGATCCCCTCTTCCTTACTTAAATCACACCCAGGTTAATTTCCTTTAGGAAAGGGTGCCAAACAGACTCAGATCTCAGATCAAGTCTCAGACCTTGGGGCTCCTTGAACCTCTGCTCAAGCTTTCATGGGACTAAGGAGCAGTGATAGAAATGTAGGATTTGTTTCATTAAAGGAATAAATACCTGGAAATAAGAAACCTTCCTGTTGTAAGTGCATCTAAAAGGGAGACTTCTTCAGGGCTGATTCAAAGAACTGGGCTGAAGTACACAGGATGTGTGTTCTGAAAACTACAGGATGTTTCAGAACACACTATTTCTAGTGACAGAGGGTTATATTAAATAATAAAATTTTAAAGCTAAAATGGATATTAGTAACCATTTAAGAGAGCTTGTCAAGGTCTAATCTTGGCATAATCAGACTAGAACTCAGAGCTCCTGAAATACAGCTTAGCGCTATTCCTATCTATGAAGCTGATGCTGAAAATAAAACATATCAATTCTGGATAACTGATCTCAAAATGAATTCTCAAATCTTTCTGGAAAGACCCAAATAGTTCTTCTAAAAGCTTCACATATGGAAAATACCAGAACCATAAAAATATTTCATTTCTCCCTGAAAAGAGAGAGTGGAGCCCAAGCAATTTTAACATGAATGATATTAAGAATGTTCAAGGGCCTACAGAAAATGTCTCTCAGATACTTCGTATATTTTAATATACGAATATGTCAATGATCTAAAAGAAAAAAAGGATAATTATGCCAACATCCTTGAAGGTGCATATCAGCTATCTTTTCCCATACATCAAATAACAGAAACCTGTTAACCTATGTCTGGCATCCCAGTAGTTCCACCAGCAGAGTCATGAGTTAACCTGATTACTTTGGCTTGGTCAGGATAAACAAGGTCTCCTGTGGGCCTATGGATAGTGGCAATGCCTGACGTGATTTATTTGGTTCCAGGTTCAATCCAACCATTTGAAACCAAGTCTAGAATTTCTGATTTATTATCTACATGTAACCACCTTTTCTGAGAAAAGTTTTGAAACTCTTCTTCTAAATTGCATTGATCCAATAAAAACTAAAACTTTAATAGAAGCCCTAATAAATGACTAAGGGAGAGAATAATTGTATTAGGATATCTAAGTCAAGGAAAGCAACTATGAAAATAACAGTGTGCTTTCTGGCAAAAGAGGCAAAAAAAGAAACAGTATTCTCCTCATCAAAAAGAAGCATGAATGTCTATTTAAAGTTTTCTTAGCATCAATCCTAAAACAGAATTTTTCAAATGTAAATCTTTATTTTAGAGCATGAAATAACATCACAGATAGTCCTTTTAAAAGCAATCTTACCAAATGTGTAGATGCCTGTGTCTATTAACTGTTAAGAACTCGGCATTCCAATTTTTCTTTTTTCCACATTTTGATGAAATTCTTATTGATGTAGAATCAAATTGTTTTGCTTTTAATTTCAAGACTTTTCTGTGTTTTAATATTCATAAGACTCTCTACAGAGGGGATTAAATAATGAGTTAACAGTACTTTCCCAAATTAATTTGGACATAAAACCCTTTTTGGCCCATTGCATCTCATAAGAATGTGTTCTGTAAAACACACTTTGGGAAAGAAACACACACACACACACACTTTGGAAAACCTACACAGGAGGTCTTAGCCGCCTTCCCTTTATGTTGGGTTATTACTGACAGAAATTAGATGTTTAACCCACGAATGGGCTGTAGTAACCTCCAAAATGCATGTATTTTCTTTGTTTAGTTGGTGCAGGTAGTAAAGTGGATACAGAAAACTTAGGAATCCATGGTTCTCTTGCATAGAAATGACATATAGCATCCCTGTAAGTGACCTCTTGACAACAGCAGTCAAGGTTCCCTGAAGAAAACATGAATGTTCTCCTGGAATGACTTAAAGCCAGAGGATGTGAGGGAGAAAAGGAAGAGACTTTGAAGGAGGAAGTTTTACATGACTTCTCTTTTCCATCCCAGGGAATCCACATAGTCCAAGGCACTGTACTTACATGGCCATGCTGATCCAGTTCATTGTTGGTGAGTTTCACCTTTTCAAAAGACACCATCTGTTTGAGTAGCTGCTCACCGGTGAAAGGAGAGTCTGGATGCACATACAGCCTAAAGAAATTATGAGAGAATATCACTGAGACATTTTTTTTAAAGAATCTGTTCTCTATGGGTTATAAAGTATTCTGAGCTAAAGGAACACAAAAAAATCTCATCTAAATGGTGAATTTCATATAATCTCAAATTTAATAGAGCAATACCAAAGTAACTCTAAAACATTTAAATTTGTTGTTTGTGTTTATCAATGATTTTAAAGGAGGTAATAATACATTTTCTCTTATTTGCTGAATAAGTCATTTTTTAATGTAGTTTTTAAGGTAGTTAAAGTTAGTTTTTGTTCATCTGTCTAATCAATTACTAGTCTGCTTCTGTCAAATATAAAATCCTGATGGAGTTCCCATTGTGGCTGAGTGGGTTAAGAACCCAACTAGTAACCATGAGGATGCAGGTTCTATCTCTGGCCTTGCTCAGTGGGTTAAGGATTCAGCATTGCCTTGAGTTGTGGTGTAGGCTTCAGATGGGTTCAGATTTAGCATTGCTGTGGCTGTGATATGGGCCAGAAGCTGCAGCTCCGATTCGACTCCTAGCCTGAGAAGTTCAATATGCCTGCCTTAGGTGTGGCCCTCAAAAAAAAAAAATCCTTTTGTTGTAGATAGTCTCAAAAGGAAGACTAGGTTATACTAATTGCCTAATGAGTCCCTAATATTAGCATTGCTAAAAAACAATGAAAATAAAGAATTTAAAGAGGAAATAATTCTAGACAATCTGTTCATTTAAACTCGAAAGTGACTCAGTTTAAAGTTTGTGTTCTTTATAAACATAAGACAGAGTGATTTTAATACAGTCATCTAGAGAACTTTTAATAGTCTACAGATCACATAGTCCTTTGCTTCTCTTGGTACCTTGAATGAATATTACCACTTTCATCATCACCTAGTAAGTGCTCACTAAGTGAGAGTGAAAACAACTAGGTAAACCTCAAATTATTCAATACATTTATCTTACACAGCCTAAGCAAAGCAAACAAGCAAACAAAACCCCCCAAACCAAAAAAGCTTTGATGAGAAAAAATGTACTTATCAAGTATTTATCATTTATTGATCAGATGCTATGTCCAGGCAATCTTTTACTCACTCATAGTTAAATGCAGCACATTTGTTCTACCCGCAGGCTTCACACTAAGTACAACTCTTTGTAAATTGCAGTCCTAGTATCCACTCAACGTAAGCTTTTCTGAAGACAGAAGATTACAGAACTAATGATAGGGGAAGGAAATATCCTTGATTTAATGGGATAAATTCCTTTGTCCATGCATCAGGTTATTTACATCTATATTTTGTATAGGATCCTTATAACTCATTAAACACAAATATTACAGTTTGAGCAGGGGCAAAGAAAAAAGTAAAAAAAAAAAAAACCAAAAAACCCTTTCCTTGTAATATTCATGTAAAGAATAAGAAGTCTATGCTGTGGTCTGGTCACACAAAGGACTAAAAATAAAGGAATTGGTTGCACATGCTGAAACTCACAAAGCTCACCAGAAGCAAAGCACAAAACAGGCTGACAGCACTAGATTCTTACCAGACCCATACAAGAATTTTCAGGGCTTTAGGTGTTTGTCTGTTTGTTTGAATTTTTTTTTTTTTTAGGACGAGTGCTCAGAATTGCCTTTCAGTTGAAGTATTCTTTGATGACACAACTGTAATAGGTTTTCAAGTGTCACCCCTCCAAGGCTATAACTTTATAGGGGCAGTTGTTTTACTAATCAGCACCACATCCTACCCACTCCTCCAAAAAAAGTTCAAAAATATTTAACATCCTAGAAGGTGATGAGGTGGTCCCTCTTTAAGTACCAATTCACCACATATGATAACATTAATTAAGATTAATTTTGAAAATATCAACTACTTTAAAGAGAAGGAAATATCTTAGATGAAAATGTAACAATATTTAGATCATGTACAATATCTTGCCCATTATTATGATCAAATGATATTGTCAGGTATTGTTTCTTCTGATTAGGAACAACTGACTGATGAACTTCAGTCTAAAATAAAATGCTGCAAAGAACTAGAACAACAAAGAATTTCTATCATTGGTATGAAAATGATCACCTCCCAAGTTTTTCACCTTGCCTATATGGAGTTAGAAAAACAGCACTATATCTTTTAACAATGATAAAGAATGGTTAGTTACACGATCTAACATATTTCTATCCTCTAAAACACAAAGCATTTTAATCTACTATCAATATAAATAAGCTGAATTCGGATAAATGAAAAAGCATTCAGGAAGCCCGCTTCTTTCCAGTCCCTTAGGACTTAAAATTCCAGCAATAGCTTAAACATGCTTCAGTTAAGATAGCGTATTGGTACATGCTTTCCTTCTCCAACCAGAACAGATTAGTAACATAAACAAGGCATGTCATATTTTCAACTGGCCTGCATCAGTTCCCCATACCTTCAGATAGGAGGAAAATGTATGCTAAATAAGAATGATTAACTGCTTAAAGGAAAGACTTGGAGAAGAAAAAGGGGGGGGGTTGCTTGTAAAAATGGTTGGGAATCTGCTAATATACTTTTTATTCTCTTTTCTTTCTTCCTTTCTCCCCTTTAAAAAAATATATAAATTTTGGAGAGAAGGTCTAGCGTAATGAGAATTGGCTAGTTAATAATAAATAGTAGAGAACACTAATTATATTCATTTTAATATCTATCATACATTTATGTCTTGCTCAGTTTTTTTAAAAAAGTGACATTTAAAAAATTCTTAATTATGACTGTTATTTAATATAGCAATTTGGAAGGGCTGGCAAGATGTCCTTCCTAGACTCTTGTGGGACTGAAAAACTCTGAGAGGCCTCTTTTAATCTCTTCTTTAGGTTAACATACTGTAAGCTCAATAACGTGATCAACTACTGAGTAAACTTAAACGAGTCCATCTGCATTGTATGTGTAAATCATCAGTGTTGATCCTGTGCCTTGACTTAGACTCCAAGCTAAATACTTACAAAGAACCAGCCATAACTTCAGAGTTCCTAAACCCGTACATTTAAATAAATTCTTATTTAGCTCTGATATGAACTTTGAATCAATTAATAAAAATAACACAGTCATAAAATAACTTTAAAGCTGTAGGGCTCGGTTTTAGAACCCTAAATGTAAAGTCACTTAATATTTGTTGTTTCTATTAAAGTATGCAGTTAGGGTCCTGTACTTCAACTGTTAGTATTTTCATAAGCAAAAACATGCTGTCCCCCCTCCCACCCCAAATGCTCATTTGGGGAAAGCAGCAGCAGCATGTGATTTTTTAAAACAGAGTTCTCATAGAAAAACACTGCCAATGAATAGCACGAAAAACAACACATTTTATTTGGATCATTACCTATTAATTGAGTAATTTGTCAGTAAAAGAGTATCAACCTGATGTTAACTTATATTTATCCATTAATTACAGAGAAGGGAAAATAGGAGTTTGTTTTTCTTATTTAATAATCTCTGAGCCTTTTGCTGTCAAAAACAACTACATTTTACCAAAATGATGTTTTATTAGGTGAAGTTATAACCACATTATAGTATTTACTATAAGCAACTGCTTTGCTAAAATTCATGCTTCTAAAAAGGGCAAACACGTCACCAGAAAGTTTATTCTTTTTGGTATTAGCCAAATAAAAATGATGAGTATCCTATGAAATGGGTCCAGATTTTTAAAAAATATTCCAATTGAAATTTAAGAAAAAAAACTTTAAAACGAATTATGAGGAAAGATAAAATTAAATACCGTGTTCTATGTACAAGCGCTGCCTTTGTCAGAGACGAACCCATATTTTGTATAGTTAATCCTGGATTGTCTGGGCTTGGAATGCACTCTTACCAGAACTCAAACCTTAAAAACAGACCTGCTTAAAATTCAAACAACCAGGGCAGGAGACATTCTGCCAGCAAGGTTAATATGCATTTTGCTCGGCTGGAAAATCTGGAGGCACAAACCTGGCTGGCAGCGGCGGGTCTGCCTTGCCAGCCACCAGCCAGGAAGACCGGTGGTAGGCATAGCGGTACCTCTTGTTGTCCACGGGGACGATGTCCATGAGGACTATGTACTTGGCCTCAGAATCCACGCCGGAAAACGACACCCGGATGGTAGGAAACATCCTCCTGACCCGATGAGACAAAGAGAATCAGCCCGAATTAGATAGGAGGAAAAGAGTCCACCTTCCCTCCTTACCCAGCCCCCAACTCTTTTTGTTTCCTGTAAAGCCACAGAGATGTGACTAGGGAGACCAACCTTTTCCTAAACCTAGATAATCAAAAGTGTCACCTCTACGGGAGTCCTCATTACTACCCTAAGCAAGGGCTGTGATTACGGAAAATCCTAATCCTGTGCTGTATCATCAAGCGCATTAGGCTCCCAGACCGAAGTCTC
>PVHT020000105.1:10181454-10201688 GCA_004024745.2 Catagonus wagneri | reverse complement strand
GGGGGGGGGGGGGGGGGGGAGAAGTGTGATCGTTTCTGATTTCATTCTTCCTCCCAAGTTTTAATTTTTTTTCAATGGGAGCTTTCGCAAATTGAGGCCAACAAAAGGGAAGCAACCTGCCTCTTTCCCAACACCCAGCAGTCTGCCCTGCACCCTGGCAGGAACTGAGTTTCCCTTTCCCTCCAGATGCCAAAAGCATCCCAGGCTGCAGGGGGACAGAGGTCCCAGTCCTGTGCCCTTCTCACAAGGCTGGGGTGGGGCTTCCCACAGCCAGATCCCAAGAAAGCAAAAGCCTAGACATCTGTCTCTGCAGCTCTTTCCAAAAGGAAAGAAGCTCTCCTTGAGCGAAGCTTCCTCATTAAGTTTTACCCAATTCCTGGAAACTCCCTGTGCCACCCAGGGCTCCATTCCCTTCTCCCTACTCCTCACCCAGACAAGCACGCCCACCCTGCCCCACCTTCCAGACTTGGTGATGATCATCTCAGTGCCTAGCTCGTGGAATTTGTCCCAGAGCTCCTTGGTTTCCAGGCTGCAGGCAATTTTGGCCATTTCTTCACTGGGGATGATGGGAGTGGTGGGGATCAGCGGCTCTGTGCACAAAGAGGAGGAGGATGGGCTGCTGCTGCCCACACCGCTGCCTCCAAACTCCCCGTGAGCCTCCAGGCCGGTCAGCTCGCCCAGGGGCTGAGCGCAGGATGACTTCTCAACAAATTGTTCTGCAGGCAAAGAGAATTGAGACTGACAGGAATGCTTGACCAAAGATACAGTAAGGAGAACAGCACAACTTGAAATAGGTACCTGGATTTGAATTTGGAAAAGTTAAGCTCAGACTTTCCAGGAGGGCAGCAATAACTCATCACTGTATAAATCTAGAGAGAGATTGCTGTGGAGTGACATGGTTTCTGCTTGCTTACTGAACCAAATGAATTCTAGAACCATAGCTTGTTGCCACCATTGCTGAAAACCTCTTTGGAGAATAAAAATGTGAGGAGTGGATAAAGGGAAAGGCAATGGCCATGAAAAGCAGGTATTCCTGTTGTTATCCCTCCCACATTCTAAACTTCATAGCTTGTGGAATCTAGTGCCAGTCTTCCCTCTTTGACAAAGAGGTGACGCTTTTCTCTAGGAAGACCCAGGGAATGAAGAGATCAGCACCTCCCTCCCTTTGAGGGGAACTTCTCTTTGCTCCTGGAGCCTTCTCTCCATAAGAAAGTGAAAAAGGCATATGTGGGGGAAACATATTTTTTTTTTTTAAGTAAGTCACTTCACTTCTCTGCCTGGCTCTTAGTTTCCTAGGCTTTCAGATATTAGATTAGAGTATTTTTATAATATCCCTCCCAGCCTGTGATCTTATGAAAGACTAGCATATTGCTTGTTATACTGTAGGAGTGCTCTCTCTGGGCCATTTTTTTTGAATGGGCTTGAAACAGTTACTTGAGGGGTGATGTATGTATTTTTTTTCTCTCACACTCTCTCAAAAATGTTCTGGAAGTGAGTCTCAAAAGAACCCCAAACCTAGACTAGCAAAGTATTAAAGAAGGAAGAATGGTTTGCCATCCACCATCAGGCTGAAATACCACTTGCCTAGGAACCAAACATTCTCCTCCACAGCTGATAAGGGTCTGGGACTACACCAGTCACTCTGATGGAATACAGGGAGAGTTTTGTAATTGTCCCAATTATCTTGCATCCCTTAAAAAAGAAACTACTTGAATCTGCAATGTGAAACTGAACTCCAAACACCTCTGCTCTAAGTGCCCTCGAGGAATTGAAACAAGTTATATACATACCTATAGAGATAAAATATTAAATATATATACATATACACATATGTACCTATACATACATGTTTTATTTCTCATATTTGACTTGGGGTAGGCAAGCAGGAAGTAGAAAATTTTGACCTTCTCATGCAATAATCCAGCTCATGGAAACATTTTAAATTAAGAATAATCAAGTTAATTATCTTATCCTGTTTTCAAATTCAAAGAAGGAGAACCATGTCACTCACTGGAAAATCATATTTTCTAATGTTTTCAGAAACACACTGATATAACATCTTTTTAGGGAATTAACAAGTAGCCTTAGAAGTTTTCTGACAATTGAAAAAGGCAAAAAAAAAAAAGAGAAAGAAAAAGGTAAAAGGCAAAAGTAAACTCCCTCAGTGCCAGACTAACCAGTGTGACAGGGTTGGGAAGTAGATGAAGAAAATAGTACTGAAATGCACTAGCACAACATTCTATATCAATTATGTCTCAATTTAAATCTTTTTTAATGCTCTGGTGGTCTAAGGTAGTTCTGAATAGAGTTAATGTGTTTAAAATGAGTAATCATGAGGCACAATAACCCTCACCCTACAGTATCTCTAGCATCTCACTAGTGTTTCATTCTCTCTTAACAGGTATTTCACATGCTGGAGTCTTTGGCTTAGAGTCACTAATTGTACTGTGTTGAACTGGCCCTTGAAAGGGAGTGAGATGCTTTCTGGTTCTTTCTTTTTGTCTCAAAAGCCTGGGGAGGGATGCTCATTTTGAAGACTGGGGTGAGAGCAGGGGTGCTGTGAGCTGAGAATTCATAGGAAGAGAGCTTTTTTGTTTGTTTGTTTTTCCCCCTCAGGAAATAGAGAAGGAAGCAATGTTGAAATTGACAGTGGAGCTGAAGCTGGCATGTTTCCCAGGCTGCCGTCTGTACTTATGTCAGGAATTTTAACCAGAAATCCTCTTTTCCTGCTATCTACCGAACTATAATTGGGGCATGTATAAATAATTTGGAGGATCTCTAAATAGGAGCAGATAATATTGGATAACTTTTAATCTGATAGTGATTTTTTTTTCTAAACAGTTTGGGGTTTGTCTGCTTGTTTGTTGCCATTTCTTTGGCAGGTTTAGATTTACATGGGAGGGGTAGATGGGAAGAACCAGGGAAAGGGAGAGAAAACCTTGGAGGGGAAACTTTTTGACATGTTTTTATAGAGGTCTGATTTCCTTTCCCTGGTTCTCAGTTGCTGCAGGGATTTTTGTTCTCTCCTCTTGCTGCCCAGGCCACTTATTTTTTATCTCTAACCTTTCATCTTTCACATTATTACTGTTGTTTCAGATATGAGATGTTAAAATGAAAGATAGGATAAGGAAGAAAAAAAAGTGAGAGTTTTAAAGTTTTTAAAAATATTACCCTAAGTTTACTATTTGATGCTTTCCACAGTTATAGGGCTACCTGATGATCAGGATGTGGAATAATTATTACCCGGCAACCCAAGAGGTGATGATGAGAACACTTCTTTCTCCCTCAACTGTAAAGAGATTTTGAAACACTTATCTCCTGCAGTTTCTTTCTCACACAATTCACTTCTGCTAAGGGGACTATAGTCCCTTTTCTCCCTTTACCCTGAGCGTAGTGTCTTCTATAAATGGTAAAGGTTGTTAAATAAACAGTATAGCTAAAAGTTGAGGAATCTGGGAAATGGTTACTGCCAGTGTTTTTGCCAACGTCCTCTACAAATGCGGCAGTTATAAAATGTCTTAACTGATAAGTATAGAGCTTCCGTGGAAAAAATGGTTCATGTGGACAGAACTGGCTTATTCTACAGCTCTTGATGGTTTTAAGGAGAGGAATTTGTAGTCTAGTCAAGTCAGGGGAAAAACGAAATAAAATTCGTTTCTTTTGAAGTCAGTCTCCTTGGTTCCAAATACACAAGCGTGTGTTAAGGCATTGTAAATCCTGTTGAGTCTTTTAAAAGGGCTTTATTATTATTTATCCCAAAGTGTTTTATGACAACAATCACACACACACACACACACACACACGCGCGCGCGCGCGCGCGCGCACACTGAGGTCCGACTTGACATAAGGATTCTAGACAGAATGGAAAGCAACTACCAATAGGAGATGCGAAACTGGTTGCGTTTAACAGACTGTAAAGGCCTCAAAGAATCTGAGCCGAAGTAAAAATTCTCCCACCTGCATGGTCTCTGGCCTAAGGGTAAGAACTGCTGCGAGTCGGGAAAAGTGGCCAGCCTCAAGGGCCTCCCGCAGCGAGGGGACCGAGGGAGAGACAAATGTGCTGCACTCTCACGCCTGCCCACTGTCTGGCAGCCCGACTTACCCAGAGGTTTGATAGTGTTCTCCGTAGCCTCCTTCTCTTTGGAGCCGCCGCTAGACATCAGCGCGGCGATGGAGAAGGCGTTGGCCCTGGAGGAAAGCTGGGGCTTGGGCGATGCCGTGAACTCCATGGCCCCCAGTGCGCGGTCCTGGCCAGGGACCGGGCCTGCCGAACTGCCGTCCAGCCTACCCAAGAAGGACAAAGACCGAAACACAGCGCAGAGTTTCCGAACGCGGAGGACTCTAAATGAGTCAGTCCCAACCTCCCCAGAGCTCCACTTGGTCTGTCCTCTCTTGCACCGCAAGAGCCCACGAACCGCAGGGACTTCGAACTAGCCGGAGGGGACCAGCCACGGGCTCAACCCGGTGCACGAGCACCGGGATGCCCGGCAGGTCCACAAGCTACGCCGCCGCCAGAAGCTGGAAACTAGCATCAGCCTCGCAAAGACCAGGGTTCCCGCAGCACCTCTCCGCGTCCTTCCTCCCTCTCCACGCTGGGGACAGCCAGAGCAGCCAAGTGCCAATGAAAGGGGGCGGACGCCTGGAAGCCCGAGGGCGGCCGTGCAAGCACGGCGTGGCGCGGAGAACACTGCGCCCGGGCGCTCGCTGCCTTGTGCCTTAATTTGCTGGCAGCGGCGATCCCGGACGCCGGCAGCCAGTCAGCGCTGCCACACGTCACTGCTTCCTGATTCTGCCGCGGGGGGCGGGGCCGGGGCCGGGGCGGCGTGGGGGGGGGGCGCCCCGAACACCTTGCCCTCCTGGCCTCGCGCAGCAGCTGGCGGCAACCTGGCACCAGTTCAGGAATGGGATGCCCTTACCAGGCTGGCTCAGCGGCTACGGACCCACCTCACGTGGTCTTACAGTCCTGGAATGGGAGGGTGGTATTCGCTAAAGGAAGGGGGCATTTTTGTTTCGTCCTAAGACCTGGGACCTCGGGAGTCACCCGGTGCGGGAACCTAGACCAGAGGAAGCCTTGGAGAGTTCTTGAGTCTTCAATTTTTTTTCTTACTGGTACTCAAAGTTCCAAAGTAAAGTTGGAAAACGCTAAATAGAATAGAAACTGGCGCTGCAGAGCGGGTGTCAATGGGCCAGTCCCATTAGTAGGGCAGCACCCAGGACTGGGTCTCCACACTCTTTGGGCTCCAAAATTTGGCTGCTAGACAGTGGGACTGGAGAGCGGCAGCCCTGAAAAAGACACGCTTAAGAGTGGGCTGTGAGGATTTGCAAAGGTTGCCCTCAGAACCATAGCTTCTTTCGTACACGGGTGCTCCTCTCGGAGTTCCTATTCTTGAAAAGGACTCTCACAAAATCGGGTCTTGACTGAAGGGAAATATGTGGGTGGACACGGTGCCGGGGGCGCGGCACCCTGCGGGGACCGCGCGACGCGCAGGGGGAGAGTGCGAGCCTTAGAGCGCTTGGCAGACACGGAACCTTCCTTCAGCCCTCACAAACTCAGCTGCGATTAGGACTTCCCACGGCTTTGGGGGCGGGGGGAGTGGTCATCTTCTTGGCCTTGTTCAGCTTGAATAACTCAAATTCTCCGAATTCGCAGGGTAATCCGCTTCACTTGGAGCAGTGTAAACTCAGGCTGACACACACATTCAAGCTATACGTGTAAATATTTGCGCTCTTTTCCAGCCTGTCGGTCTGGTGATTAGGAGCCTCTTGGTGGGTCTTAAAAGGAAAAAAGGAAAGAGGAAAGTGAGGAAGGAAAGAAGGGAGGGAGTAAGGAAGGGAGGAAAACAGCTCCTATTTCCCACCAACAACTTCTTCTCTCCACTCCCTGAAATAAACTTATGGGGGGGGGGAACCCTGAAAGCCAAAAATTAAAAACATCCCTGTAAGTAAGATGATGGCATTTTCGGGGACCTGTGGTTTAAGCCTCTTTTGTCATGTATCAGTGGTTTCTAACAATGTGCTACACGAAGGTGACTAGTGACTACTCTGAATCAGTCTCCATGTACAGAGAGTATATGTGTAAATTTGGGGAAATTCGTTAAACTATAGACTTGTACTAGAGATTTTACACGGTCGACTAGCCCTTGTCCCTTTGCTTTTGAGAGAGAGAAACCGGTTTTGGCGTAGCAGAGCGGGCGCACCTCTCTAAGATCGACCCAGCAGGGTGGAGGCTCAACAACACGCACTCCAAAGGCGTTGACCACACTTCGGCCCTGCAGCTGGTCTCTTCACTGGAAATGCACTAATAGAGCTAGCGCTGGCTGAGCGCTAAAAGCCTTCAGATTAAGCCATGCTAGGAATAGAGGCAAAACTATTGCATGCGCCAAAGGATCCATATCTGTTCTTTAGTCTTTGGTCCTTTGCGGTTTTGTACAACCCCGACCCTTGGGTGGATAAAGCTTCCTCCCAACACTCGTCCCGCCTCAATCAACGCAACAGTGGCATTTTTCTCGTTCGAATGTAAGGTTAAAACTTGTTTCTTTCCTGTTTTAAATGCTTAGGATTTGGCCAGGAAGGAAAATTCTGTCAAGAAAGGTTTTTTTTTGGGGGGGGGGAGTTTGTTTGGAATGGGTGATGTCATAGTCTAGAACTTTATGCTTCAACTAGGCAGCAAGGATCTTACTTGCTGGCTTTTGTTTTGTAAAACTTACTGTGGAGTTACCTCAAAAAAAAAACTTGCTACTGCATTTCTACACAGAGGAATCAGCGTATCTTTTCTTAATTTTCTTAATGGTTCAGGCTAGAATTTGAATAATTTCATGATAGGGACGTTTTTAGAAAAATTGGCAGAGCAAGAGGGAAAATGATTTGCCTCCTAATCGGTTTCCATTTCCTTTTCCAATTGCACGCGTGGCTTTAGCTCAGGTCTGGGTCTCTGGTGGGCACCGATTTTTGACTATTTATCCTATAAAGGCAAAATCGGAAGCTAAGCAAACGCGCAGAAACAGGCAGCAAACCAGAAGAACTGAAAAAAAAAAACACTTAAAACAATTTCGGGCTCGGGAGGTGAGCCGTTTGGGATCCCTAAAGCGCGATGCATCTTATTGGTGTTGAAGTCGCGACAATAAAATGTATACTACAACGTAATTATCGGGGCACACCGTCCCTTCTCTTAGATTTATTGCCTTTGCAAATCAATATGGTGCTATAAAAACGGGGAACTGGTGTTTGACATAGAGGTGCCTTCACAGGGTAATTCAAAGCCCAGTTGATCACCCAGTTCTGAGACCCCTTCAAAATCCTAGTGTTAGTATACTTTAACAGGTAAAGCCACCTAGGGAGCTGGCACAAAGCAATGACTTTAACACTTCCCAGCAGGCCCTTCTGTTGCTGACATCAGGCGGGAGGAGGTGGCTCTCAGACACTGGAAAATGCCTTGGACTTGGAGAAGGCTTTGAATCTTGACTTTAGTCCGCTTTAGCCCTCCCAGAGACTACTGTATGTAGGTTACCTAAACTTTTCAAAGCCTCCATTTCATCATCTACATTAAAATAGGCCAATAATTTGTTCCGACCTAGAATATGGCTTTGTGGATTAAACGTGGTAAGATGCTTAAAGCGCCTAAACAATTACCCCAAAACAAAAACATAGTACAGAATTTTATTTAGTTTTTAACTGCAGTTTCTCGAGATGTATCTCTCGCGTGCTCAGGTAGAGTTACCTGTGTAGACAGTTTTGGAATATTCTCAGAGGATCGGGGCCACATAGTGGTAATGGACCATTATTTACATCTTGCTAAACTTTTAAGGTTAAGAATTAAGACTTGGGGTTATATGTCTAAGTTTGGTTATACAGTGTTTGATTATATGAAGGATTAGAAGATGTCTCGTTATACAAACAGCCCTTTCAAACTCTCATTTGCAGCCTCCAGTACTCAAAAGTTGGTTGACCCCAGAACTGTGCAGGAAGAAACGGTTTCCTGATTTTGTCCAAGGGCCCCAGTCTTAATGAACGTTAACACTAACGCAGAACCCTCCTGCTGACAGCGGTAGGGACCCCGCAGCCCGCGCCGAGGACGAGAGCTGCGCCGGGAAGGCGGGACCCGGTTCCAGACCGAGAGCGCCGCCCGAGTACCCGAGGGCAAGAAAGGAGGCCCGCTTCTCCACGCACCCGCCGCCCTATTCCCGAAATCCTGTCCCCATCCTCTCCTCCGCTCTTTCCGTTAAATGTCTTAAAAACAAAAGTAATGGGCTTCAATAACTCAGGATTCCTATATTCGATTTACCGAGTGGGAAAGACACCCGAAGCAGCTTGGGAAGGGCGGCCCGAGCTACGCTGCCCGGGAGCGTGCCGAGAGCAGCGCGCGTCCCCGTGCCAAGTGGAGCGTGGCTCGCCCTTGGATTTTGCACAGAGGCGAGAGGGCGGGTACCAGCCTTTCCTCCGAGGAACCCAGGCCGGGACTCAAATGCAGCCTTGACGTGTTTAAGTCTTCTTGAATCCAAATAGTCTAGGAGAAGGGCTCCCTCCAGCCCGGCCGCAGGAACTGGCCAGGAACGTTCGAGGTGCCCACGCCAAATTCCAGTTCTAAGGGCAAAGTAAAGACCAGCTCCTCGAGGGGCGTGGCCGGAGTGTGTGTGTGTGTGTGTGTGTGTGTGTGTTTGTGTATGTGCGCGCGCGCATCCCGGGATTTTAAGACAAGACTCTCGAGCCGCTGTTGAATCCAGACAGGAAAGGCTATCGTGTGGGTCTGAGGTAGTCGCGCCATCTCCAGGGCACACTTCCTCAGGTTGTGAAGGGAATAAGCCCTTTGGGGCCAGAGTCACCCGCGCTGCTAAATTGCGGGCAGAGCCGCAGACTCTTGGAGCCCTGCAGCTGTGGGTGCGTGCCACCGCCCGACTATGGGACCCCGCTCGGGACCCTGAGGCCGCTCTGCTTCGGCCCGGGCCTTCTCGGGTTCCCACCGCGTGGCGCTACCTGGCCTACGAGCTGAGGTCAGGCGCCGGGCCTCAGAGCCCCCTAGCAGGCTGATCCCTCAAGACCGCATCCTTCCCGTGACCAGTCGCTTCTCTGTATGTCCCCCAGGAGCTGGTGACTCTGGGGATCGGTCCCCAGCTCCCCAGGCCTTCTCCTGACCAGGGAAGAACTCGTGGGCTAGAGTTGGATGCAAAACTTGTAAGGTGATCTTAAGAACAGCAAAGAAAGATCTCTTCTGACCCCGTGTAGAGGAATCCAGACCCACTTTCCTCCACTCTCCCTCCTCCTCCACCTCCTTTCTTCACCACTCTTAGTCCCCCTTCTCTAGAGTAAAGGCTAGCCTTCTCCAGCCCTCCTGTAGGGATGTCACCGCCTTCCTTCTCTCAACTGCCAGCTGCTGAGGGATCCGTTTTTAACACTTGGATATTTTCTTTTTGTACGTCATGAATTTTTGCATGAATTTTTAATCTTTTAAATTAGTTCGTTAAAATTTTATTTCTCGATTAGCTTTTTGGCACCCCCCGCCTTAAATTTTAGGCTCTCATCCTAGTCTCGGCTGGGTCAGGATGGTTAAGAATTTGATCAAAATTATACTGATAAGAGGTAGAGCGGAGTTTCCCAGGCAAATCTCTAGCTTTGAAACTGTCGCCCCGGCCGCTTCCACAAGCAGTGGACTGATTAAGAGGGAGCTCTCATTAGGAGGAGGAAAGAGGGCGGTCTCCTGCTTCAGATGAAGGTCCTCTTGGCCCTGTGCCCTGGCCCGTGGGTTTCAGAGGTGTGGGGCCTGAATGGATAGGGCATGCCACAGCCCTGCAGGCAACTTGAGTGGATTTCCCCCAGCTGTAGTTTCTTAAGTGTTTAAAAACAAACTCAAAACTAAATGAGTCAACTATTATAAAAGAGAATCACGGCTCTCTTGCCAACCCTTCCTCTGGCAAAGTAGAGCCAGTTTTGAAGATGTCACCTAATTAAACTTACTCTGCTTGCCACATTTCAGGAAGGTGACCCAGCCTTCCAACAACCAACTGCGCCCTGTCCCCTTGGTGATTGTTGGAGCATGTCCAGCCTCTGCTTTGTAGGAACCAGAGCCAGCTGTTTGGTGACAATTTGTCCGAGTCCTTATCAGGAGGTTTGGGAGATCAAGGTGGGGAAGACACAGGCAGGAAGTAGTCCTCCAAGGTCTCTGCCTCCAGCCCCCATTGCAAGTCTCCCCAGAAGACAGAGATAGAAGCTCATCTTATTCCCCTCCCTGCAGAGGGCAAAATACACCCAGTAACCACTTGCGTGCCTATTCCCAAATGTCAGCATGCTTCAGAAGACTTGAAGCGTATATTATGTAAGGAAACAAAGATGTGTGCATCTAATAAAAGATAAAGAACACAGAGTTCATTCATCCAATATTACCTGGCACTTTAGGCTGTGCTAACTTCCATGAGTAGATCAGGGAGTGCTCAGAACCCTAAAATTCCTGCCTCATGCAACTCAGTCTGGTGGAAGACACTGATAATAAGCATGTAAAACTACACACACACACAAAATAGACATTGTGATTAAAGACTTGAGGAAACAAGGAGCAAATATAGCCAGTTCTACCTATTTATGGGCATTCATACTGACTTATTGGGAGGTGGATAGGGTTGAATGACTTGCATATGATCCCTGCCCATCAAGAATTCAAAACATAGATAGAGATGTATAAAAGAGCACCCCTATGAAACATATGCATTCTGCTCAACGTTGAGATAAAAGAACTCTTATAGGGGCATAATGGCAGCTTTTTATTAAAAGTTTTAATAAAAAAGCTCACAGAAGAAGGTGTGGAGACCTGGCATTTAGAAACACCAGTTTGAAGCAGGCTACCTCTGTTTCCACATCTGTAATTTACAGTTTTATTTGTCGTAATACCTGCATCAGAGTTTCTGGTGAAGATTAATGTCCATGTGAGGATAATGTACTTCACAGGGATTACAAGTGGCCAACTCTGGAATTTGGGGAAAGATTCCTTTTTCATTTAATACAAATTACAAATTTGTATTAATTTGTATCAAGTTATAATTTGATACAAATTATTCCAACCTGGAATTGTTGGGAATATAAGAAACCGGTTTCTCTGCGGGGTGTGTGAGAGGCTCTGGGTCTCGCTTGGATTCTCTGGTGAAGGAAAAACCAGAAGGTACCCGAAGGAGAGGGCCGTGTCCCTGGGAGTGCTCAGACATGAAGCCTTTCTTCTGTGAACACCCTACTGCAAAGGCTGGAGGTCCACAGTTGGGCTCTCTGGGCTATATTTCCTCCCATTAACTCATGTAGTTTGAAGGCATTTTGCTTGCATTTCAAGTCCTGGATGCTAGTTTTTCAGTGCATGACAGAGAACTTCAATTGTGCACTTAATGTGTGCCAGGCACTGCACTAGGCTTTCCAAGAAATATATAACGTTGATAATAATATCAGTCTGGTAGCATTATCATGTGCATTTTAAAGTTGCAGAAAAATGAGGCTGTGATGGCAAAGTAACTGGATCTAGGGCAGAGGAGTCAGTCTTGTGCTCTGTGATTCCTCTTTTCAATTGCAACCTTAACTTCTAACCCACATGGCTAGTTTCCGGTTCTGGAAGCAGAGGCAGTTCGGAGAAAAGTGCTGGATTTTCTTAATCTGTTTGCAAATATAGCCCCAGAAACTCCTTGTAAACACTTGCCTGTCTTTGTTGTCTGCCCACTCGGCCCCTGGGAACGCTGTTCCTCCAAATGTGGGCAGATGTGACTTGCATGCCCACGGTCCACTCTTAACAGCGCACAAAGTAGAAGGCAAGCCAAGTAAAGGTCTCTCAATGTCGCACGTGGACCGCGGGCCCAGGCGACCTTTGTCATTTTTTCTTTTCTGAAGGTAATTACCGAGTAATCCGCTAGTTCCGCGGAAGCAGCGGAGGCGGAGAGGCGGGTGGAGGCGGGGCGGACCCAATAGAAGAGTCACAGATTGGCTGGAGTGTGCATACCCGCAAGTGTGGAAGGCTGACTTCCAAGTTTTGGAGGTTCGAAGCCAGTTTTATCCTTTCCTGGAGCTGTGACCCAGGGCTATCTGGACTGCTCTGAGCTTTAGTTTCCCTAGCGTAAAGATCTCTCACAGTGCCTGGCTCTGAGGTCGCTGGGACCAGCGGCCCCAGTTAGAGCGTTGCGATGGCAGGAAGCAGATACTTTCCAAAAGGAGCCCAGACGCTTGCAAGGATCACTCTATCCTCTCAGGTCTGGGATCCGCTGGTTTTCTGCCGCCAGCTCAACCATCCTTAGCGGCTGTCATTGGTCCCAGACCTCCACCTTGGAGAGGCCAGGGCAGCCCAGAGTAAAGAGGAAAACAGCGCTCTAAGCTCAGCTCCACTAAGTTCCACTGCTTGGTGATTCCAGAGCTGAACTGAGATTCCTAAAGACACTCCCTAAAGCGACGCTATAGGGGTCCCTGAGAATGGCTGAATAGTGGAGACGCAGACCCGGACTTGCTTCTCTGCTCCTCCCTGCGCTGGGTCCGCCTTCAGGCACGGCGGCTCCAACACAGGACCTGAGGCCAGAGATGGTACTCTCTCCTCTGGCTGCCTCAGTCCGTGGGGCTGGGACACAGACGTCCAAGTTAGAGCCCCCGCCACTACCGGTCCCTGCTTAGTCGGCGTGGTGACGGTGGCGCTGGCGGCGGCTGGGGCCTTCCCTTGGCTGCCCTGCCATTTAATCAGGGCTATTATCAGACTCGGCTTGCAGGATGGCGCCGACTGAGCTTTACCCCCATTAGCGTAGGGCAGGGTGGGGGCTGGGTCCCTAGACAGCTGCTTGTCCCTATGCAGCGCTTCTGGGGCGCTTTTGGGAGAGGCCAAGGCATGGGATATCCTGGTGGTTTGGGTCGCCTCAACCCAGTCCTTCTCAAGCTGACAGTTTCTTAGACTTTTAAGTCCTACCTCCCAACTAGACCCTTTCTAGCTCTTTGGAGTTGGAGAAAATCACTGAACTTCTCTGAGCATCAGTTTGTCATCTGTAAAATGGGTGTAGATAGGTACTTAAGATACTTGTGGAAAATAAACTAAGATGATGATACATCCTAAGTGTTATGTGGGTGGCCTGGCTCGCACAAATGGTGTTAATATTATCGTCACACTAGAATTGTATCTGCCTTTTTTAGCCCCTTCCCCTTTAATTTTTTTTTTTTTTGAAAAGGTGGGAGGTTGGAGAGGGACCAAGATTGAACATTTCAAAAAAGTCCAGAAATCGCTTATAGACTTGCTGGTTTTATTCATGACTGGGTTCAACTGTGTGTGGCTTTGGGCGCTTCACATCATCTCTTTGTGCTTCTTTGCTTTAGCTGTTAGATGGATGGAATATGAGCACTTGCATTATTGGACTACTGGGAACATTAAATGAGATGATGTGTGGTAGAATGCCAAGCACAGAGTAGGCTCTCCTTAAACACACGTTATTTGCTGTTAGCAAACTGTTTTTATAAATCATGTACTTCAGGTTTTTTTTTTTTAATCTTCCAGTAAGCAAGTAACTGACGTTAAGTAATATTTATGTCAGAGTAGGGGTGTCAGGTTTACGGCTGAATGTCAGGTCCCAGAAATGCTGGAAAGGGGAATCATACAGCCAGCCCTGTTTTCTAGCCTCAGAATTTCCTCTTTGCATTCCCATCACAATGCCTTATTGACACCATTCATTTAAAGATAAAAGTCCTGGCAGCAAAAATCAGCCACCATTATTTTCAGATGGCTGCTAAAAAATTAGCACTCTCAGCAACCCCAGTATTTTCAGTGGCCATTTCTAATCAGTAAAATGTAATTAGCAAAGCAAGGCTAATTATTAAAGTGACCTACTAAGGAGTGAATGTTTGTGAATGGTCCTTAAGAGGGATGTGCTGGGCAAGCAGCCCAGTTACTTAAGGACTATGCTCAGCTTCAGCCAGCACCAGCCTCAGCTCACCAACATCCCCCAAAAGCCTAGTGCTGGTTTTGGATTGACTTTCTTCCTCTGGCATGAAGCAAACAGCCTGTGTAATGGTTAAGTTACTTTAAATGATCATATGTGCCTGGCAATATCCACAGCACTTTACCTGTATTATCTCATTTGATCTCCATTTTACAGATGAGGAAACTAAGGCAAAAAGAGAAGATATGTAACTTATAAAATCACACAGCTGATAGTTGGTGGAGCATAGGTTAGAATGATTGTTTTCCTTTCTCCTATGGCCCTGTTTCCCAGACCTTTTAGCCCCTACTTTTCTGCAACTCCTGGAACACTTCAAAACCAATGTTCCTGGAAGAAAACAAACAAAAAACCTCAGAAAATTCTCTGTTTCTAAGGAGGCACCTAGGGGAAGAGACTACCGTATATGGCAGGGGTCTCAAGGCCCTTACTAGTCAGGATGACTTCTTGTCAGTCATTTGTCCTTTGTGCCACAATTCACTCTTTATGACTGAATGCTTCTTACATTGTATAACTAACATTTACCTAGACCTAATGCATGTCTAAGTCTGTAGTAGGTGCTTTTATATTTAGTATTCCATTATAAAGTAAGTTTTATTTAATAATAGGTACTGTTTACACTACAGGGCTTTTGCAATGACCCAAAGAGTAACATTATTTGGAAGCATTAAAAAATAAGATGTTATTATAAATGGTTATTGTTTATTTTAACTATTCTGAAAAATATACATTTCTTTGGACAGTGATTTTTCAGTGTGTGGCTAAAGTCTACCTGAATCTAAAGAACCTAAATTTTGTGTATATTTCTTGGTTCCACCCAGAGTGATTAGACTCAAGTCCCCTGGTGCCTTCCAAGGACAAAGAAGTTGGAGAAATATATATTTGAACCAGGCACCCCAAGAGTCTCCTGATTTCCTAGTCTTCCTTGTGGCACTGCCGTCTTCTTATTGGCTACACTTAATCTTTGGATTTGACCACAGCCAATGAGAAACAAGAACTTCCCATCTCTTCTGGGAAGCCATCTGTGATTAAACAGAAAGTCTTACACTGAAACCTATAACCTTCGTAATTTCTCACCACACATTTAACAGGAAAGGATAAATCTTGTTCTGATAAGTCTGTTGTTTCTTTCAAGGGTGGGGAGATACTAGAAAAACATGACTGTTGTGCAAGTTTAGGTAGAAAACAAGGCCAACAGCAACCCTCCCCTATCCCCCATGCCTTCCCATCACACACAAACACATTAAATAGAGGGCACTGTGGGAAGTGAGGTCCTTGGCTTGTATTACTACAGCAGGGACCAAGAGATTGCAGAATGTTGGAAAGGACCAACAGAGTCCCTAAAATTCAATGCCTCCCATCTTGTGGATGAGGAAATGGAAAAACTTAAGCCTAGATCAGGAAGTGGCACTCCCAGAGTCACTCATCCTGTTGGTCAGGTCCTTGCACCAGGTTGCCTAACTTTGAATTAATACTCATCCTCTGGCAGGAGCCCTGCTTAGAGCTAGGAAAGCCTTTTCATTACCTATCACTGGTTTCCTAATTTATGCAACTGCACTCTCTCAGTCATGGCCCACACATATTAGGCGTTTTGGTGGTGCTTATGAAGTCCACAAAGCTGCTCTAAGACCTGAACCTGAATTCTGCAGCATGACCTCATTTGGCCATGAGCACAGATGAAAACTTGGAGTCCTGTCATTGGTGTTAAAAGATTTGATTTCCAGGAGTTCCAGTTATGTCTCAGTGGGTTATGAACCCGATTAGTATCCAAGAGATTGCAGGTTCAATCCCTGGCCCTGCTCAGTGGGTTAAGGATCCTCTTTGCTGTGAGCTGGGGTGTAGCTCGTACATGAAGCTCAGATCCAGTATTGTGGCTGTGGCTGTGGTGTAAGCTGGCTGCTGCAGCTCCGATTCGACCCCTCACGTGGAAACTTCCATATGCCTCGAGTGTGGCTCTAAAAAGAAAAGAAAGAAAAAAAAGAAAAAAAAAAGATTTGACTTCCAGAGGAGTTCCTTGTCATCTGGGTTGCACAACAGTCATCTTTGGATTTTAAGACTTCTAGGCCAGCAGGGTTGATTTGCTCTTTTAGGAGAAGGGGGATGTGGAATTGAAGGAGGGGGGTTTACACATGACCAGGTAAAATGCAAGTATTTGAAACTAATTTTTAAGGAAAGGGAATTGAGATAATGTGTGTGTCAGGGTTCTGCGTTGCTAATAATGGGAAATTCTTTTTAACTTAGTTTAACAATAAAACGAGTTTGTTGGCCCATCCATTTAAATAGTTTAGATATAATTTTGGATGAAGTATGATCCAAGGCATGAAGGAAATCTCTTTTTTCTAATCACTAGTTTCTTGGTGATGGTGCTAATTTTTGGCAGACTTTTCCCTGGGGTCACAAGATGGCTACATTCCTCCTTGTTTACACCTCCTAGGAAATAGTTGTCAGCCCCTGCAGAGGAAGGAGTTTAGAAAATGTCTTTATCTCTGTGGACCCTGGTTTGGGATCACGTGCCTTGAACCCCAAACTATGATCCAAATGATTGGAGTTCCCTGATTGGTTTATTCAGGAATTTGAAACCCCTGGAGTGTGGAGGTAGTGGAAGTCCTCCCCAAACCATGTGACCAGTAAAGGAGTGATTTCATTGAGGAGAGGTGAAATTACTGTTGGCCACATTCATGTTTTTTTTTTCCTTTGGGTTATCTGGGATGTGTTTCCCAAAGGAAACTTTGAGAACCCAGGTTGCTGCAGATGTTGTTTGCTTTTGTATATCCTTCCAACCAAGAATGTTTTTTTTTTGAAGTTTTCAAATGGTTTTAAAAAATCAAAAGAAGAATAGTATTTGGTGACTTGCGAAAATTACACAAAATCCAAATTGCATTGTCCACAAATAAAGTTTTATTGCAGGGGCTAGCAAACTTTCTCTGTAAAGGGTCAGATGGTAAATATTTAGGCTTGCAGGCCATATGGTCTCTGTCACAATTATTCAGCTCTGCCATTGTGAAATAATAGCAGCCATAGGCAATATGTAAACAAATAAATGTGGCTATGTTCTGATAGAATTTTGCTGTGGGCACTAAAACTTTATTGTCATACCATTTTCACATGTCACAAAATATTATTCTCCTATTGATGTTTCTCAACCACTTAAAAATGTAAAGACCATTCTTGGCTAGCACACCATATACAAATAGGTGACTGGTAAAATTTGGCCCACGGGCCATGCTTTGCAGACCCATTTTACTGGCTGTCTTGGGAGGACAGGGGAGAGCTGAGTAGCTGTGACAGAGACCACATGGCCCACAGATCTTAAAATATTTACTAGTTAGCTGGTCCTTTATTTTTAAAAAGTTTGCTGCCACTTACGCTAGGATGGTGTCTCATACTTTAATTTGCACTGGGGATTCTTGTTAAAATGCAGATTCTGATTCTCATACTTTGGGTCAGTTATTTCAGCATGTTCTGAAATGGACCACACTGGGAGGATTTTTCAGTCCTCCTTGGGACATCCTATATCAGAAAGCTGAGAGAAACTCCTCTCTTACCCCACTTGGACTTGTTGAATTATAATCATTTTTTTTTAGTCAGATAGGATCTGCAACTGTGCGATTCTTTTTTGAGAACCACTGATGTAGATGCTTTCATGGAAATTCAGTGACAAATTCGTTGAGGACCTGGGATTAACCAAACTAATGCCTCAGAGCTGGTGAGATTTTGGTGGCTTTTTGTTCAACAAAGGATTAATACGGTTTTAAAATATCTTATAGCATACAGATGATTTATTTACTGGTTAATCTCCAAGGGGTGAACGCTGCTTACAGCATCTTGATTCGTATGAAGGCAGTGTTTTAGGCATATTGATTGCTGGTATACTGGCACCCGCCCTCCATTTTTCCCATTTCAGTTATGCATTTTTGAACTTCCAGATCTATTAATGTGCAGATAGGTTTAAAGAGCATGGCTTGGGTTTTTATCTGTTCTTCATGCAGTAAGCACCAAAGTAAATTTTCTGTGAAACCCCATTAAACCTTCTCTTTGTTGACTTACTTTTCCCTTCCTCCCACCATTCTTTCCTTTTCTTGATGGCCATCCATCTTCAGTGCTTTATATTTATTTCCAACTTTAATAAAGGTCTCAAGCACTAACCTTCCCCCACAATGCAACCTTTTATGTTAGAACTAAAGAAAAAAAAGGAGAATGGAGAATCTTTACCAGAATTGGGATTTGGGGCTTACAGAATGTGAGGACAGCAAGGAGCAGCCGACCTGAGAGCCATGAAGGGTAGAGACTGAGTAGTTGTGGAAATAGGATACCCTCACCCCTAATTGAGTGGGGAAATCTGCCTTGTGACGTGATGTGTCAGACACACTGTTCAAACAGCATTCGCAACACTGGGTCACATGAGTGGAAAAGCACTGCTCATTTTCTTCTTTTTTATACTTGCTAATGACTCAAAGCCAGCTTTCTAATTCAATCTGTGCACTTGGTCATATAAGCCAGGCCTGTCAGTACTGTCTGCTTCTTGTGGGAGTGTGATAGGACACTGGGGACTGGAGAAGTGGGCAGAAGCAAACATTCCATTTAAAGTCTGCAGAGAAGTGTAAGGCATGTGGGGAACTACTAATGTATTATTTTTTTATTCTTAAAATTTTTTTATGAAAATATAGTTGATTTACAATGTTCCTTCAATTTCTGCATTAATGTTTTATTAATTTAAGTTTTAGTTGCTTAATATTGGACCCCAGTGGGTATTTTTATTTTCATTTAAATTATTAGAAATTCTTAGGAAAAGAAAAAACCAAGTTGATGAATGTTAATAATGATAATTTTTAGGAAGGCCATCTTGAATGTTCTTAAACAGTTAAACTCTTATTTAACCAAGCCATAGGGGTAGAGAAAAGTGATATTATCTTACTAAAAACAGAAACAAAAACAAAAATAACCTGACTTGTCAGGGTTGGGTACAGAGAGCCTTCCATTCTTGACTTGATGCTTTCCATAATTCAGAATGATTAGCCTTCTAGCTTAAAAGGCTGCAGAGTAAAAGAAACCTGAAAATGAAAATCCCCTTAGACCTCTTAGAATAAATTATGTGGATTTGCTAAGTACACAGACTGGCCCTCTTAAAAGGGAGATAACCACTTTAACTATAGCTTTGGAAAGAGAATCCATGAGACCAATTGTGAGTCTTATTTTACATTAGTGATTTTACATCAGCAAATATAACCACCTTGGGCCCTTCACAAAGTGTTATTTTAAAACAAAAAACCAAATGAATTTGGAATTTGGTCACATTTCAAAGATAAAGCAGCAAAGTATACTAAAGAAACTACCAGACCAGGAGTCTGAAAACAGAATTCTCCTCACTGTTTTCTGAGTAATCTCAGCAGGCCTCGAGCCTCAGACTTTTTCATCTATGAAGAATAGAGAAAAATGTCTGCTCCACATTCTTAATAGTATTTTTTTCCCTATTAGTTAATGGTGGTAAAGTTCACAGTACTTTTGTGAGGCACAAGTGAAATTAAAAAATATAAAACTTCCCTTAAAAAATTATGAATTCTAGCAAAAAGTATTTTGGAAGATTAAAATAGGTTTATTGAGACTGTTAAAACATTTACATGATTATTTAATATCAAATTATGTTTCATTTTCCTCTTTCCTAGCCTCAGCTTTCTTGAAGTAAAAATCACATATAAAATATCAGAAAGGGAAGGAAATTGGTTTTTCTGGATGACTAATCATAGGTTCTGTGGTAGGCAGCCTCCATGATGTTCCCCAGTAAACCCACCTCCTGGCATCACGTGTTTGGGTTCCCCCCTTCAATATTGTACCAGGCTTGGCCTGGGTGACAGGTAGGATGCAACAGAAGTGATGGAAGTTATAGAATGAAGTTATAGAATACCGAAGGTTTCATGTCTCTGACTAGGCCGCTGTCACTGAGCTCTCTCTCTGGGGGAAGCAAGCTGCCACATTCTGAGCAGCCCTGTATAGAAGCCTGTGTGCCTGGTAGCTGAAGTCTCCTGATACCCACCAAGCTTAGAAGCAGATCTTTCAAACCATCAGGCTTCTAGATGATTTCAGTCTTGCCCAACAGCTTGACTGCAACCCCATGAGAAATCACCTAGAACCACCCAGACAGGGTGCTTCCCAGTTCCCCAACCTTGGACATAATATGAAATAATAAATGTTTTGTTATTTTAAGATGTTAAGTTTTGGAGGTAATTTGTTATACAGCAATAGGTAACTGATACAGGTTTTAATAGGAAGAGAAAATGTCATAGATGCAGTTGATAGATTGTTTTTTTTTTGCCT
>PVHT020000105.1:10130730-10181354 GCA_004024745.2 Catagonus wagneri | reverse complement strand
TTATGGCCGCACCCGCGGCATGTGGAGGTTCCCAGGCTAGGGGTCTAATTGGAGCTGTGGCCACTGGCCTGCGCCGCAGCCACAGCAACGCAGGATCCGAGCCGCGTCTGCAACCTACACCACAGCTCACGGCAACGCCGGATCGTTAACCCACTGAGCAAGGGCAGGGATCGAACCCGCAACCTCATGGTTCCTAGTCAGATTCGTTAACCACTGCGCCACGACGGGAACTCCGATAGATTCTTTTAACTAGAGAGCAGGTAACCAAGAAAGCCTGTTAGGCACACATTTCCTTACTCAACAGTTTAGCTTTGATAAGGATTGGAGAGGCAAAATGTCAGTATGTAGTAATGTCATCTAATGAGGTGTGTTTTACATTGACGTTGCCCTTGACAAATCATAGCACACACTTGAAGCAACTGTGCAGCACGAGAAGAGGAATACACTGAGAAGCAACACGGTTTAGTCAGGTTCTAGTCAGGAAAACAGCCCACATCAGGTAGCTCAGTAGAGGGCATTTGAGACGGGGATCCAGTCACAGAGATTGAGAAGGCTAAAAAAGTCAAACAGAAAATGAGGAGGCAGCTCAGATTAGCAGTGACAGGAAGTTGCTATGACCCTGTGACTGAAGAAAGCAGGAGCTGTCATGTGCTAGGGACAGGAGTGGCAGTGCAGGCTACATGGCCAGAGCTGAAACCATAGAGAAGCTGCACTGATGGAGATGCTGCCCTGAATACAGAGAAAAGGGGATAAGTGCTGTGGCTCTGCCCCCTCTGGGGGCCTTAATCATCTGCTGATCTCACCCCTGACTGGCCTAACCGAATCCATTTAAAAACAGAACTTTGTAAATATGGTTTGCCAGAGACATCCTCTTGTGAAACAGAACAAGGGAAGTGCAAGGAATGGATCTGAGAGCAAATAAGCATAAGGCTGGCACAGCTCCCTCTTCTGTTGCTCAGCAGCTGTTCTCACATTGCCACCAATGTTTATTTCCCACACAACATCAACCTCATGCTTCTATCATTCCTATCATTCTATCATTTATGCAAATGAATACTGTCACTCTCCTAGGCTAGGAAGGGGAGACACAAGTTCACATCAGTCATTTTGGGGGCCATTTGTACCATTTCAAGGTCTAGAATCACCAGGGGTATAATTCTCCCCTTAGGATCAGATGTGACTCCTATGGTCTGGTAATATGTGAATTAGGAGCCACCAAAATTACCTGCACAAATAATAGGGGAAAAGAGGAGGAGAAGGAAAAGAAATGATTGTGTATATATGTGTACATATCTATCATGTTATATTATGCATATATACATGTAGATGTATATGTATATGTAGAACAACTGAGTATGCATTACCATACTCTGTGTGATATGTATTATATCCCTCATTTCTGTAACTGATTATGAGGCCCTGTGAATATTTATCACTTTCTTCTGTACCACCCATTTCAGGTTCCCTTTGTCCTTAGCTTGCCTCTCAGCTAATTGGGGAAGCTAATCTGGAAGATTTGGAGTTTCATTCTTGAATTTTCTGAGGCCTTAATGCTATTGCCTTTATCGAATTGCTGTGACCTTCCATCAAACTTGTATAGAATAAATCAGAGGTGTCCCAGTGAATTTCAGTCCTAGAGAGTCCTCCATGCTTCCATATGTAACAGCAACCCACTTTCTCCTTGGTAATTAGGATCTGATGCCTTTACCAGTATTGTAACCACCTCACTCCCTATAGGTTCAATAGGAACCACAAGGAACACAGATTTAGTGGCCTCATTGTTCTCTCTCCCAGTGGAAGTATTTCTCCACTAGGAACCAAAGCCTCTAACTAATCATAGCCCACCCAGGGTCTTGGGATTGGGGAACTAGCTCTCTTCAAGGAGACCTTAAAAGTAGAGGGGCCATTCCTTTATATCTCCTCCTTCAATTCCTTTATGGCTGGGCCTCTGTATTATGGTTATTGGAGAGATGGCACCATAAATTGGTTGTGGTTCAGTGTATGTATTATGTCCCGAAGGACAGCCTCTGTAGTAGGTAGAATAATGCCATCATTCCACTCTACCCCTCATCAAGATGCCCACGCACGAATCCCTGAATCTGTGAATATGTCAGCCTACAAAGCAAAGTAGAATTAACATTACAGATGGAACTAAAGCTGCCAATAAGCTGATCTTATAATAGGAAGATTAGCTTACATTATCCGAGTGGACCCAATTAATCAGAAGGGTCCTTAAAAGTAGAAGAGAGGAGTTCCTGTCATGGCTCAGAGGAAACGGATCTGACTAGCATCCATGAGGATGCAGGTTCGATCTCTGGCCTCGCTCAGTGGGTTAAGGATCCAGCGTTGCTGTGAGCTGTGGTGTAGGTTGCAGACGCAGCTTGGATCTGATGTTGCTGCTGTGGCTGTGGTGTAGGCCAGTGGCTGCAGCTCCAATTCAGCCCCTAGCCTGGGAACATCCATATGCCATGGGTGTGGCCCTAAAAGGACAGAAAAAAAAAGTAGAAGAGAAAGGCGGAAGAAAATTAGAGGAACAGATGGGATGATAGAAGCAAGGTCATGGTGGTGAGATATGATACAGATTCAACTCTCCTTTAATTGCTTTGAAGAAGGAGGAAGGGAACCATGAGCAAAAGAATTCAGTCTTTAAAAGCTGGAAAGAGGCAAGGGAATTGATCCTACCCAGAGCGTAAAGAAAGGAGTGCAGCCCTACCAAACACAGGTAGACCTTTGTCAGACTCCTGTACTACAGAACTGTAAGATGATAAATTTGCATTGTTTAAGCCACTAAGTTTGTGGTAATTTTTCACAAAGCAGCAACAAATAATGAATGTAGTACCTCAGCCTTGCGTGGTATTTATCTCCCAGCTAGTGCTGTAGCTGAATCTGCAGTAAGCCATTTTACCATCAGGCTAGAGGCTTTTGCATGATGGGCTATATTATAAGATGAGTAAGTTCTACAAGAGTGATTTCATTGCTGGATTTTTCTCACTATAAAATGATTTCCTTGCTTAGAAATAAGTGGTGAATTAATTCCACAGATGGTGGTGTTGGCAGAGGCATGGTAGGCAGAGAATGTGAATCCGTGGGGTATCCATTTCAAATTGGACGAGGTTAGGCCCATGATTGGTCTCTCCCTATACCACCATGACTATTTGGTACCTGGGCCTTTGGCAGTTTTGCATATGGGCCTACTGAGCAAGCAAGCACTGGGGGGAGGCGGGGGGCGAGGAAAGAAGACAGATTTCATCTACTGAAATACATCAGGCCATCTTGTCCACCTGAATACTGCATCTTATTTAAAAAAGAAAAAAGTTTTCTCTATAGTCGATGCCCTTTGGAGGGCATTCACACGGGACTCCTATATCTTTACATTCTATAGCCATGCTAGGCAATTAGACTGCTTATTTTATATACCTTCTTGTGGTTAATATCATTCTTTCCAAGTCTTTGATCAGCTGGGCAACTTAACTATCTATGAATAAGATTAGATCCATACCTCAGGAGGCTTCTCCTTCCAGGCAAAGCAGGCTACTAGATATAATGCTTAAAGATGTTTTTTTCACTGAAAGTTCCCTTCCCCACTGCCTAGAAGGCTATCCTAGAGTGTAACTTTAATGTGACAGCTGGAATTCCTAGTTGGAATCAGCTTGTCATATAGATTTATATGTAAACTCTGCCAAAGTGTTTTTTTCCTTCAACAAAAAGTCATAGAAGAGTCCTCATGAGTTCCATAGAATTGGATTGAGGGAGGAGTGGTGATGCATTGAAGAAAGTGCCCAGAGAGTCTAAGTCCATTACCTGTGCAAGCATTTTACTTGAGCCTTCCAGACCTGCTCAAGCTCACTTATATATGCCCTTCCCACTTGATGATGGACTTCCATGTCCACCCTAGTCTGTGGCCTGATGGCTCAGATAACATCCCAGTTGAATGTAGTGGCTCTGTAGTATTAAGTGTTCAGGCTCTTCCATGGCCTAGTAGTAAGTCAGAAGCTGTTCTCAAAAAGAAAAGATCAGCAGAGTGGAACATGATTATGTTCCAAAATATAGGGCTCTGTTCAGGATCTTTTTATTGTGGCTCACCACAGAGCCTATACAGCATTCCAGTTTGCAGCAGGTACTTCCAGCATGAAAAGATATGTGAGGTCAGAAGCCCTGAGTTACAGAGCAACTTGTATCCTACCTTGGAGAAAGTAAAGAGCCTCTGAAAACTAGCAATCCAACAGGTAACTCAGTGAAAGACTTGAACCAGAAAATTCCAATGAGGAACCATTGCCTTCAAAAGGTAGAGGCCCACTAAGAATTGTACCAAGTAAAAATAAACTTTTTTTTAATTTTCACCAAAATGTTCCATTTATCTTTCACCAGCATGTTCTTGAACAACTCAGAATGTTATGATGTGGCAGGCCCATGAATTTTTATGGGCTTTATCTTCTACTTGCTAGACTGTGTATGTCTTACTAAGATATCTAAGATACTTGCTCTTAGTGCTTCCAGGTCCATTTAGCATGATGTTATCAATGTGATGGACCAGCATGGTGTTCTCTGGAATGCCAGAGTGATCAGGGACCTAGTGGACAATACTATGACAAAGAGCAGGAGAGTTGACATAGCCCTGGGGCAAGATAGTGAAGGCGTACACTGTTCCTACAAGCTACTGCTTCTGAATACATCTACTAGTTGATATAAAAAAAAAGCATTTGTCAAATCATGAGTTGCATAATAATTGCCAGGAGCTCTGTTAAATTTTTCCAGTAAATTTTTACATATCTGAAACACCACTTGCAGTTGCGACACCACTTTATTAATTTAACAGTAATTTTATTAATTCTCCAAATGGAGTCATTCTCTATCTCACTTTTGCACAGGCCAAAAAAAGATGGGTTAAAATGGACAGGTATAGGAATCACCACCCCAGAATCTTTCAAGTCTTTACCTCTGTGATACCTCCAGATATGTGGTATTATTTTTTGTGTATTGTTTTGATTGAAACAGATGTTTCTGAGGCCTTCAAGTTGACCCTTCCTACTATAGTAGCCCTTGGATCAAGTCAGGGAGCCAATGAAAGTATTCTTCTGGTTCTCTAGAATTATGTCTTTTCCATCTATGCAGTCTCTGAGAAAATAACCACATGGATGGGTAAGTAGGCCCTCTAGGCCTAGTCTAAGACTAAGACCCAAACTCCATTTATCACCTTAGACTTCCATAGACCTCTCACTATGTCCAGCGGATCACAGTGAACTGTAGACTCAAAGTCAATGTCTAATAACTTTTGAGGTGTTGACATGATTGACTTTCTTCTCTTCCTGGTACATTGTGGGAATATGAGCAGAAAATTGAGGAAAACACCATGAGACCATGTTCACAACTGCTTATTAAGGCTTTATAGCATTCCTTTCACTTTGCTGGTGGGCTTTAATAAATAAGGAAATGTCATATGTAACTCTTTAGGTTTTGATTTATTTGTATTCCTTCTCTGTGCCGCTTTTCTTGTGCCATAAAATTATAAGGTCATATATGTTCTGATACTGGTAGATTTTTATCTGTGTTTTATGTCTTAACTTTAGAGTCTATGTAAGATCAGAGATAATGTATTTTGGTAACCTGCTTAGATGAAAATCATAACGATCAGAAAGTAAGTCAATCTGAACGAACAATGCACTGGCTAAAAAAATAGTCACAGACCCCTTTGGGGATGATCTGGAGAAAGATTTACAATATACACTTTTGGCACCTACTTTCAACTCAAGTTGAAGGCTCTGGGTTGTCAAGTGGCTTAAGCTTGCAAACTAGATGAGAAGTCTTTCTTTATCTCGTTTATGGCAAACACAAATCAGATTTATGCTTACTATAACCTACAATTTTTTGAGAATATAAATCAATTAATATTTTTCCCATCAGCCTATATCATTCCTAGAAGCACCATGATCAATTAACTACCATCATAGATTCCTATGGCTTTAAATACTCTGATTGCCATTCAGTCCTGCTGTCCATCTTGGTAATTAACACCCAGCGTGTAGGTTCTTGGCCACTGCTTGTCTGAAATCTCATCATTCTCCCTGAAATCAGCTCGCCTATTTCAGTGGTAGTATTTCCCACTACCACCAGATGCAGGCTCTTCCCTCCCCAGTGCATGTTAAAATTCTGTGATGGACTATACCCTAACACCTCCAGGTACACAGGGGTAGGTTTGCCCATAATAAATTCATTGTAATATATACCCCTCCCTAAGCTTTTAGATTCCTTCATCCATGTTATTCCAGAGAAGTGGCAGTATCTTCATCTTATTGGATATAGGTCATCAGCCTACAGTTTCAACTATTCAAACAAACAAAATTTTAGAACCACTTGCAGCCAGGCAAGCTAGCAGATTAAATTCAGAAAGTTGGCTAAATGTATCCACATTGATAAATTAGCCTATACTATATTGGTCTAATAATTATTGATTCTCACATGTGTTCCTGAGGTTCTTAAATCACCAATAAATTGAAAATGTTCAGTATATAAGCTATGCCTTCCCAGAATAGACTTTACAGTTCTCCTCCTGTGATATGCTGGGCTCTGATTATTTTCTCTAGATCTGGAGGTAATGAGAGAATTGAGGAATGGTTTTGAAAAGAAAAGGCATCCCCTTTGGAAGGAACTTCAAACGTGTAAGAGATTTGTTGGTGTTATATAGTCAACTTTCAGTAACCCAGCACAACTCAATTCAGATCTGATCATGTGTGTTCCATGGCTCTAAGGAATTTCATTTTTTGAGGCTGCTAGAGAATGTTTCTGATTCTCTGACCATGCCTTGAGTTGAGCATTAAATCACCGACCTTATAATTTTATTTGTTTGTTCCCTAGCACTATGAGAAATACCCAGCCCATTCCCTGATCTTTGCTTTATTTATTAATGTCATAATGGTCAGATGCATCAGCCAGTTGATTTCTTAAAGCCTTGCCTTCAAACAGAAGTTCATCCTAGGCAGCCACATGCAATAATTGAAGTACTCTTGATGTCACTGTATGCCACTTATCATCAGTATTCCATTCCCCACCAGCAAGGGGATCTCCCTTTAACAATGCAAATAATTCCTATTTAACTGTCAGCTTCCAACTTTTTATGGTATTGTTAACATTTATTTTACTTTACATATTTTATACACTCCACAGACACTATTATTGGTATTGCTTTAAACAACATTTTAAAAATTTACCTATGCATTTATCTTTTCCAGGGCTTTCATTCTCCCCTAGAGTTCTGCGCTTTCATCTGTGGTCACTTCCCTTTAGTGTGAAAAATTCGTTTTGACATATTTTTATAGCTCAGGTCTGCTGATAATAAATTTTCTTAGCTTTTGTTTGCCTGAAAATATCTTTATCATCTTTTATTTTCTTAATAAACTTTAGTTTTTAAAATAGTTTTTAGATTTATAGAAACATTGTAAAGGTAGTACAGAGTTCTCAAAAATAGCATATGAAGTTTCCTCTGTTATTTACATCTTCTATTAGTATGGTACATTTGTTACAAATAATTAACCAATATTAATGCATCATCATCATCATTATTCATATACTATTATGAATTTCAAGTCTTATTCATATTTCCTTAGTTTTTACCTAGTATCCCTTTTCTGTTCAAGACCACAGGATACCACATTTCATTTAGTCATAGTTCTCCTTAGTCTCCACATGGACGTTACAGTTTCACTGTTACTTTTTGAATTACAGTTTCACTGTTACTTTTTGAAGGTTATTTTCAGGGGGTTGGTAGCGTTTTTTTTTTCTTCATTTAACACTTTCAAGATTTTGTTCTGTTATCTTCTGTTATCTATAGTTTTTGGTGAAAAGTCAGGCAAAATCTCCTGTTGCTCTGGTGGTAATAGAGGTCCCAGAGGGGACTTACTGGACAGGAGAAGGGGTGTATAGTTAGGGAAAGGACACAAGGAATGTTTTGAAGCCCTGGAAGTGTTCTGTGTATTGATCTGTATAGCAGTTACATGGATGTGTAATCATGTAAAATTAATTGAGCTATTTACATCTGATTTATATACTTTATGTATATTGTATCTTCAAATTTTTTGTAAAACATTGAACCCACATCCTCATGGATACTAGCTGGTTTCATAAACTGGTAAGCCACAACAGGAACTCCTTTTTTTTGCAACATTTTTCTAAGTATAAAATTATTGCAAAATTAAAATTTTATAACATCAGTTTTAGGATAAATATGTATGCTGTCAAAATATAGGTGTCTGGAAATGAACAAAATTCAGAACAGCTCCCTGCAGTCAGGAGTATGGAGAATACAATCAAAAAATGTATATAGAAGTAACTTTATTTTGCTTTACAAACTGCATGATAGATATTAAGGTGTTTATTGCATTATACTTTGAAATTTTTGTATATTTTATATCAAATTATTAAAAAGAAAGTGCACAGAAAAAAGACAATACAAACAAAACAAACAAACAAAAAACATCACTTAAAGACAAGTCTTGCTAATATAGTAAGTCTACCAATTTGGTAGATGCCAGGAGGAGCAAACCTTGTGGTCAAATCAGGCAACAGAGTCACCCATTAGGTGTTGGCGGGGCGGGGGGGTTGGGCTCAGAGAAGGCAGAGTGGTAAACTGAGGGTCAGCCGGAGAGCTCACTTGTACCTCTTCCTGCAAGGGCAGCAGAGCTCATACAATCTCTCTAGCCAACCACACATCATGTATGCTGCTCTTCTCACTAATTTAAAATGATTTTTAACAGCCCTTGTGCAAAATTACTCACTTTCTAATGAAGATTTAAATAGCAGTGTTAGAAGTGCTTGTCACACAGGCACACAAGGGTATGGATCTCTGACGAGAGTTCTTCACCGGCCAGCTAACCAGCACCAGGGTGTAGACTGAAGCTAACTCACACACACGTACACATCTCGTACGGAAGAATTTTAAAGTATTTGACAGCACAGAGAAGCAGTCTCAAAGAAACAAAAGCTGAAACCACATACAGCCACTACCTCTGAGGTAGAGGGGCTACTAGAGGAAGGATCCATGGGATGAGAGCATTTCAAGACAGTACATACAACAGCAAATACATCGAAGAAAAGGGTTGTTGAATTTGGTGATTAGGCTGGTAATTGGTGACCTTTGGGAGAAGAGTTTTTGAGAGTTGATGGGGCTGAGGCCAGATCACAGGGATAAGTGTGAGGCTGATTGGCCAGCAAGTGGGAGTAGCAGACGTGAACCACCCCTTTGAGAAGATCCATGCTAACCGTGGATCATTCTCCTGGGGTAGGTTAGGCATCAGAGTGGGAAGTAGAAAGCCACATCTTATCTTGGAGCTCCATGTTGATGCTGTCCCAAGGGGTCCCTGCAGTCAGGCTAGTTTATGATGAGAACCTTTCAGAGTTGGGCCAGTCTGCATGGTCCACAGTTTACTGAATACTGGGTGGTGCTTTGGAAAAGCTTCAGGGTATGTGATCTCTGTTCCTAGTATAATTAGGTCCCATCAAGGTGTAGTAATTTCCCTCTCTTCCTTTCTTGGGCATAGATATAGTGACAGCCTCCAGGTACTGGGGCTGAACAGCTAGCTCAACAGAGGCTTTGTCTTCTGGAGCACACAGGTGAATCACGCATGAAAGGAAATAGTCAGAGCAAGGTAATATGTACAAGAGGTGTGGAGGAGGTGTCATGGGAATTTTGCCTGGGAAGGCTTCCTAGAGAAGATCTTGAAGGGCAGATAGGAATTCATAACCCAGCTAACTAACAAGGTCAGTTAGAATTGACGAAGCGAGAGTTTCTTTCTTAGATTTGAAAGAGAGAGTTGGGAAAGTGAAGGGGAGCCAGAGGAAGGGGTGCTTATGTTCCACCTCGCATACTATTAGACACGCCGTCCACATCTTTGCTTAACAATTTAAGAGAAAATACAAGCATGCTTATGTGCACGTGGCTACAGTAGAGAGTCATTTTACACATATGGGCATGAACTCCAAACAGGAAAATAAATGACTCAAATCACATTAATAGTCATGTGGTCGCAGTGTGCTTGGGCCAGGAGCTTCCTGCAGAGAGAGATGTGACTTGCCCAAAAAGCTAACATTTCAATAAAGTGCAGATTCACAATGGAAAGCCAGGCTATTCCACTGTGAGAATCCAGGCAGTAACAAGATATCATACCTAGTCAGGGCTTGCCTTCTTCAAGGCCTGCGTCTGGATGACCCTTCAAAATAAGCGAGTCATTTTGTAGTGCCTGGAGCAAGGTGCTGTGTGGAAGTCTTCTCTAATCTCTTTTGATGACAGGCCTGGTGACCTTCAGTGGCACACACTTTTTAAGAGAAAAAAATTATGAAGTGCAGAAGCCCAAACAATCCATTTCCCAGAATTAGCAGACCATGTCCAGCCTTCACCTTGAATTCTTCATCTTGCTCAGTTTCCCATTAACATGAGACAAGGTATTAAAAAGGTCGGGGTTTTGAACCAGACCAGAGTGTGTGGTTTTCTTTTTGAGTCTATCTTTGCAGGATAATTAAAACACTCTTACTTTACAAATTCATTTACAGCTCAAAAGACCGAAAAGGAAATCTAAAAGTGATGTTCAGAGGAACATTTTGTGGCCTGGAGAGAGTCACTCATGGTATTAATGCGAAGCTACCTGTACCCAATCCCCTTTCAATAGCATGTCAGGGCACAGAGCCTCCCTTATAAGATCTGACAAGCGTATGTTCTAGAGGAAGCAGAGGGGAAGCGCTCTGTTCATATGACTAATTAGACGGACTTCATGCTGGGTTGCTCTTTTTTGATGCAGGTCCTGGTCCTAATTGTCAGTTTGCTCCTCAGAAAGTAATGCTGAGTTCAAATGCTTATGTGCCCTGTTTTCTTAGCATTCCTGACCTGAAACTGATGCGGGGTGACAGGGAACAGAGGGGAAAGAGAATTCTCATTGCACTCAGAGTAAACCTTTTAAGTTCCCCACTAGGAAGACTGCACCATAGCAGCAGCTTCTGCAAGCTGCGCTTATCAATTAACGTGACTCACACCAACTGGTAGTTCTGCCCAGCCACACACAAGCCTCTGTGAGGGGAAGCTAAGCCCAAGTGAAGAGACCAGAGAGGCTTATTGGCCAGGTCTGCTTGGAGTGTTCTCCAAAGGCCAAGGCAGTTACTGGCACAGACATGGCAATGTGTTTGGGGATAATATTGGGAAATGGAGTGTGAGACATTGATTATAAGAATGGCTGAAATTCTTTACCCATCCCTGTAGCCATACCCTTTACAACATCCAGCCCATCAAGAGTTGGGGTCTATCTCTCTACGCTTAAATCTGGGCTAGCCTTTTGACTTGCAGTGACCAGTCAAATGTGGTGGAAGTGAGTTTATGTCAGCTTTAAGCTCAGATCTCAAGAGGCCTCAGGTTTATGTTCTGTCTTGGGACAATGCTGTGGGGACAAGTGGGAGGATGAGAGAGCATATGAAGCAAGACTGAAGCACCCCAGCATCCTAGATTGTTTTGTGCCCAGCTGACCCACCACCTGGCTGTGATGCATGAGTAAGCCCAGTTGATACCTACCCAGCTTGACTCAGGCCACAAGTACCATCCAGACAACCTGTACACTTAAGAGCAAAAAGAAATGCTATTGTTCTTATCATTTTAGGTGATTTAAGTTTGAAATGTATATTAGTTCACGTCCTCCGAGGAGCAGAAACCAAGAAGAAATTAATATACAAGAGATTTCCTGAATGAAATGGTGTTGAAGGATAGATAAAGAGGGAAACAGAGTAGGTGAGACCCTTCAGACTGAGATGTAGGGCTGACCTCTGTGGAAGACAGAGGGAAGGAAGGATTGGGTGGGTAGGGTCTCAGACTAGAGCACAGGGCTACGAAAGTTCTGGCTGGTCTGACGGGGAGTTCTGAGCCAGATTCACTGTGAAAGGAACCCCGTGTTTCACAGGAGTGGCCTGCATTAGCAGGCTCACTGTGTTCAGTCATCCCCTCCTTGACAGGGGGTGGATCCAGAGGGCAGCAGCTGAGCCGTTAATCAGTTATACTCCCCCCAGCAGGAGCTCTGAAAAGCTTAGGCTGGTTAGTTACCCAGCATTACTGGGGCAACAGATGAGTCATACAAGGGACAAATAGGTTTCCGTTCCTCCAGAGATTTTTGTGTCCTGAGCTTAAACGGTCTTCACACTAAACATATCTCTATGACTAAAACTAGAGTAGAATCTTTTCATTAAATAACATCAAAATTTTTAAAGGATTTTGCCAACTGTAAGACCAAGAATGTCCTGTTAAAGAGGAACAGACTCAACATTCCATTCCTCTAGAGGGCATCATTTTGTTCTTTTTTTTTTTTTTCTTTCCCCAAGAAGCTATCACACAGTGTCCTCCACGGCATGCCAGGAGGAAACAGAATCCTTGGCTAAAAGGCTTTTAATTACCTAAATTTGAAATTGGCTTCAACCTGTGAGATAAGATTTATGGAATATTGTTGTTGATGACAAATCCTTTACATATCTGTGTGGCCTAGATTAGCATGCCTCATTATTATTGTTTTTATAAAAGCAATTTAATTACTAAGCATTTGTAATCACTATGATTAATTAGTTTTTTATAGATATCTGGGAAGAAGATACAACCTCAAATTCAATCAACATTTTATGGAGCTCCTTTTATTGCTAGGCACTTTGCCAGGGACGTATTTTATTGAATTCTCACCAAAACTATGGGAGATGCTTATTATCTCTGTTTGTCTCAGTGATCACACTACTGGTAAGTGGAAGAGTGGCTTGGAGAAGATGGGTTCTCTGACTGGATAATTCATGTGCTCAACAGTCATTCATTGAGCATTCTAGGAGCTGTACTATTTGATAGTAATACAAGTGCAGTTCCTGCTCTTAGATCATCCACAGATTAGGAGGTGAGACACATATCATATTTTTATATACCTCAGTCAGATGCATGCTGAGAGAAGCACAGGACACTTTAGACACTGAGAAATGGAACCTGTTTGGGGCTGAATTACGTTTTCTCAGAATTCATATATTGATGTCTGAACCTAGTAATCAGATGTGACTGTACTTGGAGATAGGGCCTTTACGTACCTAATTAAGGTAAAATATGGTCAGATGGTTGAGCTGTAATGCAATATGATTGGTGTCCTTATAAGAAGAGGAGATTGACCATAGACAGGTACACAAACAGTGGAGAAGCCATGTGAAGACACAGGGAGATGACACCCATCTACAAGGCAAAGAGAGAGTCCACAGAAGAAATCAAACTTGCTGACACCTTGATCTTGGACTTCCAGCCTCCAGAACTATGAGAAAACAAATCTCTGTTGTTTAAGCCACCCAGTCTGTGGTATTTTGTTATGGCAGCCCTAGCACATTCATATAGCACCTAGTTCTACTGATTCGGGTAGAGGGAAAAAGCAGTTATGGGAGGATCTCGAACAGAGAGGTAGCGGGGTATAGCAGAGTGAACACAAGTCTGAAGAAAGAGATACGGCTTTTAGTCCCTTCATGGCTATGGAGTCACTGAATAGCCTTCATCAAGTCGCTTCCTTTCTCTGGGCATCAGCTTTCTCATCTTATCAGCCTAGAAGAGTATTTTCTCAAAATGTTTCATGCATCACTGCTCCCTTGAGACACTTTCTCAGAGAAGGGGAGATGCGAAGTTCCCTGGTGGCTCAGCAGGTTAAGGTTGTGGCGTTGTCTTTGCTATGACTCAGGTCACTGCTGTGGCGTAGGTTTGTTCCCTGGCCCCCAAACTTACACATGCTCGAGTGTGGCCCTTCCAAAAAAGGGTGGGGGGAAACGAGAAGATCTCTGCGGTGGAATATACTTGGAAACACTATTCCATCTTCGCTGTTCATAACACAGAGCTGCACATTGTAGGTCCTGAGAAGTCCCGTTTTAGGTAGAATTCACCCAACTTATTTAGCCACAAAACACCACTTCCACAGCACATTAATACTAGAACCTATATTGAGTGACTCAGGCCCAAGTTCCTTACCTCTTTATTTTCCAACTCCAATACTTAGTTACTTAAAAATTTAAAATAAGACATTAAAAAATACCAAATACAAAATCTTCAGAGATGAGAGATTAGACCTGTGACTTACAAATCATTGACCCAAGAGGTAGTTTTAACACCAGGAACAAATGAAAGGAGGTGACATATTGTGTTTGTGTTCTCCTGCTTGATGTTTTTCTCTTCATTTCTAATATTTAAACCCAATTCTTTTTAAAAAAATTGTTTCTATTCTGTTATTTCGTTAAAAGTCATTGGGCAATGTTGAAGAAAAGTGATAATAATGGGACTCCTTAGCTTGCTCTTGACTTTAATGCAAATACTACAGTGTTTCACTATTAATTGGATGTTGGCAGTTGATCAGAAAATGTTATATTTTACCATGTTAAGGAAATACTTTTTTATTTATAGTTTTACAAGAGTTTTTAAACAGGCAGGGCTGTTGTCTTTTAACAAAATCCTTCTGCAGCATTTGGAAGTTCCTGGGCCAGGGACTGAATCTGAGTGACAGCTGAAACCTCTGCCACAGCTGTGCCAAAACCATATCCTTAACCAACTGTGCCATAGCAGGAACTCTCCTTTTTGGCTTTTATAGAAATAATCATAATAATTAATTATTAGTTTGATAAAGCCACCCTTACATTCTTAGGGATGGGATAATGGTAGCTTAGTCATGATATAGCATGCTGTGTTAATTACTTTCAGAATTTTAGCTGAATCTAATTACTGACTTTCAGCTGAAGTCTGTAATCAAGTGTACGTATTACATAAATGTTGAAAACAAAACAGATTTGTGCTATTGAGGATCTTACCAAATGTGTTAGTTACCTTACGTCATCAAATTACCAAGCTCAGGTTCAAGGTGATAGTAGTAGTCAACTATTGATCTATTGGCATGTTTAGTAATACAAGCGTAGAATTTGACAAAACATTGACAATCTCCAGAGAGGGTCTTCTAAAGAAAATTTCTGTCATGCGGATCTCTGTTTATATATGTTAGTTGTAGGAACAACAAATATTTATAGAAGGAGTTGTTTTTTAAGGTCAGATTATAAAGTGAGGCAATGAAAAAGGGATTTTTAAAAGATATGTTAGCAATTATCTTTTGAAATTTCTACTTTTTTAACCCCACTTAATAAAATATTTATATGTAAAATTATTTTTCTGATAGTTTCAGTTCTAGCTATGAAAACACCACCTCTGGTCTCAGGTAGCAAATGCATTTATTTACTTGTTTCTTGCCACAAGATCCTACCTAAAAATGTGGTACCTTATCTAAACTTTTTTCTGAGATCAACTTTTAGAATATGTAAATAACAGACCTGGAGTAATTACTATGATCAAGTGAAGTGGAAAAAAATCACCAGAATGGATATTCTGTATCTTTCATCTTAATAATGTAAAACAAAAACAAAGAAAATATGACACCAGGGGAAAAAGCATGAGGCTGATTTATTTGGTAGTTAATCAGTTTATTTCAAATTTATTATTGATTTAAATGCTTATCCGAATCTTGATAATGATGCTCAGATCCCCATCAATGACAGATTATTAATTTATGCTTATGTCAGCAATGTTTCCCATCCCTGGAGATAATCAGGCTGTGGAGATCTTCAGAAAAACACACACATTAAGTCTCCTAACATCATTAGCCTCTTCATTTCTCTTACGACCAGAACTCAGCCTGTGCAAAAGCACTACTACAGAAGTCATGGAAATACACCTGCATGGTTTTACCAATCCCAGGAATTTTTGGACAACTTCTTTGCTAAGTGAGGAGCATGATGCAATGGATTATAGACTGTTAGGGTTAGAAGGGTCCCTGATTTGCTGTTGATAGCTGTCGACTTTATCATATGAATTCCCTTATTTTTTGGATATAGTCAAAAATGCTAAAGAAAAATGCTATATCAAGAAGTTGAAGAAGAGTCTCAGATAACAGCAGAGTGGTATTCTCTTATGTGCAGACCATGCCTGTAAACCCAAGCTGTGGATATTCTCTTATTTGAGAATCACAGAATGCCAGAACTGGGTGTAAACCTAGAGATCCTTTTGTTCCACCAGCTCATTTTAAATATCATTGTAAATTGAGCACCAGAGTGCTTCAGTGATGTGCTTCCCCACTATGGCAGACTGCCTTCATGCTCATCTGTTTAATTTCTTTGACTGCATTTACCAAACTTGTGGTTAGATTAACGTGACTACCCATGGGGTGGATGTGGGCACAAGTGATGTGCACCATTCTAAGCCTTACACAATCCCCCTCGTCTCTCACAAAAGATGCTGTACTTGACTCAGGAAATCCTAAAAGGTGGAAGCACAAAAAGATGAAAGAACTGATATCCCTCAAATATCACATTGAAAGCTGTACACCTGATTGAACCACTAAAATTTTGGGATTTGTTTGCTCTAGGAGCTTGTAAAATTATCCTGATTACTACACTGCTAGTGTAATTTGGTGGTGACAAAGCTATAGACAGATTTCTAATATCCTGTCCATGTTCTCTATTACATATCATTCTTTAGGTAGAAATTATTTATTTCCACATACTACAAGGAATGCTTTTCTTCTTGAACACCTTCCAGGAGAGGAGACATTTAAAAACACTTTTGCAAAGCTGAAGTGACAAGCTATGGACGTGATCATACTTAAAAGTTCTCAGTTACTCTCATAGCAGCGTGTGTGTGTGTGTGTGTGTGTGTGTGTGTGTGTGTGTGTATTTCTTTCCGATACAGCTGATGGGTGGTTGGTCAATTGCCCAATGTGAAATGAACTGTGCTTTCTTTGATTGCTTATAAGACATGAAGGAACTTTGAAGTATTTAGGCACCTCTGGAAACTTCTCAGTAGTCAAGGGAAATGGAAATGACTCAATCTCCTTGGGAAAGATGGTTTCATCTGATTTTAGTGACTTTGTTTACTCTTATCATTTGCTTAGAAAATGATTAAGAAGGCCTTAGGTGGGAAATACTCCACTTGACTTTCCAGCTTGGTGGCTGAACACGGAGCTCATATTAAGCTGTAGGTGGCCTGTATCCATAAATTCAAAATGAGTCCTAAAATCATCTCACTTTCATGTTCCTGGAGAGGTAGAGAGAATGTTTGCTCCTTCTAAACACTGTTGTAGACTCGTTGTTATTGCCCCATTGTGTTGAAAAGGGTGGACTGTTTCGTATTTGAGAATTTTTAAGCTTTTTTAGTGATGTTTCCTGTGGGATGTTTTTCTGTCCTTGTTATTTTTTTTCTGATAATGTTTTTCTGACTTAACATTTTTTCAGACTGAAAAAGGGTAATTTACTTTTAGTCTTTTCATGTCACTCATTTTACCCTGCTTTCTTAGAACTTTGTGGAAAGATACAGTTCTTGATGAACACTTCTAACTAGAGTTGACCAGTTGACATATTGTTCAGTTCTCAGATAGATGAGTTGTAATTGGCTTCTTCTGGAGACTACATCATAATTTTTAGGGGTGGGCGGTGGTTAGGAAGCAGTTTGACCAAAGCCAATATTTATTTGAAGAAGTTAGAAAATAAACTCAAATTAATTAGAAGGAGAGAGATAAAGTTGAGAACAGAAATTAATAAACAGAAAAACACAGATGCAGTAAAGAGTATCAGCCCAACCAGAAGTTTGTTTTTTGAAGACTATTAAAATTGATCAAGAAATAAACTGGCAAAACTGACCAATAAAAACAAGAGAGGTCTGTTTTATTTTCTAATATATTTATTTTGAGGCTGTAATTTTCTGGAGTTACTGTTGTGGCTCAACAGACACAAGGTGTGGTATATAGGTCACAGATGCTGGTTGAATCTGGCGTTGCTGTGGCTGTGGCGTAGACTGGCAGTTGCAGCTCTGATTTGACCCCTAGCCCGGGAACTTCCATATGCCGCATGTGTGGCCATAAAAAGAAAAGAAATACAGAACAAAAATGGCCATAGTTTTCCTTCTTAAAAACCCTTTTGGCTAGAGCCCATAAGTCTTTAAATGTAGATTTTTTTGTTACCATTGTATTTAGATCGTTTCTAATTCCATTATGATTTATTCTTTACCTCTCAATAGAGGAGTGTATTTCTTAATTGCCAAACACATGGATATTTTCTAACTTTTAAATTTGTTTCATTGTGTCCAGAGATCATTCTCTGCATGATTTCAATCACTTGAAATTTGATGAGATTTTCTTCATAACTTAGTATACGTTCCTTTCTTTTAATGTTCTGTTTGTGCTTGAAAGACATGTTTGGCTGTGTGCTGTATTTGTCAGTTGGTTACAATATATAATCGTGTTAATGTCTTCTGTGTTCTATCTGACCCTTGTCAATAAGGATGTAAAAGATTTCAACAAGATGATTACAAGCAACTATCAGTTTCTACAAGAGATGATTATAGGTTTGTTTCTTTCTCCTTTTAGCTCTGTCAAGATTTCTCTTTATATATTTTGAAGCCATATTTTCAGGTGTATGTGCATTGGTGAATGAATCTTTTATTATTTTATAGTGTATTTTTAATCGCTAGTAACTTTTTTTACTCTGAAGTTTACCAGTTCAATACCACACCAGCTTTTATTTGATTGTTGTTTTCACTGACCATGTATAAATATCATATATATAATTACTTTTTATGTTCTACCTTTTTTTTTCTTTTGGCCACTGCTGCAGAATGTAAAAGTTTCTGGGCCAGGGATCAAACCTGGCCACAGCAGCGACCCAAGCCACTGCAGTGACAGCATGGGATCTTGAACCTGCTGCGCCACAAGAGAACTTTTCTATTGTTCTTTGTTGTTGTTGTTGTCCTACCTTTCTTGTTCCTCTTGTTTTAGGTGTGTATCTTATAAGCCATATTTTTTCTTTCTTCAACCCAGTCTGATAATTTTTGTCTATAGCTAAGATTTATTTCATTCCTTTATGCAATGAGAAGTATTAGGATAGAGTAATATGACTAAGTCTGTAAAAAAAAATTTTTTTTTGTAGACCTCGTATAGCTGCTTGTAGCTACTGGCTGAGAAATTTCTTCTTGCATCCCTGGATGGTACCCAAACAAGTCATAAGACAGACAAGATCTTCTGAGGCATTCCCTTTTTTTTTCCCCCCTAAGAGTCATGTTATCTGAAAGAGCACATGTGATGGGAGGCAGGGGTGACCTGCTTGGTCAGCCAGCTCAGGCCCATCCACCCTCACTCCTTACATACGACAAATGCCAGGGCCAGATTGCCCTGACATCCAGGATGTCCTGAGGGCTGTTCCGTTCCTTCTCTGATCCCAGTGACTGGGAGCAAAGTGGCCATGTGTGGATTCTCAACTTTCTGTGCAGATTTGGGGCTGTGGAATAGGAGAGGAGTATTTTTACCTTCAGAAGGAGAATTTCCTTCTGAAGGATGACAGCATTTTCCCCTTCTATCTAGATTGCAAATCGTGATGGCATGATTCCAGTGTGTTCATCTTAGAGTCTGATAGAGCTGATACTTAGGGCTAATAGAGCTCCCTGTGTAGTCCTGACTCTACTATTTATATCCAGTTGTACCTCTGAATCCATATTTTGTACATGGGGCATGAGCACCATGAATAAACCTTCCTCTTGTTCATATTTTATTTCCCTTATATGTTGGCATTCTCAAAAATTATGGGGACATGAAAATAGAATAAGTAATGCACACTGAGGTATATGAAATGATTGACCAACGGGGACCTGTTATATAGCACAGAGAGCTCTACCCAAAATTCTGTGATGATCTATGTGGGAAAAGAATCTGAAAGAGAATGGATGTGTGTACATGTATAACTGAATCACTTTTTTGTAAAGCAGAAATTATCACAACATTGAAAGTCAACTGTACTTCAATAAAAGTTTAAAAAATGAAAAAAAAACAGCTGAGTTTCAGAATTAAAAAAAAATTTAATTGCAGCTGTTGTTTTGCTGGGGAGTGTGGAAGAGTTGAAAGAGAAACTCGGTGATAGAAGAGAGAAGATTCCTTCACATCTATTTACATGTCTTTTCTTTGGGAACATTCTTTGGGAACTTGTTGTTAAGAAGTAAGACATGCTTATTATACATAACTTCAAGTCAAAAGTGGTGTCTTCTGGGGAGTTCCCATTGTGGTGCAGTGGAAACAAATCTGACTAGGAACTGTGAGGTTGTGGTTCGATCCCTGGCCTCACTCAGTGAGTTAGGGATCCTGTGTTGTCCTGAGCTGTGATGTAGGTCACAGGCATGGCTTGTATCCTGTATGGCTGTGACTGTGGTGTAGGCTGGCAGCTATAGCTCTGATTTGACCCCTAGCCTGGGAACCTCCATATGCCAAAGGCGCGGCCCTAAAAAACAAAAAAAGCGGTGTCTTCTTTTTGTCCTTAGTTTATAATGTGAATCCTTATTTTTCATGAAATTCTTTCTGGCAGTTCAGTCTTCACTTCTTCTGAGAGGAGGTCGGGGGGGCGGGGGGAGCAAGCAATAATCATGCAATATGCCAGTTGCCTGGTTTGTTTCTGACAGAATCCAGCCCACTCTGTAATGTTCAGGTTTCAGAGGAAGAATGTATTACCAGGACCCTGAGCCCTTGGAAGATGGTTCTTTCTTCCAGAGAGGAAAATGTCTTTTAAGATATAAGCTACTTTAAAATGAGACTATATCATTTACAATAACACTGAAAGCTGGGGGTTCCCCAGTAGATCAGTGAGTTAAGCATCAAGCATTTTCACTGCTATGGCTCAGGTCGCTGCTGTGGCATGGGTTCAATCCCTGGCCCGGGAACTTCTGCATACTGTGGACGAGGCAAAAAACCAAATCACTAAAAGCTATCCAACAGTTGGCTGACATTGCTTTGAACATGAAAGAAATGTAACCACCCCTCCAACCATTTACATTCTAGAGTGGGATGTATATACCCTTAACCCAGACAATCACAGAATGGCCTTCAGGCCTATGCCTGAGTGAAAACAGCTACTTGGAAAAGAAGGAAGGGCTACTGGGAACTGAATGGACAGACACAGGTGGCTCTAACTAATGGCTTAAAGTGAATCATGAGATTTGGTTTGGGGCCTATAAAATGACTTCTAAGTTTTGAGTTAATGGGAGGCTGGTAGATGTTGGAGACTCAATTCTAGCATCATATATTCTGATGTCACATCTCCATGGCTGAAGTAAGAAAGAAACTTGGAATATCCTTATATGCTCTAAGGCAAGGCAAAGGAATCAGACAAAAACTACCATATGCTTAGTAAAGTGCGGGAATACTCTCAAGGCCTTCCTGGTTGTTATGAATTTGAGGCTCTTCTAGCTACAAGAACTATTTTTGAGGAAATCCTTTTCTACTGCTTTAAGGAGGGGAATTCATTCTTGGGATGGAGGAGAAAGGGGAATTTATCTTGGGCACTGAGATATTAGGAGAGCATTGCAGAGAAGCAGGAGGGTGATAAAGATATCGATAAACATTGTGCCCCTGGATGTACTTGAGGAAATCAATGGTCATAAGAAGTCAGCATGGTGTGATGAAGGGAAGGTTACTAATGTCAGCATTTCTACATGGGAAATCTGTTGGCATCTCTGAAAGGACAGTCTTTCTTGGGAGGAATGTCCTGAATAATGTGGGACATTTGGCAAATCCAGCCCTCAGGACGGTAGCACTGCATAGTCGTTGGGTAACCATCCAATATTATTACCCTACATACTTCTCAATGTTCCCAGGGGGATGATACTGTCCTCCATCGAGGGTCACTAGTAGATGTTCAGAAATCCAGGATCTGGACTGGGCTTTGCTGTTATCACACTGTGAGTTTTTTGACAAGTCTTTTTGCCTGTATAGCCCCAATGAGCTTCCTCATCGGGAAAATTTAAAGAATTGGAAGTTCTGTAAGATCTCTTTCAGTTCTTACATCCACTGAATCTATGATATCGAAGTAAGAAAAATATGAATGAACAATCTTTGATTCTACAAAAGGACTACGTGTACCCCAAAAGCCACAGGACAAAGCTAAGTCTGAGATGATTTTCCCCAAACTAAACAATGAATTGCAGGACTTGCAGTTCTTCCAGACCCGATAAGAATAATTTTCCTTCTTATTCATTTTCCCCAGAAAACTGTAGCTCGTTTGTACTTGGTAGAAATCGGAAAGAGATCTGATTAAAAGGGAGTGTGAAAAAACTTCATGAGTTTAAGTGAATTTGATGAGAAAAAGTAACTTATATATAAAGTCAATGCTTGCTTCCTGTTAATTTCATTTTTAACTTCCCCTCCCCTCTCCTACCTTTTCCCTTCCTCCAAGGGCTAAGCTTTTATCACTGGGATCATTTGATAAAAGTTCTACTTTGCTGTGTGACATTGCAAAAAGGATCTGTGTACCCAGGAACATTCTCACCATTTCCAAAGTATCCAATTTTTGTCTCACTTGCTCTGTAGAAATGTTTCCCCTCGGGGTGTTCTTACTCACTTGAGTGCTTTAAGTCTACATTAATACACTTATTTCAACTAGACCTTTGATCAATATTTCATGGAATGTATTGAGAAGATCCACTTAATCTCTTTTAGACTCTGCAGGTGTAAGAGTGAGAGAAAGCACTGGCCTGAGAAGTCGAGTGACATTTACACACCCATAAAGATGTTCCTATTGATCATAGGCTTGTTGGGATAATACTTGTGATGAATCATTTATAGGAAGGGGACAAGGCATCTTATGTTTTACAGAATGGTACTTCTGGATCCTTAAATATCTATCCTGGCCCCATTACTGAAGGAATCAAGGATAACCATTAGATTGACCTCCGGGCAAGGAAGAATGCTAATACAAATAGAACAACTTGAACAGGAAGACCAGTTGGGGCCACAAATGATTCTAATGTTTGTGAACTGGGGTATTGTGAAGAGATCTCAGAGTTTGATGATTCACAGACAAAGAAAACTCAATGAGTGAGAAAGTTGGAGTGGCTTTTGGAAAAGTAATTTCTTTTTAGTAATATTTATAATAAGTTGCCTGGGACTTAAAATTAGTAGGACTTTGCCCAAATTCCGGCTTCTAAATTTGTTATCTCTATGAATGTGGGCATTTTACGTCATGTCTCTTAAACATCACCAAATGTTTGACTACCTCACACATGTTAAGCACTTACTATGTGCAAGATACTTGTTTAAATTCTTAGCCTATTTATTGTCCTTAAAATAAACCTTAAAAGGGAGATGCTATTGATTATTTTAGCTATTAATAAGTCTATAAAGTGAGGTTTCTTCTATTTTTTCAAAACTGGTTAGCTGTTTTAATTCCTTTATCTTAGAATAAGCTTTTCTACACCTATCACAACTTTACTGGGATTTTAGCAAAACTTGCATTAAAGCTTCAGATCAATTTGTGGAGAAATGACATCTTTATTTTATTGGGTCTTCTAAGCCATGAAAATGGTACATCTGTTCTTTGATTTTTGTTTTCATCAAGTATTTTTTAAATTTTCAGCATACAAAGCTTGTCCGTGTTTTTTTTAGACTTATAGATAAATATGTCATTTTGGGAAGTGATTGTATATATTGTAAATGGTGTTTTGTTTTTAATTTGAGTTCTCACATGTTCACTGCTATAGAAATACGGCTAATTAAAAAAAAAAAAAAGGAGTTCCCATCATGGCTCAGTGGTTAACGAATCCGACTAGGAACCATGAGGTTTCCGGTTTGATCCCTGGCCTCACTCAGTGGGTTAAGGATCCAGTGTTGCTGTGAGCTATGCTGTAGGTTGCACACATGGCTCGGATCCCGCATTGCTGTGGCTGTGGGTAGGCCTTCGGCTACAGCTCTGATTAGACCCCTAGCCTGGGAACCTCCATATGCCGCCGGTGAGGCCCTAGAAAAGACAAAACAAACAAACCAAAAAAGAAATATGGCTGATTTTTTTTTAAATTTGTATTCTACAGCCTTGCCGAACTCAGTTCAAGTTTTTTTTTTTTCCCCAGAGAATCCTTGGGATTTTCTGTGTAAGCAATGACATTATTTGTAAATAGGGAATGTTTTATTTTTTCTCTTTCCAACCTGTATGCTTATTATTTCCTTTTCTTGCCTTATCATGCTGGCTAAAACTTCCAATATTGTGTTGAATAAGAGTAATGAAAGCCAACATCATGCTTTGTTTCAAATTTTTGGGAGAAAGCATTCAGCTTTTCATTATTAGTATGTTGTTAATTGTAGGATTTTTTAGACTCTGTTATCAACTTGAGGAAATTCTCCTCTATTTCTAGTTTGCTGAGAGTTTTTTTTTTTATTATAAATGGGTGTTGAATTTTGTCCAGTGCTTTTTTTAGTCTTATTGATATGATAATATGCTTTTTTCTTAGTCTGTTACAATGAATCACACTGATTGGTTTCTAAATGCTGAGCGAGCCTTGCATTCCTGGGAAGAATCCCACTTGGTTATATTGTATTAACCTGTTTATATATTACTAGATTTGATTTATTAATATTTTATGGAGAATTTTTGCATCTGTGTTCATGGGAGATATTGGTCATAATATTTTTGTCTGGTTTTATTATTGAAACACAAAATTTTAATATTATATATTTGAGTTGGTATGTAGTAAAGCTATTAATTTTCCACTTTATTGCTATATCCAGTTACTTCTTGGAATTTTGTTTTAATTCTAATAACTTTTTATTTTTTTTTAATATTCTAGGTAGACAGTTGTAACTTTTATTTACAAAACACTTTGGTCTCTCCCAAATTGATACATGTTTTAGTTATATTTCTGCACTATCCAATCTCTGCAAAAATTTTAGTAAGTTGTACATTTTTTTTTGTCTTTTTGCCTTTTTTTATGTAGAGCGCACCCGTGGCATATGGAGGTTCCCAGGTTAGGGGTCTAACAGGAGCTGTAGCTGCCGGTCTTCACCACAGCCACAGCAACGCGGGATCCGAGCCGCTTCTGCAACCTTCACCACAGCTCATGGCAACGCCGGATCCTTAACCCACTGACCAAGGCCAGGGATCGAACCCGCAACCTCATGATTCTCAGTTGGATTCGTTAACCACTGAGCCACGAAGGAAACTCCAAGTTGTATTTTTATAAACATAACATTTCATATGGTATTTGTACATAGCATTTACTAATAAATTTAACCTTCTTCCTATCTGTGGTGGTATTCCTTTTTTCATTCCTAATTTTTTTTTATGTTCTCCCTCTGTGTCTTTTTCCATATTAATCATACTTTATCAGAACTTAACTTTTCATTTATGCTTTTCTGAAAATTGAGATATAATTGCTATATAACATCGTAGTATTTTTAACTGTAAAACAAGATTTGATATGTCTGTATTGTGAAATGATTACCACAATAAGTTTAGTTAATATCCATCATCACAAATGGTTATAGTTTTTTCTTGTGCTGAGGACTTGTAAAATTTATTCTCTTAGCAACTTTCAAATATACAATACAGTACTGTTAACTATAGTCACCGTGCTGTACATTACATCCCAGGACTTATTTATCTTATAACTGGGAGTTTGTACCGTTTGACTACCTTCACTCATTTTGCCTAACTCCCAAACCCCACCTCTGGCAACCACCAATCTGTTATCAGTATCCACAAATTTAGGATTTTTTTCTATAATTTAGTACTTGTCTTTCTCTAAAAAGCGTAACTTTTAAATTGGCCCTTAAAAACAGGTTTTATAATTATCTACTCTTTTTGTGTTTTTTTATTTCATTATATTCTTCTTATTAATGAATTCTTATTTAGTTTTTTAGCTTCATTAATTGAATGGTTGGTTTATTTATTTTCAGGATGTTAATTTTTCTTTGAGTAGTCTTTGGTCACAGTTCATAGATATAAAAATATAGTGTTTTCATTAACTATTAACTATTGCTAAATAGTTTATCATTTCAGTTTTGTTTTCTTCTTTCTTCTAATCCTTGCCAGCCTCTGATCATTGTATTGTTTCCATAGTTTTGCCTTTCCAGGATGTTATGTAGTTGGAATTATTTAGTATGTAGCCTTTTCAGACCCGCTTCTCTTACTTTAGTAATATGCACTTAAACTTCCTCTATGTCTTTTCCTGGCTTGATATTTCATTTCTTTTTAGCACTGAATAATATTCCATTGTCTGGATGTACCACAGTTTATTTATCCATTCATCTACTGGAGGACATCTTGGTTGCTTCCACATTTGGGCAATTATGAGTAAAGCTGCTATAAATATTCTTGTTTGGTTTTTTGTGAACAGTTTTTATAATTTGTGTAGATACCAGTAAGCACGACTGCTGGATTGTATAGGAGTATGCCTAGTTTTGTAAGAAACTGCCAAACTGTCTTCCAAAGTGGCTGTACAATTTGCATTCTTATCAGCAGTAAAGGAGAATTCCTGATATGGCACATCTTTGCCTACATTTGGTGTTGTCAGTGTTTGGATTCTGGCCATCTAAAAGGTGTGTATTGTTATTACATGGTTGTTTTAATTTGCATTTCCCTAGTTATATATGATATGGGTCATCTTTTCATATGATTTTTTGGTCATCTATACATCTTGTTTAGTGAGCACTATTTTATTACTCTAAAGACTGTTCTTAAATTTTTACGAACATATTTGAAGATGTTTATTTTTTTAATTTGTAAAAGCACACAAAGTGTTATAAGGATTCTATTATCATGGAAGTCCGAACAGTAAAAATGAAAGTCCATTCAAACTTCTGGAAAAGTTATTAATGAATATTATACTTTCAAATATATTGAAGTATAGATATGATTTTCTCTACAAATATGATTATAATGTACAAATGAAATATGTTTACGTTTATTTTGCTTTCCCTCTCTACCACCACAAATTATTATTTAGTTGAAATCATGGTTTTTTTTTGGCTTTTTAGGGCCACACCTGTGGCATATGGAGGTTTCCAGGCTAGGGGTTGAATCAGAGTGACAGCTGCTGGCCTACACACAGCCACAGCAATGTGGTATCCGAGCTGTGTCTGTGACCTGCACCACAGCTTATGGCAACTTTGGATCCTTAACCCACTGAGCAGGGTCAGGGATCAAACTTGCGTCCTCATGGATGCTAGTCAAATTCGTTAACCACTGAGCCATGACCGGAACTCCTGAAATCATGTTTAATTTTAGTTTATAGCTGTTTTAACTATAAACAAAATTTTATTTTTTTAATGACTGAGTGATATTCCATTGTGTGTGTGTGTGTGTGTGTGTGTTTGGTTGTGGGGGACAGAGAGGGTAGAGACTGGGTCTTGTTTTATCTCTATGTCCAAGAGCTGAAACAGTTCCTAAGACATATTAAATTAATAAATCAGTTGGTGAGCAAATGAATCGGCCCACTTTGACTGGAAAAATCTTCTTGAAATTGTTTTTATAATCATTGCTTTTTTATTAGTTTCTCAGGTTAAATTAGAATGATTGCTTTGCTTAAGAGTATTTGCAATCCACATGACTGGTATGGTTTTGGTGTAGTTTTTAAAGTAAGTGAAAGATGGTCAAAGTGAGCCTTCTTACATGATTCCAGGTTCAAAGTCAAGAAGAGATATCACTATGCAAAAATTGAATCGTCGAGTCATTGCAATCTCAGATTCTTGGACAAACCCAGTTGTCTTTATTCTGCTTTGCTGATGTCATCAGAAACTAGTCATAGTTTCTTCATTAGAAATGATAGACACCATTGAAAAGAAATTGCTTGTGATTTTTACTTTTTCTCATTTTTAGAAATTGTCCTAGAGTTAATTTTAGTAACTGATCTAAAAGTACCTATCTCAGTAACTGGAATAAACCTTGCAGCCAGACCCAGCTTCTTTGTATGTCATGTCTTCCTTTGAGCCTAGGTGATTCAAGAGGCAGCAACACTAAAGAAATGCAGGGCAGGTGTTAAATGGGAACCAGAATTATCTGATGAAATATAGTGTGCTTGGCGCTGTACTAGACAATTTACATTAGCTGTTTTTGTCTAAAGTGGCCTCCAATTGAGGGAAAACTGGATTAGCTGACTGAAATCAGTCAGTTTAACTGTCTACATGGCTACTGGTCATTGGTTGCTTGCTGATTTGAGGCTAAGGAACTCTTCCTTCTCTTTTGTGTTTGTCTTCGTGATTTGACATTGTACACAGAGCAGTGCTAAAGGGCTAAGCCACCAAGCAAGGACCACATAAATATTTACTTTTCAAAAATGAAAGTGCTTTAGAGAGTGCCCTGCATGGGCAAAGTTGGGGAAGATGTTTTAGGTCCAGTTTTTATAGACTCCTAATCTTTAAGGCAAAAGACACAGGTCCATTCCCTCTCTTTCTCCTTGCTCTACACAGGCAGCCTGCAGCCCTTCCCTTTGGTAGCCCTGGACGTTCATTTGACCAGATGTAGCAAATGTGGCCTAGGAGGGGATCAATGTGTAATTTACCCTGGAAGAATGCCACAGTCTGGAGTCCTTTCTGAGCCCAGTACACCTGCAGGAACATCCCAGAAACCTGCCTCTGTCCTGTGGCACCAGCACACCTCCTAGGCTCCACTGGGTGGCTGGGATCCCCAGGATGCTGCTTTAGAGCAGTCTTTGCTTGTAGGAGCAGATAAGTGAGCTTAGAGGGGCCTTTTATCAGCTGCTATGCGCACAGAGGCCAGATGATCTTCAAGGAGTTGCTTAGAGATTTAAAGCACTGATGTGACAAGGATGCTTTGATTCCAAAGTTCCAGCCATCTCCCTGCAGCCAGTGTTTATGTAAACTTGAAAAAAGCTGCCACTACTGTTCATCGCCCTCGTTTTTCAACCTTAATGGTAATTACATTCCAAGGACAACGAGGAGACTTAGCATACTTCAAGTCTCGGATTGGATTTTTCCTTCGACGTGGCATTGCAGTGTTGTAGCCCAGCTCTTAGGGGCATGAGCAGAGTGGGCTGCAAGAAACAGGGAGACTATTCTTGGATGACGTTTGGAAATCAGCCCCCAGAAAGCTTTAGTTTGTTTATTAGTTATTGTTGTAAATAGACGGCTCTGACCTTAAATACTCAACATCTCTTTTTTGCTTCAATATATGAATCGGAATTGAATTAGAACCATGGCTTTCTCACCGCACCCTGTGAAGACTGTGATTTCTTTCCCTAGCCCTCAGCTTTTTTTTTTTTTTTTATTCCATTCACCCTTCTCCTTCTCAAACTCAGATTCTACCTTCTTTCTCTTATGGCACTTCTCTCCAATAGCAAAGATGGGGGGGCTCTGTGAATCAGAGAGACCCGTCCCATCATTGCAGAATTCCAAACCAAACAGGAGAATGGAATATTAAGAATTGAGACTGTTCCCCTCTAATCAAGGATGTATGCTTACCCTTGGCCAGCTTTGAGTGCTTCTTCCCTGCCTTGCACTTCTAACGGGACTCATATGTCCCCTACCATCATCAATTTTTTTTGTCTTAATCAGTCTTTATCCCTCTACCTAACCTCCTATAAGAGCAAAGGGGGAAAAAAGATTTTGGATGGGGGAATAGAGTTTTGTGTGTGAGAACAAAGTGTTTTTGCCTCTTTACTTCTTTTCCCTAGTTAAGGTCTTAAGGATAAAGTCGGTGGGCACCAGGAGACCATATCCTAGTCTTGAGCAAGTTGGCCACTTCTTGGGCAGTTCTCTGATCTCTGTTTGGCACCCTCTGTACCACTGAACCCTGGCCCTGGCATGGTGCTTTGGTGAGCCCTGCCTTTAGGCTGATCATTGGAGCAGTGCCGAGGGCTGTGAGCAACAGTCACACAGACAAAAGGAACCTGGATCTTGTTCCTGGAATCCAGAGCAAGGATCTTCGATGGAGACTTTTTCTTCCTTTCAAAGGCTGAGCCTCTGGCAGACTTCTTTTCCATCTGTCCAGGAAAGCCAGCTTTCAACAAATAGAGTTTTAAGAGCTTTTATCCTGCTCTTGTATCCAAAGCTGGTGCAGAGCACAGCTCTTGGCTTTTCTCAAAATCAGTTCTGTTTGGGAATATGAACCTCACAGATTTTAGTATATGGATACCACCATTTTTCAACTTGCCTGTCTTAAGTGGAAATTTAGGGGCAGATGCAGGTTTCTTGAGGCTTGAAAGCGTGCTCGTGACAGTTTGAAACCACCAACCTAATAGGAGTTGCAATGAAGTCAAAGATAGAGTGGAAAGCGAAAAGCAGTCTTGAAAACTGAGTTAAAATGTCTTACTTTAGCAACTTAAAAAATGAACAAACGTATTACCATGTGGACCCCTTACTGGTGGCATCCAAGCTCTAGGAAAGAGCCATGCAAGTGAGGAACCCCGCAGTTCATTTTTCATTAGCTTTGTTGCAAACTTGCCTCTGTAGGAATGTTTTTCTCTTAAACATTCTTCATGTCCCCCAAACCACATTACTTTATGTTTCTGAAATGCTTTTCAAGTGATCTCTGCACAATTTGACAATATATCAAGAGCTTGAAAATATTCATGTTTTATCCCAGTAATTCTTCTCTTGGCACTCTAATCTAAGAAGAGTAACTAGATTTTGGGAAAGCTTTGTGCACAAAGATGTCTACTGCAGCATTATTTATAATGGCAAATATGGGTAAACTTTCCTAATAATGTGGGAATGACTAAATAAAATATGATATATTCACCTAATGGAATACCATGTTATTAATGACAGTAATTTTTCTTTTCTTTACAAAATGCCTATAATAATCTGGGAGAATGCTAAAATAATTATAAGAAATTGCAGCAGAGAAAAGTTATGTAAACAATATATAAAAACAGCCAATTGATAACATTGTCTTAGGATTTCCAGCTCTTTGGAAGTATTCTTGCATTACACATATCTCGCGATCAAAAGAAAGTTCTAAACCCCTTGGATCTTTGGAATTTCCAAAGTTGAGAGCCAACACTGACCATGCTAGAAGAAAGTCCCATTTTAAAATATCCTCTGATTTTATATTGTTTTTAAAGATAATTCTTGATATTAGTGGGACTGTGATGAAATCAGCGTGTTTATTGCTGATTGAAGATTAATAAACACAATGTTTTTGGAAATTATTTTGGCAATATTTTTTTCCATTATAGCTGGTTTATAGCTTTCTGTCAATTTTTCAACTGTATAGCATGGTGACCCAGTTACACATACGTATATAGATTCATCACAGTGATTAGATATAGTTCTGGGTGCTATACAGCAGGATCTCCTTGCTTTTCCATCCCAAAGGCAATATTCTACAACTATTAACCCAAGATTCCCATACCATCCCACTCCCTCCCCCACCCTCTTGGCAACCACAAGTCTGTTCTCCAAGTCCGTGATTTTCTTTTCTGTAGAAAGGTTCATTTGTGCAGTATATTAGATTCCAGATATAAGTGATATTATATGGTATTTGTCTTTCTCCTTCTGACTTACTTCACTCAGTATGATGGCCTCCAATTCCATCCATGTTGCTGCAAATGGTATCATTTTATTCTTTTTTATGGCTAAGTAGTATTCCATCATGTATATATACCACATCTTCCTAATCCTGTCATATGTCTATGGATATTCAGGTTGTTTCCATGTCTTGGCTGTTGTGAATAGTGCTGCAATGAACATGCATGTGCAAGTGTCTTTTTCAAGGGAAGTTTTATCCGGATATATGCCCAAGAGTGGGATTGCTGGGTCATATGTTAGTTCTATGTATAGTTTTCTAAGGTACCTCCATACTGTTTTCCATAGTGGTTGTACCAGCTTACATTCCCACCAACAGTACAGGAGGGTTCCCCTTTTCTCCACACCCCCTCCAGCATTTGTTGTTTGTGGACTTATTAATGATGGCCATTCTGACTGGTGTGAGGTGGTGTCTTGTGGTAGTTTTGACTTGCATTTCTCTAATCATCAGTGATGTTGAGCATTTTTTCATGTGCTTGTTGGCCATCTGCATATCTTCTTTCGGGAAATATCTGTTCAGGTCCTTTGCTCATTTTTCAGTAGGGTTGTTGGCTTTTTTTGCTGTTGAGTTGTATAAGTTGTTTATATATTTTAGAGATTAAGCCCTTGTCATTTAACACTATTTTCTCCCATTCTGTAAGTTGTCTTTTAGTTTTCTTTTTGGTTTCCTTTGCTGTGCAAAAACTTGTCAGCTTGAATAGGTCCCATTAGTTTATCTTTGCTTTTATTTCTGTTGCTTTGGGAGACTGACCTGAGAAAACATTTGTAAGGCTGATGTCAGAGAATGTTTTGCCAATGTTTTCTTCCAGGAGTTGAATGGTGTCTTGTCTTATATTTAAGTCTTTAAGCCATTTGAGTTTATTTTTGTGCATGGTGTGAGAGTGTGTTCCAGTTTCATTAATTTGCATGCATATTTTGGCAATATTAATCAAAATCCTTAAATGTATTCATCCCAGTTCTGAGCATGCTAAGGAAATTACCAGAAATATAAAGATATTATGCAAAAAGATGCCAATTTAAATGTATAATAGGAGAGCATTACTAACAACTTAAAATCCAACAATAGAGAAATTATTTTTAAAAATCACTGTGTATCTATAATGGCATATTGAAACAGTGAAATAGGTGAGAAGAAAAAAGATAAAACAAGCATAAGGGCATAGTTTGGAACTATGAGTGAGTTTAATACAAAAATGCACATGAAAGAATTTTGTTAACAAGCCCCAATATGTACCAGTCACTGTTCTAAGCTCTTCATGAAGATTAATAATCCATTTAATCTTCATAACGACCCAATGAGGTTGGTTCTGTAATCATCCCCATTTATGGTTGATGAGTTGCAAAGACGTTAGGTAACTGGCCCCAGATCATACCACGGTGAGTGGTAGAGCTATAATTCTCATTCAGCAGTCTAGTTCCAGAAGCTTCTGCTTTTATTCTGTATACCGTGCTACTTCAGACTTAGCCCAAAGCTTTCTAGTAACCAGCAAGAAAACGGAAGCCAGATCAGTTGCTTGATTCAATATTAGCAACAAAAGAACAAAAAATATTAGGGAGTTCCCTTTGTGTCTCAGCAGTTAACAAACCTGACGAGGATCCATGAGGACAAGGGTTCGATCCCTGGCCTTGCTCAGTGGGTTAAGGATCCGGTGTTGCCATGAACTGTGGTGTAAGTCACAAACATGGCTCGGATTCTGCATTGCTGTGGCTGTGGTGTAGGATGGCAGCCGTAGCTCCGATTAGACCTCCATAAGCTGCAGATGCGGCCCTAAAAAAAAAAAAAGACAAGAAAGAATAAAAAATTTTAGTATAAGCTATTCCTGATATTAAAAAGTGGTGTTATTTAATGACTGTCCTCCTTGGAGGAGAGATTGCACCACACTTTATTTGCCATTTTTGATACCCTCTCCTCATTATGGGCTGAACCAGTGGTATTGCACACCAAAGGATACTTCAGCAAGGGCGATTCTGTAGGGTATGGGTGGTGGTGGAGGAGCTATAGTAATGCTCAAATGCTTTTTTTAGTGAGATGACTTAATTCAAGAATGAATTAAGGAATATCCAGAAGAATGAATATTCCTCATGTAGTACTCCATAAATACTGTTCTTCTCAATCAGGCTTTGGTTAGAGCCTAAGACTCTGCATTAGTATAGTAATCCTATTTATCCTCACAATTCTGTGTAGGTAGACAAAAATAGGTATATTAAAGAAGAGGGGTAAAGAGATTGCCAAACTGCAGCCCAGGTGTTCTACTCTAAGTCCAGAATTGTGCACCATCAAGCATTAGTGAAATCATTTGTACCAATCACATTTCCACCAACAGTGCAGGAGGGTTCCCTTTTCTCCACACCCTCTCCAGCATTTATTTGTGGACTTATTAATGATAGCCATTCTGACTGGTGTGAAGTGGTACCTCATAATGGTTTTGATTTGCATTTCTCTAATAATCAGTGACGAGCATTTTTTCATGTGCTTGTAAAATTGACAGAACACTGTAAACCAGTTATGATGGAAAAAATAGAAATCATTAAAAAAAAATCAGTTGTGATCTTGTGTCTGTTCCCCTCAGACATCCTGTGAGGCCTCGGCAAGTCTGTGAGTTCTCAAATGAGCTGCTGGAGCAGCCAGCTTCGGTGGGTCAGGCAGAGCAAGTTCTTTTGCTCTCAGTCACGGGGATGAGAATGTAACTTGCAAATAGATAAAAATATTATTTTAAAAATGCAATTGGAGGAGTTCCCATTGTGGCTCAGTGGTTAACTAATCCGACTAGGAGCCATGAGGTTGTGGGTTCGATCCCTGGCCTTGCTCAGTGGGTTAAGGATCCGGCGTTGCCATGAACTGTGGTTAGGTGGCAGACACGGCTCGGATCCCGCGTTGCTGTGGCTGTGGCGAAGGCCAGCAGTACAGCTCCTGTTAGACCCCTAGCCTGGGAACCTCCATATGCCACAGGTGCAGCTCTAGATAAAGCAAAAAGACAAAAAATAAAAAAAAAGAAAGAAAGAAAAAATAAAAATGCAGGTGGATTTTTGGGGGATAGTATTTACCGTATCCCTTACCTCTTCCCTATGTAATTGTGGTGGCGGACAAAGGAAAGGAAAAAAAAAAGCCAAGTGTGATCGCGCTTAATTCCTACTCAAGGAAGGCAACATCAAACCAATCTCCCCTCTTCTCCCCAAGCCCAAGCAGTCAGGAATGAGACTAGTCAGAGCAATGGTGTGCTTGTGAGGGATAGTCCAGCTGTCCTGCTTTTCTCATCCAAACAGAGATGTAATGAAAACAAACATGCAGGACAGAGCAGGACTCTTTTTTTATGGTTTTAATCTTTTAAAAGAAAGGGCAGGACTGATGGGCTGGCTCCAAATATGACATATAGCCCAGGAAGCAGTGAATGAGTAGTCATTTCTGTCTCAGCAGCCATGGACTCTGAACTAAGAACTATCAGGAAAAACCGTCTTCCTTCTGTTTGCTGAGGTGTCCAGCACTTATTTTGGGTTTAAGTTTGCTGTTTTGTCTTGTTTGGGTGTGGTTCTCACTCCCTGCCAGACATCATTGCTGTAGTGTCCCATCTGTGAGGTTACCGAGTTGCTGTCATTAACCAGGACCTATTTTATGTTCACCCATCATGGACATTTTATGGGAACCACTAAATAAATATACACATATGGGATTATTGCTAACTGGAGAGGACTAGCCTGTCTTTTCCGTGTAGATTGCTACCACCCTACTGTGCCTTCTATCAAGTGTAGTGGGAAGCAGGTTTCATTTCATTTGGGACAGGACCTGGTTCCATGACGTGGATCTTTCGGGGCATTTCCACACAAACACAGCTCTTTCCTTCTCTTTACACACATGCAGGCATCCATACACTCAGTAGACAACCAGGTCTTTCCTCCTGACTAGAACTTTTCATTGTGACCCTCATCCCCACCCCACCCCCACTGTTCCCAAGGAGAGTCTAGGCCCTCACCACTGCCCCCAAACTAGCTGTCTCTTGTGACTTGAGACACTTATGAAAATCTCCTTTCCTCCCATGTGATAAACATAGTGTTGAGCCATTGGTGGATAAATAATGGTTTAAGACAGTGCTTCTCAAATTTTATTATATACAAAGATCACTTTGGATATATTTTTTTTAAATGGAAAATTTCTAGGCCTTTCTCCACAGGGATTCCCATTCTGTAAATTTATTCCTCACTTTGCTTATTGTTGATTTAAATGAAAATAATTCATGTACCTAGTTTAAAAATCGGTTAATATGGAGGTGCTCTGCTTGCAATAATGGCAGTGCATAGTTGCTGAGTAGTCTGATAACTATTAAAGAAATTGCATCATAATTTAAAATATTCCACAAATAAAACTGAAGAATTCTACCACACATTTAAGGAATAAGATCAGTCAACTCAGACATTTCCAGTGAAAAGAAAAAGAGGCAATACTTCCCAAGTCATTTTTGGAGGCAAACATTACTTCAATACCAAAATAGGACAAAAACAGTACAGAGGGAAAATTATAGGTCAATTTCACACTAGAAAATATATGAAAAATTTAGAAAAAAACGCTAAACATTAACGAACTGAATCCAGTAATATATAAAAGGATAATATATTCCAACCAAATTGGATTCGTTCCAGGAATACAAGATTAGTCTATCATTCCAAAATCAATTGATAGAATATAAAAGGAAAACAATATTATTATCTCAACAGGTACAGAAAAGAAAAGCGTTTTATAAGGTCACTACCCTTTTGTGATAAACAACAGCAACAAAACATGGACACATGAAAACCTCTTAGCAACGTAAGAATGCAAGGAAATTTCCTTAACTTGCTAAATGGTATCTACAAAAAAATTGCAACAAAATCATACCTAACAGTGAAATGTAGAATTTTTTTTCCCTTTGAGATTGGAAGAATTCCTTGAGAGAAAAATGACATTCTCACCTCTATTCAACATTATTCTTGGAGTTCAAGCCAGTGTAATTGGTAAGAAAATAAAATGAAAGTAGAGGTTATTTAAAATGGCCATTATTAGTTGATCCTGTAATACTGTGAATATAAAATGCAAAAGAATCTAGAGACCCCAGTCGAATCTCTGTGTCTATGATCTGTTTCTATTTTGTAGATAGATCATCTGTGCCATATTTTAGACTCCCCATATAAGTGATATCATGTGGTGTTTGTCTTTCTCTTTCTGACTTATTCACTTAGTATGAGAATCTTAAGTTCCATCCATGTTTCTGCAAATAGCATTATTTTGTCCTTTTTATGGCTGAATAGTATTCCATTACATATATATATCACATCTTCTTAATTTGTTCATCCAGGAAGTTTGGGGTTGGTAGATGCAAACTTTTACATTTAGAATGGATAAGTAATGGGGTCCTACTGTACAGCACAGGGAACTGCGCCCAGTCTCTTGGGTTCGAGTATTGATGGAAGATAGTAAAAAAAAAAGAATGTGTGTGTGTGTGTGGCTGAGTCACATTGCTATATAACAATTTCTGAAGGAACATTGTAAATCAACTACTTTAATAAAATAAACAAATAATAAATTGGAAAAAAGAACCTATAGATTTGGATTAATCAGTTTGTGTAGTAAGGTGGCTGGGTATACACATCAATATTATAAAGTATTACAAAAATCAATTGTATAGATTGTTAGAAAATGAATTTTTAAAAATACACTATTTACAATAGAATAAAAAATAATATCAAATATCTGGAAGTATGTCATGTGAGATATTCAAGGCTATTACTGAGAAAACTATAAAATATTATTGAAAGAAATTATAGAAGTCTTAAATAAATGGAACTGTATTATGTTCATGGATGGGAAAACTAAATATTTTTAGAAGACATATTCTTTCCCCTCCTAACTAATATATAGATTCAGTGCAATACCAAGCAAAATATCACTATTTTTATTTTTTCTTTGTGGAAATCATAAGCTAATTTTAAAGTTTATAAAGAAATGTAAAAAACCAAAGACAGTTTTAAACAATCTTGAAGAGGAACAAAGCTAGAAGACTTATTCTACCAGATATCAAACAGCCAATATGGAGTTATTTGTAGGCATAATTTATATTACTATTAACTTATATTAAGCCTCTGTTTCTTTTCCCATTACTTTTGTTATTACTTTTATTAAAGGCATGCATTATATATATTTATATTTTCAATAGGTGTATTTGACTATAAATATTAAATATTAGATATCACATATATTTTTTTTTTCAAATGTTATATGGTCCTATCTGGCTTTACAAATGAAAAACACCTATTTTTGACAATATGTTAGCTGAGCGTTTTTTTCTCATTCATCCCATTTTGTATTTTGTAGGCCTTTACAATTTGAAATCACTTTTTAGCTCTGGAAAATTTCTTTTGTTATTTCTTTTGATAATTTTCTACTCTGCATTTATTTGTTGTTCATTTCACTCTTCTCTTAGCTGGATGTTGGACTTCCTGGTTTGATGCTCTATGTCTCTAATCTTTTTCATCCTTTACCTCTTTATTTTTATGATCTGAGAGGTTTTCTAGACATTTTCCCCAGTGCTTTTATTGAAATTTTATTTCACAATCGGGTTTTTAATTTCCAAAACTCCTTTTTTGTACCTTGAGCATTCCTTGGCATAGTTTCCTATTCTTGAGTTGTGGATTACATAACTCTTCAAATAGGGAGCTCCCATTGTGGCTTATTAGTAGGTTAAGAATCTGACTAGTATCCATGAGGAGGTGGGTTCATTCCCTTGTCTTGCTCAGTGTGTTAAGGATCCAGTGTTGCCATGAGCTGTGGTATAGGTCACAGATGCAGCTCAGATCCCAGCATTGCTGTGGCTGTGGCACAGCTGCAGCTCTGATTTGACTCCTAACCTGGGAACTTCCGTATGCCACAGGTGCAGCCCTAAAAAGGAAAAAAAAAAAAGCTCTCCAAATAAATAAATAAATAAATAAATAAATAGCTCTTCAGATCTCACTGGACCTACTGATTTGATTTATTTATATGTTTAAACAAGTCATTTATTTATTTTTCTTTCTGTCTTTCTTTTTTTTTTTTTTTGCTCCTTTTTGTTTTTAATGCTTTTCTTGCAGCATATGGAAGTTCCCAGGCTAGGAATTGAATCAGAGCTGCAGATGCTGGCCTACGCCACAGGCACAGCCACGTGGGATCTGAGCCGCATCTATGACCTACACCACAGCTCATGGCAATGCGGGATCCTTAACCCACTGAGCAAGGCAAAGGATCAAACCCAGGTCCTCACGGATACTAGCTGGGTTTGTTACTGCTGAGCCACGACAGGAACTCCTGATTAGATTTTTTAAGCACTGAACTTGAATTTTCATGTTCAGTTTCTCTTGCTCTTTCTCTTTCAAACTTCCCCAAGAAGGTCTGGATACCTTTTAGTGTTCGTTGATATTTAAGAGTGTGGACTAGGAAATCGAATCTCTCTACATGGCCATGGACTTGTTACTGGCAGTTATCTCTATAAAGTGAGCAGATGGGGAGCTAAATATTCTGCTTCCAAAAGCCTGGATGATGACAGCTTTACTTTTAGGCACCAACACCTCCAGTAGTTGCCTTGGTTCACTCCAGGTACATTGTAACTTCTTTTTTTCTTTTTTAAAGAAAAAGCCCCCCCCCCCCAATGTTTGCCTGGAGATAAAGCCTGCCTGCTTGAGCTTTCTGCAAGGAGAAACATATTTACTGTTTTGTTTATAGTCTTTTCACTCATCCTTTGGTTTTCAGCTCTTCTTATTTCCTCTCTTGTGTGTGTTCCCTCTGAGTCTAGAGGTTCTGTGGTTCTGCTGCTTTTCAATTCCTGTAGCTTCTTCAAGATCACTGTTTGCTCTACTTCAAGCCATTGATAACCCTGCATTTACTTTTTATTATCTGGAAATTTGTTAGCATCTCTTGTCTGTTGATGAGCATCCTTCTATTCTCTTACTGTTATGGGTTTTTCCCTGTTGTAGGTTGTGAGTATCCTTCCGTTTACTTGCTCTTGCTTTACCATCACTTTTCTGAAGAAGATGGAGAGTCTATCACGAGAATTTAGTCTGTCACCCTGGAGCTGAGTCCCTGAATGTACTTAAGAGGAATCTCTTAAATTTCATGGAAGATGTTAAGTCCAATTTTGAAAAATAAGTAGAATTTGCATATAAACAGAGGATAGTAGAAGCTAGACCAAACAGAGGACACATTTGAGCAGTAGTGTGGAGATGGGTATGACGATGCTAGGTTTGAAGAATAATGAGTATGTTAATCTAGCAGGATCCCAGAGTTCCAGGGGGAGAGTCATAGGAATTAAGACTTGAAAAGTAATCTGGAGCTGGAGTTTTTAGCTGTAGACAGAAAAAAATGGCTGTTTTGAGCTGAGTAGAATAGCAATGAAATCAATATTTTAGAAAGGTTTATTTGGCAGGACATGAACTATGCTTTGGAGGGAGATAGACCGGAGGCAGAGAGCCAGTTAGGAAACAGGCAAAATCATCCATTTGTGAAATGAAGGATGATGGCAGCAGAAAAATGGAAAAGTAGGAAGCGATGGCAAATTGGAAATAAGAATCTATAGTACTTAGTGACTGATTGGCTATGGAAGACAAGACGATTGTAAGTTTTTAAGACTAGATAACTATGGAGAATTACTAGCATTGATACAGTTGGAAAATTCATAGGCATCTACCCTACTTCTGCCTCCTCCTTCTACTAGAAGTAGGTCAACCACAGTATAATCCTCATTTCCCAGCCTTGGTTTTTATAGGTGGTGATAGCAGTGGTAGCAGTGGTGGTGGTGATGGTGAAGATGGTGGTGGTGGTGGTGGCAGCAGTGGGGTTGAAGGCAGTGACAGGAATAGTGATGATGGTGGCAATGATAATGTTGAAGGTGGTGGTAGTGGCAGTAATGATGGAGGTGATGTTAGTGGCAGCAGTGATGGAAGAGATGGTGGTGGTGATAGAGATGGTGATGATGGTAGCAGTGGTTGTTTGATGAGGGTGGTGAAGGTGCATGTGGTTTTAATGATGGAGGAAGTGGTACTGGTGGTTGTAATGATGGTTCTGATGGAATAGTGGCAAGTGATTATGGTGAGGACTGTGGTGGTGAGGATAGTGGTGATGGTGATGGTGGTGATGAGGATGGAAGTATTAGTGACAGTAGCAGTGGTTGTGGTGGTGATTGTGGTGTGAGTTGTTAAGTGATGGAGTGTTGAGTCATAGCAATGGGAGTAACAGCAATGGTGGTGATGACAGTAGTCCTGGTGATTGTGCTAGGTTGTGGCAGTAGGCGGCACATCTTAGCTTTACAACTGTAAGTTTGAATTTATTCTTGTCTAGTCACATCATGAATTTAGGAGAACAAGAGAGGGCTTGGTTGTCCAAAGAACTATGTGACCCTGCCCTGCCTTTTACCCACAGCTGATTAGACTAGAAGTGGACATCTGCCTCGGGGAAACAATCTTTAGGTGGTTGAGCTAAGAAGATTTTCAACCTCTAGAATTTAACTAAGAGACTATTAAATTGTAGCTATAAGATGTGGACACTTGAATGGAAAAGACTTGTGGAGTCAGAGCCTGAGTCATCACCACGGCAATGGAATGCAGTGTGGAGTTAAGGTTAAGAAGGAGTTCACGAGTTATGAGTAAGCAGAAAAGGGCAATGTGCTGATAGAGGCAGGAAATGAAGCGGGCGGGGAGGGGGCAGCGCAGAGAGAAGCGGAAATGCGATACAAGGGGCAGCCTTCCGAGCTGACAAGGTCCAGGCCTCGTGGGTTCCCAAGGAGACCATCCAAGTCCATTCTGGCCTCAAGGGGCCATGAAATTGCCTGCTGTAGTCATTCCATAAACTTCTCTTTTATTCGAATTAATTTATGTGAGTTTCTATTCCTTGCAACCAAATACCAGAGACTAAAATGTTCATGATGTAAACTGCTTACTGTTCATGCTGTTTGCAGACTTTTCAGGGTCATCAGGCCCTAGATACAACTATTACATGCTTTTGTGTTTGGACCAGTCAGCCCTTTCCTGGGGAGCTTACATTGGACAGATGACACACAAAGAATTGTACTTGACATCAGTTCCATTTCTCATGGGGGTCCAGGCTTTATTTAATATAATCTAATACTTAATAGTGCCTGCTCAGTATTTTAAAATTAGAGTTCCCTCACTCAGTTTATGACATCCTGCTTCTCATTGGCAGGAAGGTCTCTAGACTCTATCTCACAAAATCTCTTACTATGTTCTTGTTTCTCTGGTTTGCATGCTCTTGACTTACACCTTGATGCGCCTCTGCCTTCCTCCTTCAGATGCCTAACATGGACTCTCCATCTGACTTTGCTTTTTGACTCATTCGGAAGATCCTGACTCTGGTGTCTCTCTGCCAAGGACAGAAGAGCACAGTTGACAGACATGCTGGACTTAGACCTGATGCTCTACACTTCTGCCAGGTTGGTAAGAGAGAGTGGGAATCTTTATCTACTGAGTACATGTGTCAAGTACTTTACAGCCTGGGAGACTGTAATCATTACTGCGTTCATTCTACAGATGATAGACCCGAAGGACAGTGTATTGAAGGTGGCTTGTCCAGTTTACATAGTAAATGAATGGCGGATCTGGGGTGTGAACATGTGTTTGACTTCAAAGCATGTTTTCCTTTTAAACTGCTGATTTGCCAGTGATGGGATAAAACCTGTCTTAGCTGAGCACTCTGGCAGTGCCCTTTAATGACCACCCAATGTTCATTCTCCCCTTCCCTCTTCATAGCAAAGCTCTGGTTTTATTTGATATGGAAATGTGTTCCTAAAAGACTTCACAGTCCAGGCTTCCTTCTGCAAGGCCTGGGCATATGAAAGCAGATATGTCAAAAGGTTGTGTGGAGCTTCTAGGTAAGCTGCTTAAAGCCTCCAGTTGATCCAGCTGGGAAGTTTTCCCCTTTGCTATCTTGTTGCTCAGAATGGAGCTTAGATAACTACCTTAGACATAAGGAAATGTAAAGGTAAAATCCACATTCTAGAGTAGAGGATCCTGGGTGCCTGAAGGCAGCAGTGCTGCCATATCCGTTCTGGAACTCCTACCTCTGGATGCTGATGTGCAAGAGACATAAATGCCTATTTTGTTTGTGCTACTTTTATATGCCATATCATTGAAGCACCTCCTAGATGCTGGCACTTGGACATTTGGTCGCCCCCATTTCAGATGAAGACCCTGTGTTTCAGAAAGCTTAAGTAATTAATTTAAGCTCACACAGCTAGTTAATTGTCATTGCTTTAATAGAATGAAAGTTTGAATTCCTTCATATGGCATATAAAACACCCATGATCTAATGATTGCCTTTTCTCTCAAGTCTTACATTTTTTGTTTTGTGCTTTTGAGAATGCTGTTTGTTCTGCCTAGAATTCTCCGCCCCTGCTTTTCCTGAGAAACTCCTATTCATCCTTTAAGACCCAGTCAAAGTCCTCTGTGGCATATGGAAGTTCCCAGGCTAGAGGTCGAATCAGAGCTACAGCTACTGGCCCACGCCACAGCAATAGCAACACGGGATCCAAGCCATGTCTGTGACCTACACCACAGCTCACGACAGCGCTGGATCCCAGACCCACTGAGCGAGGCCAGGGATCAAACCTGAGTCCTCATGAATACTAGTCAGATTCGCTTCCGCTGAGCCACAGTGGGAACTCCCTCTGAACTCTCTCTTAAACAGGCTGTCTCACGACGTAGGTCTTTCATCTTCTATGCTTCTGTTGCTTCTTGCAGTACCTTACGAAGACACCATGTCGCTTACATCATGGTATTTGTCTAGATGCCTGTTTCGCCTCTAAACTGTCAGCTTGTTTATGGGCCAGATCTTTCCATCTGTGTATCCTGAGCATTAGTTCATTGCCTTGCACATAAGAAGGAAATTTTTACTGAATGACTGACCGCCCGAATGAATAAAAGTAGGCAATCAAGTTGAATGGTATCTTTTAGTAAACTTCAGGAGCAAAATATCACCTAATGAGGCTTATCTCCTTGTGTGTCTCCTAAGCCACCTGGGAAGCATATGGGAGCATGTCACTGAAGGGCTGCTTTCAGCAGAGACCCATGAGAGCTCATGTCTCCATGGAGACCCTTCAATTCACTCCTTACTCTCATTCCATAGCCCTTGCCTCTAAAGAGGACTGTGGTATATTTCCAATTCAAAACATGGTTTTGTTAGGGAATGTACCTGAAAAAAATCATAAAGGTAGATCTGATTCTTGCTTAAATCCTTTCAAGAAACTGAATCAGTTCTGACACAGCATCCTTTTTCAAGATTTTGAAAACTGTGAATCCATTTTAAACAAGATTGTGATCGACAAGCCCACTGAAACATTAGCAAACCGTTAAATACTAATTAGCCAAGTCCCTACTAATCTCCCAGCTGTCAAAGGCAGAGATAGAGACAAAAGCTTCTATTAAACCTGAGTTGGTCCCTGAGGAGGAAGAGGTCAGAGGGGAGTGTTCAGTCAACTGTGAGATTATGTGAATGAAGTCTTAAGAGGTAATCATAAAAAACATGCAAATGTCCCTTTACTCATTTAAAAAGACATTATATTGACAGGAAAACTGTCCTTTTGTCATTTTACTTTCCCCAGTTTCCCCATCGTTTAACTGTTACCCATTATTTTTAGGATAAATTTCAAAACCTTTCCCCTGACATTCTGCCCCAAGTAAGATTTCCAGCTATATTTGACACTTCCTCCCTCTCTTCTTAGACTTCTCCTCAAGGCTGAACATGCCCTAGGTACACAAAGCTGAGGAAGGTAAGTGCAAGGTACAGGATGGACAGAGATACTGTGGCTGTGAATGGTGGTGATGGTGTAGTAGGGGGGCTTCTGAGGGGAGAAGATGGAGAAAGCTACTTCCTGAAAACCCAAAATGATCTGCACAGAAAGACCTCACATCTACTGTGGGCTAGTTCTCTGTGTTTACACTTCATTGTCCTCCAACATGTCTCCTAATAGTTTTTCAAAATTCAAGTAAGTGTGACCCAGTATTTTAGCTCAAGTCACCTATTCAAGTGAAGCCATGCTGAAAAATAGTATCCTTCATCCCATTTACAGCAGACTTTTCTGTCACTCCGTGGTATGTAGGTGAATTTTCCAGGGGAGGCATGGGGCAAGGGGCAGTGTTCATAACCTTTATATAATTCTCACGGGTACTTTAGACCCCTCAAACATTTAAGAGGACATCCGTTTAGAAGATTAAAACAGAAATTCTTGAATCATGGTCTGTGGACCACTGAAGAGCTTGTTTTTATTATAGATCCTTGGACCTTAACTAAGAATTCTTGAGTTAGAAAACTGTATAGCTCTGAAAAAACTTGGCTGGTGCAGTTGTTTTATATTCTGTTCTGCATCATCTAATTCTTTGTAAGTTTCAACCAGTGACTTTGGTGTTAACTAGAATAGGGATGGTAGAAAGAAAGAAGTGAAAGGATCTCAAGGGGAAGAGGAGACAGAGGTAAAAAGTGGATGCTCCATCCTCCTAGGAAATGCTTCTGGAGCTGATCCTTCAGGGCTTTGTGATTTGATTTTAAAGTGAGTACAAGCGAGTGAGAAATGCTGAGGTTCATGTCTCATCTCTTCCACTTTGTAGATGTATGAACTCAGGAAAGTTATTTGGTGTCTCCAAACCTAAACTCACTTATTAGTCTTAGGATCCTTTTTGTGTTGAGTTTTGTCAAATGCTTTGTCTGCAGCAGTTGATATATGATCACAGGGGTTTTATTTTTCAGTCAGTTAAAATGTAGACTCTATTGCTTGATTTTTAAATGTTGAACCAACCAAGTGTTTCTGTATTAAAATCCATTTAGATTGCTGGTATTGATTTGATGATGGTTTCTTAAGGGTTTTCATCTGTGTTTATAAGGGATATGTATCCTTAGTTTTCTTTTTTTGTGCTATCTTTGTCTTGTTTGGTATCAGGTTAATTAATACTGGTCGCATGAGATGTCTTGGAAAGTGTTTTCTCCTCTTTTATCTTCTGGAAGATACTATATAGAATTTCTGCTGTTATTTCTTTAAATGTTTGCTAAAATATACCATTGAAACTGTGTGGACTGGGAACTTTCTTTTTGAGGAGGGTTCAAACTAATTTTCGATTTCTTCAAGAGACCTCGGAGTAGTAAGGTATCTATTTCTTTGTGGATGAATTTTAGTGGGTTGTGACTTTCAAGGAACTGGACCATTTCATCTATATTGTTGACCTTTAATTCATACGTTGTTGTAGTATTTCCATATTATTCTTTTAATGTCTATAGGGTCTGTATTGATATTCTTTCTTTCATTTCTAATGTTAGTAATTATTGTTTTTATTTTTTCCTTTCTATCAGTCTGTCTAGTTTTACCAGTATAATTATTGTTACAAAGAATCAGCTTTTGGTTTTATTGATATTCTCTATTGCTTTTCTCTTTTCAGTTTCATCAGTGTTTTCTCTTGTGTTTATTATTTCCTTTCCTCTACTTAGATATCTATATTTTAATTGTTATGCTGTCACATCTCAACACTTAATCACTTAATTTTGTTTCAACTCAGATTGTTACAGTGTGTCTTCAACCAGTTATTTTCAAGAAAAATAAGACATATGTCATATAACTTTTTAAGCCCTGCCTCCCTGAAAATTTCTCTTTTGGTCATACATGAAAGTCTACTTACCTGGCTGTAAAATTCTTAGGTTATAACATTTTCCCTTCAAAAATCTATAGATGTGTCTTTACTGTCATCTAGAATTTGATATGTAGAGGTATATGAGGCTACTCTTGTTTGTGTTCTGTAATAAGAAATAGATTTTCTCTCTTGCTAATGACATTGTTTTCTTTATTTTTGTGGTTTAAATTTTTCCAAAAAGTGGCCCAATTTCCAATAATTTTTACCTGGAATGTAGTCAGTGCATTTTATCTGCAGGTCTTTCTTCAGCTCAGAAAATTATATTAGAGGATATACTTGATTAATGCTTTATGTAACTTTTCTTGCTAAGTACCTTTTTTTCTTTTCTTTCTTTCTTTCTTTTTTTTTCTTTGCTTTTTAGGGCCGCACCTGCAGCATATGGAAGTTCCCAGGCTAGGGGTCCAATTGGAAATGCAGCTGCCAGTCTACACCACAGCCACAGCAATGCAGGATCTGAGTCACATCTGTGGCCTACACCACACCTCATGGCAATGCCAGATCCTTAACCCATGGAGCAAGGCCAAGGATCGAACTTGCAACCTCATGGTTCCTAATCAGATTCGTTTCTGCTGCCCCACATCGGGAACTCTGGTCTATGCTTTTATTTTGAATAATTATTACATATTCTTTTCCCTCTGTTTTACAGTATTAAAAAAAAATTCTATTGGTTTCTTCTCTTGTTCCATCACTGCCTAGAATAGGGCCTGGTGTACAACAAAGCCTCAGTGGACATTTGTTTAATGCATTAATTGTGAGGAAGGTGAAATCTTTCTAGATACTGGGCATGTGAGTTAACTTTGGCCCTGCTTTTACCCTGCTTATGTAACAATGCAGTTCCCTTTTCAGATCTATGGTTGCAGGCTAATTGATGTGCATAGTTTCCAATCCAGTTCCTAGCTTAAAACTAAAGTGTCACTTTTCTATTAAGATGAAATATTTCCCTCTGTCTGATGTTCACCTGTTTGCTACCAATGGAATACCCAATGATCAAACCCATGTCGACCAAATTTTGTCCTATGTCTATGCGTAGCCATAATGGTTTTTCATGGTGATTACTTACCCCCAGGTTCAGTGCTCACATGAAAGTTTCCTACCTATATTTTCTACCCAGCTGATATCTGGCATTTGTTTTTTGCCTGTCTGAAGATGTGAAACAGAGCAGAGAGGTTTGTAGGCATATGTGTCAGTCATTGAAGGAAAGACTTGTGCCCAGTTTTCTGGGTGGTACACACTGGAGTCTTTGAATCACTGTCAAATGCACTATCATTTTACATTTCATCACCTTTTTGGTATTCTTATTTAATTTATTGAGTAGTTGGAAACTATTAAACACAGTGCTAACAGCCAACACCATTTTGAAGCTAGAACTCCATGTCTAGTATATCTTTAAAGTATTAGAATTTATTTTAAAATCCAGCCAGAATCTAGGGCATTTATTTTGAATGAAGACACATCGCTGTTTTTCCTTATCATATTTACCTCTTCCCACACACTCTGATACGTAAATATGCCAAACTAAATACTCACGCTGTGCACTCGCTACAGACAGTTGATAAAGGATTTTTGAAACAATTTATAAATATTTATTAAAGTAAAATAATAACAACTGTTGCCAAAAATAGCATCCCATCTAAATATATTCACAACGGATGATCTCCAAAATCATTTTTCACTGACAGTTTTTCATTTTATTCTAATTCTGCCAAGTTATTCTCTCTCAGATCACTTCAGAGTTATCAGCTGTTCTCCTTCATGAGTTCGCAGTCCAATTAGCAAACCCTTGTGTATCCTATTACACTGTCATTCACAGTGCTTGCTGAATTCCAAGTCCAGCACAATCTATTTCTAGTCTGGTTCTTCCTGCAGGGATTTTTTTGCAGTTCTTAAATGTCAAAGAATTTATTTTAAAAATAAAAGCTGATAAGTTGTAGAAAAATGTGTATTTTCTTCCCAAGAAAGATTACTGCAAAATTTCAGAAAAACTCAAACTTCTGATGTATCATCTACAATAGTCCTGTTTTACACATTGACCTTAACCAATCCCACACTATCCCCTTCATAAATAAGGAAAAAATAGTTGGGGAAACTCCAAAAACTACAAAACTAAAGGCAGTGAAATACTCAATTTGAAAAAAAAAATCAGGAAACCATAATAAGCTCTCTCTCTCTAGATACATTTTTCATTTAAAATATTTTAGCAGTCACCTGACTGATCAATTCTCCTCACCCTCCTTTGACCTTTTTAAAAGCAGTTAACATGGTCTAAATCATTGCGTTTACTGTTTCTAAATCTGATGTTTTTCTTTGTTTGAGCAATAGCTGTAATCAAGTTTTCTCAGGTCTCTTAGAAATTACACTAATAAGAAATAGCAGACAGTTGTCTCCCAAGCATCCTAAAAGCAGATTTCTCATGTGGCAAGACAAAAAAGAAAAAAATATCATTTAACGTAAAATGAGGCCCTATATCTGAGACCCTGTGAGGTCATGTCTGTCCGGCAGATTGGACGCCTACTTAAGTTTTTCTTATGGAGACAGAAGAGATTTGGTGATGACATAAAGGGGCCCTGATAGGGGACTGTCAACTTTTTCTTAGGTGACAAGACTAGTTAGGAAAACAGAAAAATATCCAATCAGCTCCTCTCTGGCTTGCCTAGGGCAAAGTAGAGTTGAAGCTTGTCTAAATTACCTCCATCTGCCTCCTTTAAAAATAGGTGATGATGTGAAAATTAGGACTCTTCTACTCTATTATACCACCAGCACTACCTTTACTTTCCTCACTGGTAAAAGCACAAAGGTGGCCCAATGTGTTTCTTGAAGTTCTATTTCCAAGCTAAACCCCAGGTGCTATTGTGCCTACAGTACCATCAATTGGCTCATCAAATAAACATCACAAAACACACCCAAGCATATTTGTGTTTGGGGGGGGGGGTAATTTCAAAATTAGCAGAAGAATTTGTCAAGGGAAAATACGGTTTTGTTTTGTGCAGTGCCTTAATGGAAAAAGATCCCATAGAACATGACCTGAGGTCCAAGTTAAGCAGAGAGAAATGAGCTGCTCTGCCTCCCAAGTCCAGGCTTGGGTTTCCAGGGCAATTCCAGAAAGAGAATGGCAGATCCCAGAATAGGGAGGGCAGGAGGATGACAAGAGCCTGCAGAGAGACAGCCTATCACAGAAGCTGGAGGTTGAAAGCTGAAGAGAAAAGACAGGCAGAAGTTCCCCCCGGTAGATATCAGGGAGATACTTTTAATAACTGAATTGTTTAATACCTACTCTTAAATTCTTTGTCGTATTACACAGTCAGTTCTGTCTTAATCATGCTATGAACCTGGAATTAATGAATTTTGAGCCATTGTTCCTAGGAGAAGTGCAAGGTTAGGTTCCTATGAGCCTGTGGTCACAATATTTTCACCAGCTGTTATCAAGTAACTTTGTTTTATGTGCGTTTCTGTTTAAAAACACTTTTTAATATATTGATGATTCGTTAACATTGAACTTATGGCTAACAGCGTTATAACGCAAGACTGCAAGATGCTTTCCTACACATGTGTTGTCTCTGTAAGGCATGTCATAATCTGTTATACTTAGGAACTCTAGACAGCACATCAACACCATGCTTGGGGCCATTTTAAACAGTAGAACCACCAGCAAAAAGCACAAAAATGGGGGAAACAGCACTAAATAGACAACAAAAAGGACTCTCCTTTATAGTATGAGCTCAGACAAGAAGGCAGAGGGTCACCTTATTCTCCCCTCAGCTGGGAATGTGCAGGTTGGGTGACTTGAATTTTTTTCCTCTCTGATTGTGTCCATGAATAATCATAAAACCACTGTGAATATTGATTTTGAGGTTACCAATGAATTTTAGCAAGTAATTGAATTCACAAATGCGCAATCCTTGAATGATTAGGGCCAGTTTTATTTTGATATCATCTTTCCTCATGGTGACCCCCAAAATGTCAGTAAGTGCTTACTTTACACCACTTCCCATTGTGTTCATTTAGGAGAAATGAAGGAACAAAGACGAGGTTCCACAGCTGGGTTGATGTATGTCAGAGTTCCTGATGCCTAGTTAATAATAATTATGTTATTATTATTCTTAGTACTTCACAAAGTGGGATGTGAGCCAGCAGCCCTCTGTTCCACATAACACCCTATAATGCATACTTCCTCTTCATGATTACTCTTACTATTTTAAAATAATTTCAGCTATATAAAGGGGGGATATGTGTGTGCATCTGTGTAGGAGGGAAGCATGCAAAGTGAGCTGTTCAGCCTAAGCCCCACAGGATGGTCTTAGTACCAGAATCCTTGTTTTTACTTGCGACTACTCCTTGCTCCTTCAGGTCCCACTCCTCACTTTTCATGCAAGGGTATTAGCCATACTACCCAAGGCAATCTACACATCCAATGCAATCCCTATCAAATTACCAATGACCTTTTTCAAAGAACTAGAACAAAATAGTTTAAAGTTTGTCTGGAAACACAAAAAACCCAGAATAGCAAAAGACATCCTGAAAAAGAAAAATGGAGCTGGAGGAATCAGGCTCCCTGACTTCAGACTATACTACAAAGCTATAGTGATCAAAACCGTATGGTACTGGCAC
>PVHT020000105.1:10070004-10109455 GCA_004024745.2 Catagonus wagneri | reverse complement strand
CATATGGGAAAATTTTTAAAAAAGGTATTCAAATAAGGAAAAACAAGAGCAATCTGTGAGAAAAAAATGAGTAGCAGTTTGATGTGGGCAGTTTGACCAAGAGGAAAATGGATGAAAGCATAGATATTTGTTTCATTAAATTATTGCAGTTTTCTCCATTGTAGCCTTCTCCACAATGTGAAGCAGTTTGAACTGGGATGGGGGCCTATTTTGTATTACATATGTGATTTCATTCAATCTCTACAACAACCCTGGGTGGTATGTATTGGTATCCCATTTTACCAGTGAAGAAATGGAGGCTCAGAAAGATTTAGTCATTTGCCAAGGGTCACACAGTTGGTGAGTAGAATTTCAGCACCACATTTGGTGACTCAGAGGCCCAGACTCTTTAATCTTTACATGGTTTGGCACAGAAGACACAGTGGGAAGCTGTGTCCGATCTCAGCCTGGAGTCCTGAGGAAAAGGTACAGGGGCCAGGGGCCAACTGGGAGCTGTTGCGGCTTGTCATCCTTCATGGTTGACGTGTTTGTCTCTGCTCCTGCAGGAACTCTTCTGGGGTCTGGGACATCATATCCAGTAATCTGTCTCCTATACCCCCATTCTCCCCCTTGAGCCCTCAGCCCCTCAGATTAATAGAAAAGAGCTGCTGCAGCCAAGCAGCCAGCCACTCACACCTGAATGTGTCCAAGTGAAATAGATTATTGATCAAAGAAATGAATAGAGGGAATCGGGGGGGAGGAGGTGCTGATGAGGGGGAGGGGCACCAGCTAAGTTGCCTGTTTTTTGAACAGCAGTTGCCGTTGGAATTATTGATTGATTGCAAGGAAGACCAGGCTCAGTTTGGCTTAGTTTGGTGATCACTAACTCCATTATTTATTTTTTAAGGAAAATGTCTTTCTCCAGTAAATAAAAACAGAATAAACCATGAGACTTAAACCCTGCCTTTCAGGGAACTTTAGTCACAGGTCAGATCTGCAAAAGGGAGATGGTTAGGGACATCTGGACTTGGGTGAGCACTAGTGACAGCAAGACTGATAACAGTAACAACGATTATTAAGTTATTGGTGTTATTGGTCAAGTCCTTGGGCGTGTTCTAACTCATTTAATTGTCACATAAGCCCTATGGAAATAAGCACAATTATTATCCCCGTTTTACAATTTATAAAACTGAGGCCCAGAAAGTTCTTATGATTTGTACTTAAAGTTGCACAGCCAGCAGGTAACAGTTAAACACCTAGAAGACAGATTCTAGACCCAAACTTCCTAAGTTTAAATCAGACAATGCCATGGTTTCCATGCTGGGAAAATGAGAGGGTGTTATTAGATTCCTCTTTGCCAAACCTCAGTCATTTTCATAACAACTCTTAATTTTTGGACAGTTCTTATGCAATCAGCACTATTATTTTCTTAGAACTTTTTGTGAACCAACTCTTTTTTTGAAGTTTAAGTAAGTATACCTAAAGGCAAACATATCAAAAGGTCAGTTGAAAACTACTGTCTCTTAAATAAAAGATAATGATAAAAATAAATATGAGAAAAAGAGTATTACCTGGGTCTCAGGAATAAACCTGATTTCTCCTTTTTAAAGAGAGATGTTAGGGAGTTCCCATTATGGTGCAGTGGGATTGTCACTGCTGGGGCTTGAGTCACTGCTGAGGGCAGGTTTGACCCCTAGCCAGGGAACTTCTGCATGCATCCAAAAAAGAGAGAGAGAGAGAGAAAGATTAATGGGTGTTACAGACATGTTTGAGACCTATTTCACTCTGTCCATAGTCTTCCTCCTGGATATAATCAGAAGTATTGAGAGAACAGAGCTGGAAATGTTTGCTCACAATTGCACTTTGGGAAGTGCTGCATTGCCTATTTCTCAGGTCTTTCTCTTACATCACAAAACTGAAATGTCATGGCAGAAAGCTGGAGCTCAGAAGCTTAAAGAGCCCTAGGTGGGTGGTGAGGCTTCTTTGACTCCAGTGGACCCCAGCTTAGGTGATCTGTGTGCTGATCTAGCAAAGGGAGAAGGTGAGGGCACCATCTTTGTCCAGTCCAGAGGGATCCCCCAGCAAAGTTGTCGGAGCTCCAAAGCATCCAAGTAGTCTTGTGGTAGCAGACTGTGATCACACATCCAGCCCGCCTCTCCTTTCAGACACAGGGGACGACCCCACTTGGCCCTTCACACTTTGACAAAAGCCATGGCCATATGACTTGCTTTGGCCAATGAAGCGTGAGAAGAAATGATGCATACCACTTCCTTGTGGAAGCATTTTAAGAGCTGGTGCATGATCTCTCTTCCCCTGCTACAGTGAATCCTGAGGCCTCCTGTGGCGATAGCAGAGAGATAAGGTGGTAGAGCTTCCACTGTCCTGTCCTCGAGTGACCACTGTATACTGTAAAGCCCTCCTCATCCTAGTTCTCTACTGATTCATTAGAAGATTCATGTTGTTTTAAGCCACTATGACTTTGTGGTCCTTTGAGATTAAAATGTAGGCCAGCCTATTCTGACCAATTAAGGTAAAAAACTCTTACACTGTCCACCAAGGCTACAGATCCGGGCCCTGACTGTCTGGGAAGCTGTTCCTCCAGTCTGAAATTCCCCTCCTTGGCCATTATTGCTGCCTATTCATCATTAGTGAAGGTGGAAATGTGTCCATGCTTCTGGTACCATCTATAGCCACAGTCCTGGCAACTCTCCAGATCATGCTCTTACTGAGTCCTGGTATCCTGAGCCCCCAGTACTACAGTTCCTGGGTACTGATTCATGATCTTTCACCTTAGCCAACAATGTTTCTGTAAAGTGTGGCTGATATTCCCTGTCTCTCTATTATCCTCAGCTGGAGTGTGCCCCGGAAGCAAATGTTCTTGGGCACCAAAAGGATTCTGGCATTTAGAGATAAAGCGCTTTGGATTCACACATGCAACCCCTTCCTCCAGATGCAAATACACTAGGCTGGCTGGGTCATGTCTTCTGTGCTATGTTCCATGTCCTCATCCTCTATCATGGTCATCCCCACTTAGCAGACATGTTATATGTATCAAACTACAAGTATCTTTCCCCCTGAAATCTCCTCAGCTGCTCTGAAGAATCATTGGACACAAATGGACGTGAAGGGAGTATCTGAGTAACTGTGCTGCCCATCCAGGGCACCCTGTATGTGGTGGCCCTGCATGTATTTTCTCTATACACAGCGGCTCTAATTCTTCCTCATAGGCTGTAGGCTCTCTGAAGGAAAGAAAGAGGTCTTAATTATGTTTCCATCTGTCTGGTTATCTATTCCTGCCTGACAAGCCACCTCAAACTAAGTGGAGGTAGACAAAAACCATTTCATTATGCTCATAGATTCTGGAGATCATGAATTTAGACATAGTACACTATTGTATCAACAACCATGAAGGGTCTGAAACTTTTCTCCCTACTTATTTGCAAGCTAACAAGCTAGCCTGCTACAGTTTTATGGATGCAGGTATGAAATATGTCCTGAGTCAGAGACAAAGGACGTTATTTCTCTCAGCAATAGCAGTAGTTTGACTGTATTTTGTTGTGTCAATTTCCTGAGATCCAATTCCCACAAGGTGACTCCTACATGCACAGTGGGTAGCACCATAGGAGAGGAGCGCCAAGCCTAGGGAAGCTGAATCTTTTATAATAGGAGGTAAGTTCTCTTGCCATAAATTCAATAGGAGGACATTATCTTTATAATATGGGACACTCTCTGTTTCCCAAGGCTGTTCCCAAATCTGGCCCTTGCTTCCGAGAGAGGTACAATCTCTTTCTTTTGTGGTTGCTCACTCACTATATAAACATCTTGTAAAAGACGATCTAGAACAAAGGCAGTCTGTACTTCTTATAAGACATGCAGAAATGCAAGAGGCCCATGGAGAGTTGTCTCCCAGTGAGGCAATGACTTTTTTCTGCTCCAAAGTGTCTAGGGCCTCTGCTGGGAAGACTCATATGGATGTGGGCTAGAATTATCTGGAGGTTTCATACAGAAGTCTAGTGGCCGGGAAGACTTGAAAACTGTCTTCAACAGGGATTGTCAGCTGGCACCATACTTCATGTGGGTTGGGATTCTCATATCATGACAGCTGGACATGGAGAAGGAACATTCCAGGAAGGGCTTGTGGAGAACAATTGACTGAAGAGAACCTAGGGAGAAACTGCAAGGCCTTTCCTGACTAACCTCAGGAGTCATGCAGCATTACTCTGCCACCTTCTCTTGGTTGTAAGCAAGTCACTAAGGGCACCCAGACACAGGGAGAGGGTAATTAATCACCTGATGTGGGGGAGTGGCAAGGACATATCGGAGAAGAGCATTGGGATGGAATACTGCCGTGGTTGTCTTTGGAAAGTGCCTATGGAGTATAGTACACCCCGAAATGCTGCTGGTCATGCTGCATAGTGCAGTGGGAAAAACCTAGCATAAATGTCTGCAAGGCTCTCTTCTAGTTCCTGCTGCACCACTAAACTGCCTGGCTGTGGCCTTGGACAAGTCACTTGTGTAACTGAGTCCCTAAGATCCTGGTGCCCTGAGTGAGCACAGGATGCAGAGAAAGCCCTGTGATGCCCTTCTCACTTCAGAGGGTTGCCGTGAAAGTCCTGTGAGAGTCCTATAAGGATCCCTGACATGCCAGGCAATGGGCAAGGAGTTCTAAGGACTGTCACATGCGTGACTGTCCAGGATGTAGAGTGTCTGCAGACCATCTGTATTTGAGGCTCTCTTGAATCTTTACTGTATGAAAGGCACACGGCCTCAAAATAAATAATGTTAACTAAAGCCTTTTAATTCTTATAATCAAATTACCCCAGAAAGAGCAAGGGTAGCACCTGGCTTTCTTGTCTTCTAAGTTCGGGAAAAAAAAAGGGGGGGGGGAGATTAAGTGTACCATGAAATTGCTTCTGGGATCTTCCTAACCAGGGGCCTCCTCTACCCAGTGAAAATGAAGAAAGATAGAGGCAGAGAATAAGAATGGTAGGTATGATTGTGGAGGGAGGTGCAAAGAGCACAAAGGATAGCTGGCCCTGAATGGCAGAGACCATATCCCAACTGCTGAATACAGAGCTGGCAACTGCAGGAGATTCAGGAATGTGTGCATGCAGGTTCCTGGGCACTCAAAAATTCACATCTTAGGACTGAGGATGAGGAGCAGAGGGGGAAATATTTAGAATATCGGAAGGGCTTGAAGTATTGCATAGTAAAATTATTGAGTATTCACTAGGAGGCAGGGATTTCACAAATCTGGGAGCTGAGCATTATTATTATAAAGGAAGAAACCACGCTGCAGAGAGGAGAAGAAAATTATCCAGATTGCATGGTTTGGAAGGGATAAAAGTACACTTTTATCTGAAGATTATTTGGCTCCAAAGCCCAGCCTTCTCCGTTTTTTCCCTTATTTCTCTGCCTCTTGGCAGGGGTAGAAGTAGGGAGGAGAAGTGGGAGTGTCGTGTGTAAGGGTAGAAACTGGAATAAAAAGAGACCATCCTAGCTGGGCCAGCCAAGGACTTGCTGCCATGAGGCACTCTGCCATGTCCCCAGCATCAGCCTGGTACTCATAGAGTAAGAGCCAAGGAGTATGTAGAGGGAAGGCTGGCTGGCCAGGTGAGTGAGGACCTGCTGTATTTTCATAGCTTGAGGCTGATGCGTTCTGCACAAAGTCCTTCCTCTGAAGCACCTCTGGTCTCACTTTACTGTTCCTGATGTGTGCTACACTGCTCTCTTTACAGCTTGGTTTAGAAAGTATTTGTTGAGTGATTGCTATGTGCAGGGCACTTGCCTGCTTGTGAGAATGCAATGATAAATATAATTTCCTTGCCCTGGTTAAGCACTCAATTTAATGAGAGAAATGGATCATTTCTATGCAGACTGATTAATGCTCTTGTAGAGGAAAAACACAAGAAAACATCCAGGCACACTAGAGGTAGTTACAGTCAAGGAGATCTTCTTGGAGGATTTAGTAGTTTAGTTGAGTGAGAGGGACAATAGATGAAGAGCAAAAGGCATAATGAGCAAAGTCATGGTGGATAGAAAATAGTTCTGAGTCAACTGCCGCTGTACCAAAGTACTTTATTCCTTCCTATTCTTTCCTTCCATCAGTTAGAATGCCTTTAGTTTCAAGTTGTATAAAACCCAAATGAAACAGGCTTAAACAATAAACAGACAACTAAACAGTTGTAGGAATGAAAATTAAGTCTATAAATAATGAAAGAAGTAGCTTGGACCATTGCTGTGGTGTGGATTCATTCCCTGGCCCAGGAACTTGCACATGTCACAGGCATACCCCCCCCCCAAAAAAAAGGAAATGAAAGAAACAGACAGATTAACCTTTATTATATATTAAATACAAAACAGAAGAGGATTACACATAAACTATTAGAACTAAGATTCCAACAAAATCACTTGCTAACAAGATCAACATACAACAGTCAACAATATCCCTATATACTTGAAACACAAATTAGAAAATGTATTAGGAAAATTATTTTATCAGCAAAATTATAAGTTGGCTACAAGTAAATCCAACAAATAACATGAAAATCTTCAATAAAGAAAGTATAAAACACTATTGGATGGCATGAAAAATAACTCAGATAAATGGAGAGGTATACCATCTTTATGTGCAGAAAGAATCTATATCATAAACGTGTAAATTTTCCCTCATTAATATATTTATTCAAAGAAATTCCAAATAAAACATTCAGAGTATATACTTTCTTTATGACATGCCAGTAGAGCCTAAAGGTAATGAAAATAAAGGCCTAGAATATCTAGGCATTTCTAAAGAAGAAGAAAGCAGGGAAATTTTCCTGAAAGAGATATCAAGGCCTATTATAAGGCTATCGTAATTAAACTGGTGTGATATTTGTATAGATAATACCAGCAAACTCTAAACATACACCCACAAATTCCTAGAAACATTGTTTATGAAAGCTGTAGCAGTATGAATCACTGAATATTCTATTCAATGAATATTGCTGGGTAACTTAGTTACTCACACAAAAAGAAATTGGGTCCTTACCTTAAATAATACACAAAAATTAATTATAGATGCATTAAAGAACCAAATGCCAATGGCGAAATATTTAGGAAAAAAAAAGAAAAAAATTTGACATAGTTACAGGAAAATATTCTTAAAATGCAATAAATAAGCAGAAACCATTTTAAAAGTTTGATAAATTTCACTTCATTAAATTAAATATTTAGATATGAAGAAATATACCGTAAATATAATAAAAAGATATTACATTTATGTAAGTAAATAGGAATGAGAAATGATACTGGTATGTATACAGCCTTTGAAAGATTAGTATATAAATCATACAAAAAAATTCCAAAAATTCATAAGTGTAGGACAAACAACTCAATAGAAAAATAGGCAAAGAATATTAAGTTTTTCCCTAGTACCCTTTCTTCCTATGCCATATAGTCATAGAACTTCTGGAGTTTAGCCCAATAATTGGCTGTGCTGCTAAAGTCTGCCTTTTTCAGCTTTCTTGCAGCTAGGTATGTTCAAGTGACTACATCTGGGCCAATCAGATGTTAATGGAAGCAATGTGTCCATTCTAGTCATATATTTTTAGAAGGTGATTGTTTACATTCCTCTTCTGCCCCATCTATCTTTTCTCATGGGCTAGAGTGAAGGATTAGTTGTAGTCTATGAATCAGCTGGTAGACTAGGACCACATGCTAGAGGATGGCATGGTAACAAAGTAGAAGGAATTTAGATCCTTGGATTACTTCCTGGAGTAGAGCTGCCTACCCATCTAGTCCACCCACCAACTTCTGCACTATTATGCAAGAGAGAAATGAATTTGCTACTTGAGCCCCTGAATTTGGAAGTCTTTGTTATACCCGTTTTACTTATTTCCCAACTAATGTCACAGAAATGAAACTTGAATGGCGAGTAAAATGCTCAACTTTAGTAGTAAGCAGGAAAATGCAAATGAAAATAGAAATAGGATGCTGTTTCATTCTCATTAGATTGGTAAATATGAAGTTTGACAACACCAGGTTCATAAAAGGACATATTCATAGCCACAGTGCAGCTTTTAATAGCAACAATAACAAAACAAAAAGAAACAACCTAAAATTTTATTTGAATATTATTTAAATAAATATTATCTATTTATTTAAACATCCTAAAATAGAATACTATTGTTGGGGAAAAGTAAAAAATGCTGAAGTGTCATGTACCACAGGTAGGATTATAGGTTGATTTACCAGTTGAGGGCCATTTGGTGATATCTTGACACATGTATCTTATGTAATTAAATCACCTCCCACCCCCATGCCAAATTCACATGTTGAAGCCTTAGGCCCCAGTTCCTCAGCATGTGACCTTGTTTGGATATAAACTCATGGCAGAGGTGACTAGTTAAGTGAAAATGATGTCTTTAGGGTGGGCCCTATTCCAATATGACTGGTGTCTAATTTCCCCACTAGTCATTTGGCTGCTGTCTAAGGGGGAAATTTAGAGACAAATATAGACATGAATGGAGGAAAGATGATGTGAAGAGACACAGTGAGAAGACAGGAATCTATGAGCCAAGAATTAAGACCTGGAACAGATGTTTCCCTTAGAACCATCAGGGAACCAACTCGGCTCACACCTTGATTTTGGAATTCCAGCTTCCAGAACTGTGAGACAGTACATTTCTGTTGTTTAAGCTACCTAGTTTGTAGTTAGTACTCAGTTATGGCAGCCCTAGCAAATTAATCCATCTGTGGCTTAGCAGTTTTACATATGGGTATATATCTACAGAAGCTCTCACAGGAGTGGACCAGAAGTTACATAGAAGGATGAAACATTGTGATAATGAAATATTGGATATTCATCAATAAGAATATAAACATATAAAGTGTATTAACACTATAGAAAACTCTACTGCAGAAAAGTGATGAACTGGTAGCATCTCAATAGGGATTGAAATAAGTAATATTTTAAAAGTTCATATCCAAAAATATTTTTAATAAAATTTTAAAACAAAATAAAATGCAAATGACAAACTGAGAAAAAGAATATGTGAAATAAGAGAGCAAAGGGGTTTTTATTCTTTTGTATTATAAAGAGCCCTTATAAAAAATAAATGATTCCACACAACAGCAATAAGACACGACAGTGCTTTTCAAGAAAACTGCAAATAAGAAATAAATGTTGAAAACAATATTCATTGTCATTAGTAACAAAGTAATGCAAACTTATGAGAAATTAAAAGGATTTAAAATCTTTCCTTTGCAAAGATTAGATATTAATCAGTGTCAGAGGAGGTATGAGGTCAACTTATCTGAAGGACAAATTTTCAGTACTAAAAACTATTAAAATATGTAAACCTTTTTGTCTTGCAATATGAATATATCTTAATAAGAAAATAAGTAATGATGCAATCAACCGTGTTCATAATTACTGTGAAGTTATCAATGCAAACAAATCAGAAACAACTTAAAAGGGATAATATATTTTTATCTGAAACACTGGTGCATCCTAAAATGGAAAACTTTTCAGTATTGACATTTATTCTCGATACATTTTATTTTCATTTTGTGAAAGGGAGCATACAAGGCAGTAATCAGTATATTACCAGTTTGTGTGCTTGTGGTGGGTGCCTGTGTTTGTGTGTATAGGACATGGAGGAGGAACTTTAGGGTGACAAACACAACAACTCAGCTCAGCATAGTGAAGGGGCCACCTACGTCTTCCAGACAAGGAAGTGGGGGGACTGCCCCTCAATAAATAACAGAGAGAGAACAGCTCTCTTGGCTTGAAAGAAGGGTCCTTTTGCCTAGCAAATGTGCTCTGCGTGGAGAAAGGACTAGAGTGAACCAATTCAGTTGGGGCTAATATACCAGTTTTTAAAGTTTTCTTCGGTAAATTTGAAACATTTCATAATTGAAAAATCTTTAAAAGAGCTATAGCAGAAAGTTCCAATTTTAAATAACAACTCAAAACTTCAAAAGCTAGTAATAAACTTTACAAGCAATGTGTAAGATCTCCATGAAGAAAACCAGAACACCTACCAAGGAGCTTAAAAGAAGATGGTCAAAATCAAATCTCAGGCTGAAGCCGGACATATAAAATAGATGTTAATATTTGTTGCACAAACAGATAACAGACTCCATTTATCAAACACATATTTAAGCCAGACACCCTGCAAAGCGCTTCATGCACATTGTCCCAGTTAATCCTCTAATAACCCAGTAAAGCAAGGATTGCCATAATTCCTGTTTTACATATGAGAACACCATGGAAGACTGAGGTTCTCTGTTCAGGATCAGAGAACCAGGAAGTCATGGAGTCAGGTTTGTAGCTCAGGACTGCCTGGCCCCATAACTTAGGATCTTTACGCCCCTGTAAAACCTCTCTTCTTTAAGTGGGATGGAGTCATGGAGCGCTGCCTCTTGACAACTTCTGGCTCCCTAGGAATGAAGATGCTAAGATGGGAAAACTGTACAGTTCTGAAAAAACTTGGCTGATTCAGTTGTTTCTTATATTCCATTTGGTGGTGATCTAATTTTTTTTTAAGTTCCGGACAGTGACTTTGGTGTTAACCAGCGTAGGGGTGGTAGAAAGAAACAAGTGAAAGCATCTCAAGGGGAAGATGAGACAGAGGTAAAAAGTGGGTGCTCCATCCTCCTACAGGGAATGCCTTTAGAGATGATCCTGGAAGGCTTTGTGATTTGATTTTGTGAGTACCCAAAAAAGAGGGTGAGAAACCCTGAGGTTCATGTCTCATCTCTTCCACTTGGAAGGATGTATGAACTCAGGAAATTTATTCAGTGTCTCTGAACCTCAGTTTCTTTTTGCCAAAGAAAGGGTTGTTAGTCTTCACTGAGATGATGCATAAATAGTGCATGACTCAGAATTTAGTGTATGGTAAACCCACATTATGTCTTACCCGTAATCACCATTGTCATCGTGGTCACATCACCATCATTCTCAGAACATAGAGACCACCCTCCGGAACCTCCGTTCCTGAGCCTTCCTGCTGCTTTGGCCACACAGCCTCAGCTTATGCAAGTTCCCCTCACCAGCAGCTCTCTAGACCAGGTCCCTGGGAAATGCCCAGTCCCTCAGGCCCTTGCTCCCAAGCACAGGGCTGCGAGTTGTTTGTGGAAGTCTGAATGAGAGACTGATGACTCAAGATAAGATAGGCAATCAGCTCAGACTCGCCACTGCAGACTTCTGGTCTACTTGTAAAATGAGACTTGTCATTTATTTGACAGTCCCCAGGATTTCACACAGGGGGAGGGACAAATAAAACCAAGCCCCCAGCAAAGTGTTCCTGATAGCCTCAAGTGTGGAGTTGGCTGTTCCGGGGCCCCCCAAGCTTGGGCAACCCCTCAGCATCCTGGCTGTGTCCAGGCTTACCATTCATTTCAGCCAATGTTTGTTGTGTGCGTACCATGAGAGAAAGTTCCAGGTGCTTTTCTACTTTTGAGGTTAACAAAAATATTTTCAGTTCAGATGAATTCAATCTAATTTCAGAAATTTAACTCAAAGCAGAAATGTCCCATTGATATCCCTCTAGTCACCATCTGTCCTTTAGTCAGAGGTTCATTAAGTGGTTGGGAACACAGGCTTGGCCAGCAAAGATCTGGGTTCGGAGGCTGACTCAGCACCTCTGAGCCAGTTGTCCTGTCATTCTGCTACCAATTTCATGGGAGTGTGATGGTTAAATGAGATTGTGCACAAAGCATCCAGGAATGCATGCACCTCATTAAATTAATCCTAAAGAAAACAACGAGTAAAGCAGAAGACCCTTTAGCACTTTATCTGGTTTTTTAAATAGAGTGTCTTTATGCATTAGGTCACCTTAGAATTAAGATACCACACCATCAGGAGAAGGAGGCCTAGTCCAGTCATGGTATATGGCAGGCCTGCCAAGCCAGGGTATGGCCAGGGCCATTGCAACTGCTTATCTGTGAATGCCTTCCCCACTTATGCTTCAGGTGTTACTCACTTCACTCAGTATTCTCAGCACCTAAGAACAGGACCTAGCATTCAGCTGGTACCTCAGTGAATGTCTGCTGAATGAATGGTTAAAGAATGAATGGTAGAAAACAGGAAAACAATGAGGGAAGAAAAACATACTCTCATTGTTCAACTATAATTGCTGCCCGTTCTTCATTATCCAAATCAACAGCACTTTCTCTTTGTAGCTTTCCTATCTCTCTTACCTTGTCCCTCCCTCCCACCATGCCCTTCGTGCCCCTTTCCTTTCCCTGTTTCCCATCTCTTAATTTCCCATGATTGAATGGATATCTCTCTGTCTCTTTTCTCTTAGAAAACCTACAGAAGAAATGTAAAGGGGATGGAATCCACTGGACATGGATAACACAGCAGGGTAAACGCACTGTCCTCCTATCACTGAGCTGTGGCCAGTGGAATCCATTTAGCTATGGAATGGACAGCTCTTCCTAATACCAAAGAAACAGAGTAGCAGAGTGGGACAAAAGAGCGTGCATTTGGATGTAAGCCTAAAAATGAAGGGCAAAGTCAGCTTACAGAGAGCGCTTGGGAAAGTTTAGAGAAAGAGAGAGGGGAGAGGTATTACCGTGGAGAGCCTGCTGTGATCATCCAGTAAGACAGAAAGCTTGAAAACATTTCTGTCAATAAACCAGTGCTTCCCAGCACAGTGTGCATGGGAGATATCTGGGGATGTTGTCACAATTCAGATTCTGCTTTGAAAGATCTGAGGTTAAGACTGAGATGCTATACTTCTGGCAAGCTCCCAGGTAATGCTGGCACTGCTGGTCCAGGAACCTCATTTTAGATACCAAGAGTTTAGTGTAAAAAGCACTGAGAAGTCTTTCCAGCATGTTCCATCTCATCTTTTTAGAGAGGTTAGCAGACCACCCCAACAGAAACTGAAAGACTCTGTCTGGTATCCAAAGGGATCCTGTGGTCTCCCCGCCCCTCCTTTCATCTTATAGTCTCTTCCAGGCTACTCCCCGGCACAGGGCAACCTCCTCCAGGCAGCCTAGGCTGAAAAGGGGATTAGAAATTCCAAGAGCTCAGTTTTAAACCTCTAGGTTGATCCCCAGAACTGCTCTAGCTTGATCCCTAGAACTGCACCAGCTCCCACAGCGTAGATGAAGGCAGCCATAAAGCGTCCGCTGGGGCTTCCTTCAAAGAACACTTAAGCCATATGGAATTTCATTTCACTGGCTATTCCCCCTTCTAGACAGGTGATGTAAGAGCATGTCTGTAGGTATTTCTCCCTCTTCTACTCACTGTTAACACCTAACACACTCAACCACTAGACATTGGCCACCTGAGAAAGCTGGGTTATTTCTTTATTCCCAAAGCTTTTAGCATAGTAGGTGCTTTATATATGTTTTTGAACTAATTAACAAAAAGTCTGGCTTTTTTTTTTTTTTACTATTCCGACTAATCAATTTAGATTTTTTAAGGCAGTCACATTTCTTTTGCATGACAGCACAGGTTTTGTGAGCTCAAGTGGTTTTACTGAAGGTTAACTGTCAAGGAGAAGAAAAGAACCAAAACCGTGGTTCCTGGAACAAACTGTAATACTAGTTGCTCACAGTGTGAGGTGAATAGGATTGGATTAACTTATTTTTTTCAAAAAATTCACAAGCGGGAGCAGGTTTGGAACTTCCTCCCACTTACCCTACCGCAGCCACCAGTGCCAGAGGCAGCAGCTGCAGTGTCCTGGCTCAGCTGCCCCTGGGGCCAAGCCTGGGAATGACCCAGGCTCTGCATGTCACCTCATGGCCCTGGAACAGCCCCCAGGCCTCCTCTAGCCCATGGCCACCCGGGCTCCCCAGCTAAGGCTTGGGCACTGGGAAAGCCCTACTTTGTGTAATTGTTTAATTATCATGTCAATGTAGATTCATTAGCATGGCAGCTGTCATTGCAAACGGGGGAGGAGAGGGCCCTCAGAGCCCCTAGGGTCAGCCTAATTGATGTAGTGAACAGAATACTGTATTTACTCAACAATGGTTTGGGTTTCTCTTCTGACCTGGGAAGGGCATCAGTGCTTACCAGGAATCAATAGCAGCTGAATTTTCATCCACTGAGATGGGACAACATCCATGGCTTAACCCCTCCAGGCCCATCTGGAGACCAGGCAGGCATCCCACTGCAGCGAGAAGCTCGAGGTTTCTGTTTCTCCCAGAAGAGAGGTAGGATGGGCGCACACAGAGTGGTAGAAATACATTCCTTACTTAACAGAAGTGCGTGACCATGTTCTGGTTAATCCTAATTTCCACAAGTGTCTGACTGGCTCACATTCACCTCTGCATCCCTTCAACCCCAGGACGTGGGCACTCCTCTACTTCTGTCAGGCTGTGATTTAAAACTTTGAAACCGTTCCTGAGTTGTGACTCGACCCATGGACTTCTCCAGAATCTACTTAAGAGAAGGAACCAGCACTAAAGAGACTAAACTCCCTTTTATGCAGAAGAGAAATTGTCCTGAGAGCTTTAGGGCACTAAAAATCCCAAGCTTATCAGGCCCCTGAGGAACAAGGTTGAAAGGCTGGTAGTTGGGGGTCGGGGGTGGATGGGAGGGGCACCATGCAGTGGGACTAGACCAAGAACTTGAACACAATCTTGGCTCACACAAGGCAAGCTACCTGTGTGACCCTGGGCAAGTCATTTAATCTCTCTGTGTCCCTGTTTCTTCATTCACAAAGAAAGGAATTTGATCAAGACCAGGAGGATAGAACGGTTTCATTATTGGTGCCAACTTTCACCGACTGGAGGAGGTTTCCCAGAGGGTCCTTACACTGTGCTGAGACAGTGTCCTCTGATGGGAAGCTCTCTGGAGATTGGGTGAGCCACAGGTAGATGCCCAGGTTCAAATCCCACATCTTCTACTTAATAAATGTGTGATCCTTGAACAACCTCCTGAATTTTTTGAAATCACCTTTTTCTGCTAAATAGGAATCATAAAGCCTTTCTTCAAAGAATTGATGATGACTTAAGTGAGACAACTCAGAAAAACCTTTCAGCCAAGAGCCAAGCACACTATACATGTTCAATAAAGGCTCATTGAATCTGAAACCTGAACGTCACTGGGATAAACAGTGACAGGCAGGGAGGCCTTTTGATCACCTAAATACATCCTGTCAAATGAAACAAAACCCATATTTTATTTTATTTTATTATTTTTTTTTTTGCCTTTTGTCATTTTATGGCCGTGGGTTTATGGCCGCACCCGTGGCACGTGGAGGTTCCCAGGCTAGGGGTCTAATCGGAGCTGTGGCCACTGGCCTGCGCCGCAGCCACAGCAACGCAGGATCCGAGCTGCGTCTGCGACCTACACCACAGCTCACGGCAACGCCGGACTGTTAACCCACTGAGCAAGGGCAGGGATCGAACCCGCAACCTCATGGTTCCTAGTCAGATTCGTTAACCTCTGCGCCACGATGGGAACTCCAAAACCCATATTTTAAATAGTCCGTGCCATTTCAGATGAACCTTAAGGCTGCAGGCATGATATAATATGGAAAATATAAAGTTAATGCACTTTTCTCATTTAAAAAATGGAAATCATACCTATCCATAAAATGAATAGAAGTGAGTATTAAATGAGATAAATTTGTAAAATGCTTGTGCAGAACAAGTACTTGATAATAATGGGTACAGGAGGACTAGAACTGTTACCTCTCCCAGCATTAGAGGACAGAGAATGGAGAAAAAAACATGGATATAATCAACATAGGAAAAGTCTTAGCTTCATCCTTTACTCCTCACTGAAAATCACACCAATGAGTAAGTTCCATAAATGTAAATGCAAGGTGTCCTGCTTCTGAATATGGGGATGCTGGGCAAAGAAAGCAGGGGTCTGATATTGTGATCCAATATTTGAGTAACAGCCTTTCAAATTTAGCCTGTTAGATATGCAAGTGAATGGGCAATCTTCATGGCACCATTATGAGAATAATCATAGTTTAATGCCACGTAGTGTTCACAATGTCCCAGGCACTGTGCAGTGCATTCTGAATGTGCATTGGCTCATTTAATCCTCACAGTAAACCAATGAGGCAAGTTCTATTATTGTCCTCATTTCCCAGGAGGGCACAGAGAGGTTTGGAAACGCCCAAGGTCACACAGCTAGTACTCAGTGGTACTGAACCTATCAGGTTCAGAGCCTCTGTTCCCAGTCACCATACCTCTGAGTGACAGATCCAGCCACTGTGGCTTTTTAGGGAAATGACAGAGTGAGAAAAGTACCATTACCCTAAACCAGGGAGGCCTGCAGAGTGGTGGATCCAGGCAATCCTGCGTTCAAATCCCAGCCCCAGTGCTTATTGTTTCCATTGCCTTGGGCAAGATACTGATTAATCTTCTCAAGACTCAGTCTCCTCATCAATATTCTCCTTCCCTAAAGACCAGGTTAAATGATGTACATAATTAGATGAGCACTGTGCCTGGCACACAGTAGATGGTTGATCATTGTCAGATTCCTCTTCTTCAAAATAGAATTTCACTGCATTTTCAGCTGCATTGAAATCATTACAACAGATCTGGGAACTAAGAAGCCCTCAGAAATTTAAATTAGTCTCTATTAAATGTGTAATTACATGGATGGAGTTGTGTAAACTGTATTTCTTAGTGTGTGTGTGTACATTTTTTTCACAAAATATGATTTTTCCATCACAAAAGAGTCCCTTTATGCTTGGAGTTTAGTGTTGAGGTGAAGAAATAAAGCTAAAAAGATCCAGGAAATTTAAAGAAAGGTTTATACAAACTTATAAATAATGTCCATAATTTGAAACTCACTGTTTCTTTTCCTCACAGCTTATGTGTTCATTGGCTAGTCTCCCCAAACTGCCTTTTTGTTTCATTAGACAGTACTCTTTGCAAATTATTTCTAACTTTGGATGATTTTCTGACCCTCACTGGCTAGGGTCTCCCTTTCTCCCCCACCTCTAATACCCGCTTTGCATGGTAACCAAATGCGGCCTCCCTATGGCTCCCCCACCTTCCATTGGGAATGATCTCTTTATCAATAATCCGACCCCTGGAAGCCAGTGGGCAACTCTTTAGTGCCCCCTGACACCAGTGCAGATGGGGGCTTCGAATCCCCAGTGTAATCTCAGCCCGAAATGTTACCAGGAGCCCCACGGCTCTTCAATTACCTCCCTTGGCCTGTCAAGACCACAGCATCTCAAATTCAGTTAGCTGGTCTTTGGGTCTCAGCCAAGGCCCAGCCTCTGCTCCTAATGACAGCCAGCTGAGGGGACACTGAGAGGGGCTAAATTCAATTTGCAGCCCTTCTAATGAGATTAAGGGAGCAGGGTTTTTTATTTTCTCCAAAGTTTGCCATGGGCAGGATGAATGATGGCCCAGGGATGGACTGTCAACGTCAACAAAGGCTCCGAGCTGGGAGAAGGGGGATGGGAGACGAGGATGGGAGAGAGAGAGGGAGAGATTTTCCAGACAGAGCCAAGGAGACCTGAGTAAGTCGCCCAGCAGGTGAAAATGTCTGGCTGGCAGAGTGTCACTCTGTGAACAGAACGCCATCAAGAGTGAATCTGGAGGAAAGGCAAATGTCAATCATAAGCAGTATTCCCCAGTAGAATTTTTTTTTCTTGCTTCTGAATTCTTTCTCACCCTTTTTGATTTTCTAAACTGTGTTTCTTAAAATGAGTCAACTCAGAAATATCTTCTCAAATAAAGGAGCAAGGTTCCCACTGCTCTTCTGCCTGCGACAGCCCAGCCTGGCGACCAGTGCACCTCCCAGCTGGGAGCTCCCACTGAGCTGGAGGTTAGGACCTCAGATGCCCACATTGCGTTGTAGCTGGTGGTGTTGAGCCAGAAAGTACTTTATCTGATGCAGAGTAACATCTAACATTGGGGTGAGGTGCGACAAGCAAAACCTGACTAATGAGTGTTTTAGCTGGCCCCTGCCTCTGAGTAGCTCCAGCTCAGATGCAGGGGTAGGAGAAATAGAGCAGGACATTTTCCTGGGTCCAAATGAGACAGATGAAGGGAAGCTCCTTAGGAAATCTGAAGAGAAAGAGGTTTCTGTGGTTGGGAGAGACCAAGGAAACTGTTTTTGGAGATGGCCTTGAACTGTACTTTGAAGGAGGATGGGATCCAGAAAGGCCAAGAAAAGGAATTCAGGTCAGACCCTTGTGGCTGCACGTTTCCATGCTTGTCCTTGCAGGTCCAGCTCTGCCCTGTTCCTGGATCGTTCCTGGTGGCAACTGCAGTAGTCCTACCACCCCAGGACTGGATCTCAGGCTCTGAGCACCTTCTCAGAGCTCCTCAGAGATGGTCCATAATACAGCAGAGCTCCCCCAGATCCCTGTCCCATATCCCAATGTTCCATCATGTGATAATCCCGCCCTAGACCCTGGCTGTGGCCCTGATGCCTTGAGTTGCCTGGTCTTCTCTGGATGGTGGAAGCTGGGATTCACATACATTGTCTCTTGTCCCCCTTGCCACTGTCTGAAGTCCTATTCCTAGCAAACTGATAATAGGGAACCATGACATAACCACCCTTTTTCTATTCCCCTTGAATATGGAAGCCAACTCAGACCAAGGCCTTCACTTAGCTCCAGAACAGGTCAGCATGAGTTAAAACACCCAGTGGGCACATCGTTGACACTCATTTCATATCCATCAGCTGAAATGGGCTCATGGGGAAAGTAAAACTTGATCAGGCAGAGCATAGGAGCAGTTAGACAAATGACTGGAAGTGGGAAGTCTTTCTCTGTAAGGAGGAAAGCTCAGATTCAGGGTCATGTTTGCACACAGAGAACAAGAGTTCCTCTCCTCTGATGCATTCCTTTTGGCCAAGTTTTGACCCCATTGCCCACAGCCCACAGCCAGCACTTCAGGGCCTCTGGCCACTTGAGAGACCCAGTGATGGATTCCTAAGTCTATCCCCTCATGGGGAAGTGCTGCTGATGTCCACAGGGCAGGGGGCCATTCCGCTGATACTACAGCCTGACCCAGGCCATTAGCCAGATGGGCTAGAGGAATCCTACAAATTCCAGAACATCTCAGGAGCATTTTGTAGCCAGAATTCAGAGTATCTCCTATTCTAAACAAACCACCAAACGCTTCCAGGGCTCATGAAGGATTATGTTGGATTATTGGGCCTGGGATAAAGTGAGTTATTAATCCAGCCAGTGCCTTGCAAGTTCAGTGCTGCTGAGGACAACTTCAAGATGCTGGGATTCTTGGAGTTCCCTGGTGCCCTGGCACGTAAGGACTCTGTGTTTTCACTGCTGTGGCTCAGGTTACTGCTGTAGCTTGGGTTCAGTCCCTGGCCCAGGAAGTTCTGTATGCCTTGGGTGTGGCAAAAAAAAAAAAAAAAAAAAAAAAAAAGGAAGATGCTAGGATTCTGAGCCCAAGAGAGCTCGGTTCTATGGCTAATCATGGCTACATTGTTAATATGGCTCCTTTTATGTTGTGAATTGCTTCTGTATTTTTTTCATATTCCACTGACTTGTATTTAAATTCCTTGTGAAAAGAACATTCTGTCCAAGTAGGGATTTTGTGCCATAAATTGATGGAGACATCAGAAATGCAAGGCTAAGGCCTGGGACCTCGCAGCTCTTCTTCCCTCCACCTGGGATGAGGGGGAACTATTTATGTCCTGATAAAGAGGCTTTGTCCCAGACGGTGCTATGTGGCTATGTGGGGACACTTTGCCTGGACTCCTGAGCCAGTATAGGTGGCACTGTAATAAACCTCCGACCCATGTCGCTCTTCCCCACCTCAGGCTGTGACTGGGGGAATTAGGGTTAAGAGTGGCCAGCTGTCAGTGCAGATGCTTATTAATAAGAAGGAATCAAAGGCCAGTTTCTCAGGAACAGAACCCTCCTTTGTAAATCACATTTCAGTCTCAAAGGATTGTCACACCTATTTTCTTATGTGAGCCTTGTAACAAGTGTGGGAAGAAGGTATCTTGATCTCCATCTTAAAGATGAGGAGTCGGAGGCACCCCAAACTTAAATGAATCACCCAGGTTCATACAGGGCAGAACTTAGGATGCAAGGTCAGGTCTGTCTGATGCCAGATATGCTGCTGTGTCCTCTCCCCTACATTTCATCTTAATACATAACCATGTGCCTAGGATGGACTCCCCTCCCCATCTCCTCTGATTGCAGTCCTGTGCAGAGGTCCAGATTCTGCTTACCATCCTCTGATGGTGGAACTGATGGCCCATCAGGAGAGAATCATCACAAGACAGCTCCCTTGGGCCAGCTTTTTAGGGGTGCACTGAATACATGGGATGTGGTGCCAAGAGCCCTGGGCTGGGACGCTCGGCCCTGCTGTCGCCAGCTCCCGCTGTGATCTTGGGCAAGGGACTTCCTCTCTCTACTCCCAGTGCCCTCTTGGCTCCTTGCCAGTCCTGATATTCTCAGATACACATTCTCCAGCCGCCCAAATGGCTGAATGGTCACTCAAAGTCATCTCGAGCTGCTTGCAAATTACATTTTGCTTCTGTTCTTTTTCTCTTCCTGGTCTTCTCTGTTTGCTGCGCTCAGTTACACTGTGGCCTGGTTATGGGCATTTCCAGTGTGAAAGCTCAACCCCAGTGCCTGCTGGGTTTGCTAAAAACACCCGGGCCCGCCCCTCCCAGGGTAATGCCAGACCGGGGGATGGAGCCCTGGGTCTCTTCACTTTGCGCCGCATTATCACAGAAAGGTGGATTAGAAGTTATCTCCGCTCTGCTTTCTCTCAGAGCTCCTTGGCAACACAGCCACCTCGATATAAATACACACCAGAAATGTGCACAGCCTCATACTCACAGTCGAGGCCTTTAGAGGCCTGGGGACAGATATCACCAGAGAGCAAGGACGTCAGGAGGTCCCCAGGACGCAAAGGACTGCCAGCCTCACCGCTTCAAGGTCAAATATGGCACTCATCAAATAAAATGCCAGTGATCCCTGATAATTCTCTGACACCCCATCCCAAATGCTGGAGATCTTTCATCTCTCTGAATCACCATAGATTTCACAGTTGAAGCTTCTTTTGCATTCTTTGCAGTTAAGCAAAGAGCCAACTCACCTTTCCTGTCTTTGTTTTTCTAACAATTTTTTCTCCCTGATGTTGAGAATGTAGCCCATTCAAGTTGAAATTCTGTTGCTTTTGACCATGGGTTGCACCAAGATCTAAAAAGAATAAATCTTAAAATCAAACACAATGGAATTGTGCTTCTGGGTGTAATAACGTATAACATTTTAGAATTGAACTCATTAGAGGAATTATAAGCCAGTTCATTCTTAGCATATCGTTAACTCTAGTGTCTAAAATAAGTTAAAATATTCAAGACACCAACACACTCATTCTTATGGTTGATACAGGTTCAATAGCGTGTTATTTCCTCCCACTGGACCTGTTCTAGGTAAGATCATAAACAGAACCACCCACAAACTTGGTTTAGGCATATGCAAAAGACTGCAAAAAGGCTTGCTTTGCTTGGAGGCATGGGAATAAAATTCCTCAAGTATCTCTCATATATATGATAGTCCTCTTAGGATTTAGTCATTAGGCTCCATCAGACATGTTTAAACTACAAAGGACCTGGAAAGAAAATATAATAAAGAGATCAGAGACCTAAAATGCCAGACCAAAGAGAAGAACCAGAAGGAGCAAAACTGTTCACTGTAAATATTTTAAAACTGTATTCTTATCGTGGTTCAGTGCTGTGTGCTGTCTTGTCTCTGAAAATTGTAAATATTTAATGTGCTATAGCTCCATCTCCTTACTGATACAGGAAAGATGAATAAATCCATATGCACAGGATATGTGTTTCCACTTGCTGGGCAGACTGTCCGAGAGAGAGCACCCCATGAGGGGCTGCTGTGGACGGTTGCTGTGCCCTGTACAAGATGCCTGCCTGCTGGAGGGAGCTGAGAAAGAAGCTCCACCCATCCAGCTCGGGGATCACTGAGTCACTTCTGAAGTCTGAGCTAACAGTTTCTTTGTGCAATTAGCTGAGGCTGGAGGTTGCTTTTTTTTTTTTTTTTTCAATTCACAGTTTACTTGTGTGAAGGGAATTGAGCAGATCTGATGGGGAAAGTGGTCCTGTTTACTAAAAAACAAAATTCAGGAATCTTTTAAGTCTCAATATGATTTTCTTAAAATGAAAGTATAGAAATTTTCATTCCACTTACTTTTTTACTCCCTTGAGACTTGATTTACCTAGTGAACCGTTGAAAAGGAACTTCTAGAAGCAACTGTCTGCTACAGGGGGAAGGAGGGTGAGGCAATGAGAAGAGGTGGCTTCAGAAGCCCTGGTTCTGTACAGATCTTCTGTCCATGAACTATCTCACCCCTGACCCTGACTTGGTTGCCCTAGCAGATGACAAGTTCTCCATTGCCTTGGTTCCTCCAGCCTTCTTGTTGTTCATTCTTATTCAGTTCTGATCTCGCCTCCATGGTTCCCTCACTCCAGGGACTATGGATGCTTTGGCTCTGCTACTGCAGCCAACATCACCTGCTTTCTAGGTGATGGCAGAAAAGCAGCCAGAGGAAACCCTAGGGATTCTAACTGGAATTATCGCCAGGAATAGACTTCTACAGTTACTCTGACCCTCTAAATTGACCTTGTGAAGAAGAAACCTAGGAAATACCTGTAAAGTCCAACCATTGCACTTGTATCTTTAAGTTGTACCTAATAAAGAAATAAATTTTGGTAGCTCTGTATAGTAAGCAGGGTGGGGAAGGCAGGTTGCTGCTGTGTTAAGAGAGCAGGATCTGAGGTCAAATGACCTGAATTCCAATCCATCTCCACAGCTTCCATGCAGGGTGACCCTGACCTTGGGCTCTAGTGGCCTCAGTCTCTTCATCTCTAAAGAGGAAGTAATGGAAGTTCAAGTCTCATTGAGTTGTCCTTAGAATTAAGGGTTATTACTCTTGTAAAGTCACCTAAAGCAGTACTTAAGACAAATAGTCAGTATTGGCTATGATTATGATTCTTATTTCCAAATGGCTTGAAGAGTTGGGGTAGTAGAGTCCTGAGAAGATATTATGACTTAGGAGAAGGCAGAAGGTAAAACGCTTTCCAAATTTGGCCATTACAATGCTCAGTTTCCATGCTAGAAAGTTCCTAAGGCACAGTAGGCATACACAACACACACATAAAGCACCAAGAACACACATATGTACATGTGCTCACACAGATTCATCAGTAGCACACACCAGTACACATTTGCATTACTCCAGAAACAGCCTGGAGGTAGGATATTCAATCAAAGTTCCACAGATAGCAGACTTTACTTGGTTTAGCTACCATTCAACTGATGCCTGGCCTAGATGCCAGGATGCCATGGTATAAATTAGGATGTGCCAGTGTTAGGTCTCTACTGGGTCTGCAGAAGGACAGTCCACAGGGGGTTGTGATGCTGCTGAGACCTCTAAGAATGCCATCCTTTCCTCTCCCTCACTCTTCTCCATTCTCTCCAGGAGTTTCAAAAGTTGCTATGGGCCATTGTTAAAGGTCTTGGGCTCGGGTGTCGGTCCCAATTGCCAGTATGGATGGAGGTAGATGGTGATGTTGTTGCTGATGACCTGTTCTCCAGAGAGACTGTAGTAATGTCAAAGCACCCTGCCCAACACAAAATGGTGCCCAATAAGAGTTGCTGAATAAGTGACCAAAAAATTAGTAGATAGCCTTGGGTGTGTCACATACCCTTTCTTTACTTTAGCTTCCTCAGATGTAAAATGGAGATAAAATACCAACCCTTAGGGCTGAGTGAAGATTAAATATTAAACTAAATTAGAGAGTTAATATACAATGGTATCTCTCCTTTTAGAAGGGCAGGGCTCCCAGGGCAGTGCAAGGAAGAAACAAAACACTCTCTTTGGGATGGACATATGTGGGCTTTGCACTTTAACATGAAACCAAGAACAATAGTGTTTGAGAAAGAGTTTGTGATGAGGACATTTCTAGTTAAGAAATGCCATTATGACCCAGAATTGTCAAAGCAACCCTGAGGGAAAAAAAAAAGCAAGCAGGAGGCATAACTCTCCCAGACTTCAGACATTATTACAAAGCTATGGTAATCAAGAAAGTGAGGTACTGGTACAAAAACAGACATATTGATCATTGGAATAGAATAGAGGGCCTAGAAATAAACCCAGACACCTATGGTCAATTAATCTTGACAAAGGAGGCAAAAATATAAAATCAGAAAAAGACAGTCTCTTCAGCAAGTGGTGCTGGGAAAACTGGGCAGCTGCATGTAAATCAACGAAACTAGAACATATCCTCACACCATACACAAAAATAAACTCAAAATGGTTTAAAGACAAACATAAGATAAGACACCATGAAACTCCTAGAAGAGAACACAGGCAAAACATTCTCTGACATCAACTGTACAAATGTTTTCTTAGGTCAGTCTCCCAAGGTAATAGAAATAAAAACAAAAATAAACCAATGGGACCTAATCAAACTTACAAGCTTTTGCCCAGCAAAGGAAACCGTAAAAAACAAAAACAAAAAGCTGAAAAGACAACCTACAGAGTGGGAGAAAATAGTTGCAAATGCAGCCAACAAGGGCTTAATCTCCAAAGTATACAAACAACTCATTCAACTCAACAGCAAAAAAACCAAACAACCCAATTGAAAAATGGACAGAAGACTTAAATAGACGTTTCCCCAAAGAAGTTATATGGATGGCCAGCAGGCACATGAAAAAAAAAATGCTCAGCATCACTAATTATTAGACAAATTCAAATCAAAACTGCAATGAGGTACCATCTTATACCAGTCAGAATGGCCGTCATTAGTAAGTCTACAAATACGAAATGCTAGAGAGGGTGTGAAGAAAAGGGAACTCTTCCACACTGTTGGGGAAAATATAAATTGGTACAACCACTATAGAAAACAGTATGGAGGTTCCTCAGAAACTAAATATAGAACTACCATAAGATCCAGCAGTCCCCCTCCTGCACATATATCCGGACAAAACTACAATTCAAAAAGAAACATGCGTCCCTATGTTCACTGCAGCACTATTCACAATAGCCAAGACATGGAAACAACCTAAATGTCCTTTGATGGAAGAATGGATTAAGAAGATGTGGTACATATACACAATGGAATACTACTCAGCCATAAAAAGATGAAATAATGCCATTTGCAGCAACATGAATGCAACTAGAGATCCTCATATTAAGTGAAATAAGTCAGAGAAAGACATGTATCATATGATATAACTTCTATATGGAATCTAAAATATGGCACAAATGAACCTGTCTGCAGAACAGAAAGAGACTCACAGATGTGGAGAACAGACTTGTGGTTGCCAAGGAGGAGGGGGAGAGAGTGGGATGGACTGGGAATTTGGGTTTAGTAGATGCAGGCTATTACATTTAGAATGGATAAGCAATGAGGTCCTGCTGTACAGTACATGAAACTGTATCCAATCACTTGCGATAGTACCTGATGGAAGAGAATATGAGGAAAAGAATGTGTGTGTGTGTGTGTGTGTGTATATATATACATATATATATATATATATACACATATATGTATATATACACGTATGTATATATATATACATATATAGCTGGTTCACTAAACCGTACAGCAGAAATTGACAGAATATTGTAAATCAGCTATACTCTAATACATTTTTTTTTAAAAAAGTGAAATGCCTGTATGTGCATTTCCCTTTATAAGCATGACACAGGGCAATTCTCCCACTTCAGGTGGCTCACTAGGGGATTTGCACTTCACAGCTTAGGTCTCCCAGCTGATGAGACAGGTGCAGTCTACCTAGGGTGCCCTTTGAGATGTGGAAATCTCCCTGGGTTTTTGTAGTGTTTATCAGTTTTATGGCGTTTTTTTTTTTTTTCTTTGCTTATTGAGTTAGTCTTCAGGGAGAAGGGGCTAGGCCAGGGAGCAGAGAAAGCAGGACGCAAATATGTCTGGAGCCAAATCCCAACATCAACTGAGCATAACAGAGCCTCTCACAGGCAGGGGGAGCAACTCTGTTTATGGGCTAAAAGGCACTGGAGCCAAACAGGGGCCCTTCATGGGCTTGAATGATTAAAATTCTAGGAGAGTCTCCCACAGTCTGATTTTCTGTGTAGTCTAAAGTATTTCCAAGTCTCTCCAATGCATAAAATATTGAGACATACTGAGCTCTATGTATCTGTCTATCATCTATCACAAATTCATTTTAATTCACTGTTATATGCACACAAGCATGTCATGTAGTAGTGTGTATTGGATGCAGGATAAATCAGGAAATCGTGAGAGTGTACTGTAAGCCCCAGGAGGGTGGACATCACTGCACCAGATAACTATTTTATGTCCCTCTTTGGACTTGAAGGTCATAAATATTCTTCCCACGATTTCCAACTGTATTTCTCAAATGGGATGTAGGGAATTACTCCAGCTGTATTTCTCAAATGGGATGTAGTCTCTGTCCATTTTCATGTGGATTTGAAGATCCTTGAATAGTTTTCTTGTCTCTCATGACATCTTATGTGAGATGGGGGAGTCGTTTCCTCTCTATAGGGCTTTTTCACCCTCCTCCCAGGCTCTTCACCGCCCCCACACACACCTAAAGATGTGCCATTCATTCATTTATCACCTATTTAACTAGTGTGTACTAAGAACCAGAAATGTACGCTGAACAAGACAGTTTCTGCTCTCATGAAGCTCACAGCCTCATAGAGAGGAAATGTGTACAACTCATGTGAATGATGATACTATGAGGTAGATGCTGTGAAGTGCTGTCTAGATCCCCTTTCAACAAGGAGAAATCATTCTCCAGCTGCTGGGAGTTCTGCTGGGACATAGCCCTCAACCCAGACCTTTCGGGGATTTTCCTTATGGAGGGGAGCTGCCTTACCCAAGGACACACCCTGTCCCCAGGGTAGTCCACATCAATGCCAGCTGACTTGTCACCTACTCGGAACAACACTGAAGGGCCGTTCAGCTTCTGAGCTCCCCAGATGTGCAAACCCATCACCTTTCTCTTCCCTGGGCCTGTTGACCTGTGAAGCAGCCAAAATCGTGTTGGCAACTCATGTTGCCTTCCTCCATCAGCTTTTAGAAAACAGGACATCAGCAAAAACTGAGGACTGGTGATGGCCTATGACATCCTGGGGGTGTAGTCTCCAGAAGTAGGGATAGCTGCGGTGATGGTGGCAAGAATCTTAAAAGCAATACATTCTTGGATTGTGACTTTTTCACATTCCCGTGGTTCCATGTGCTACAGAGCCAGAAAGGAAGGCCTTCTGAGCAGGGCAATGATACATTAGTAAAAGCCTGAGAAAAACTAGGAAACTAGATTGAGAGCTGTGAACATCAATCTACCTTTCAACCATGGAACAAAAAACAGGAACCAACCATCACCAGTGGATAAAGCATAGAGCCAAGGGCAATCCACATGGGTTATCTGTTGACAACAGTGAGCTTAAACTGCCCTCGCATTTTTGAAAATGAATAATGCTTTTGAACGGCTTCATAGTAATAGCTATTGGAATTTTAAATGGAATGCATTCTAAGAATGATAAGTGAAAATAGAATATACTCTTTTTTTTAAAAAAAACTGAAAATGAAGTAAAAATCAAGGAAGTATGAGAACCAGAAATCAAAGAATAAGGCAGATTTAAGGTGAAATAAGTAAATTATAATAAAGGTGTGTAGGTTAAGCTTGTCTAATAAAGGATCAATACTTCACACAGAACAGAAAAATCCATTTAACTTTAGAGACAAACACATGAACACTTTAAGGTACAGCTTTAATTGAAAACATAGCATATGATTTCCTACAGAAGGTAGAAGTCAGAGTTTTATTTGTTTTTATCAAAGTGACCCGTGGAGGAGTTTACAGAATCTTTCCCCTCCTTTTCTGTTCACTTAGTTTCTCTTTCCTCCACCACTTTCTGGAGATGGATCACAGCTTCAAAGACAGATCTGAGGGAGAAAAGCATAGTCAGAGAACTATCTTCCACGTGGGACAGGGCATGGAAAAACCTGACGTGTCAGGAATATGTGGCACATTATATAAGGCAAGAAGGACAAAGGCACCGAGATAAAGACGCAGGACAGTGTGGCCGGGAGATTTCCGTTAGAGCGGGAGAGGGAGGTTTCTCTAAAGCAGGAGATTACAGAAAGTCTCCCTTAAATATTTGAGACAGACACAAATTAAATTGGCACCCCAAACTTGACCTCCCCACTGCACCACTTTTTAAAATGAAACATCAGTTAGAGACCAGACTTTCTCAAAGAAAATCTCAGAAATTTTTGGAAGTTAACCAGAAAAAGTCTACAGGCCATATTCTTGGTCACAATGTAGTAAACCAGAAATTTAAAACATTTATTTAAATTAAAACCCCATCTACTTATATACGGTAAACTTTCCCCCCTAAAACTCTTTTGTCAGAGAGCAAATAAAATGGTAACACAATTATTTGGAAAGCAGTGTCTTTAAGAATATGCCAAACAAAATGTGCAGAATATGGCCAACGCTATAATGAGAAGAATATTCATAGCCCCATTTTTTAATCATTAAAGAGAAGAATGAAGATAAAATAATAATAAATTCAAATCATGAAACTATTGAAGAAAACAATTTTAAATATGAGAGGATACACTTTACAAAGACAAGAGCATTAATAGTAAAAATAGTAAAATTGAGAAATGAGCCACTTCTTTGAAAACAAGCATATACAGATATCTAATAACTGAAATTTAAGAAAAATGACGAATATGTAATATAAAAAACATGAAACATAATCACAAATTTCAAATTTTAAGCATATACTTGATCAAAATACCGTACAGCTAGTTAATGACTTGGAAAGAACAAAGTTTGATTCTGAGTCATGCCAAACCCAAAATCAATTCCAGATGGATTAAAGTGCAAAATTAAAGAATATATAAATATTAGTATTTATTTATAGTAGAGAAGTATTTTATAAATATGACATCAAAAGTAGCAACTGTAAAGGAAGTAATTAATCAAAAACCAAAACTCCTATACAGAAAATACTGCTAAAAGACAAGTGATAAATTGGGAAAATATTGCTAATAAATGTGACAAAATATTAGTGACTCTAATACATAAAATATATGAATGTGACAATAAATAGAAGCAAATTTAATAAAATAGTCTCAAAATTCAACTGCATTAATTTGAAATATTTGAGTTTTTTAAGCTGTAACAGATATGTCCACTTAAAATTGAGATCTATATTTTGACTACTGAATTTCAAGAAAACATTAAAAAGTAATCTTTTGATATAAAATTTGGGAGATATAGTTGGGGTATGTAGCAAAAAGTCTTCAAAACACACTTCTATTGGAATTCTGCTTCTAGGAAGTTATCCTTAGAAAATATTCTGACCAATGTGTAACTATTTAGTTACAATGATTATTGCTATGTGTTTTATTTTATTATTTATTTTTAAATTTTACTGGAATAGAGTTGACTTACAAAATTGTGGTAATTTCAGGCATACTGATTATTGCTGTGTTTTTTAAAATCATATTCCCAGAATTCCCTGGTGGCCTAGAAGTTAAGGATTCAGCATTGTCACTGCTGTGGCTCAGGTTCAGTCCCTGGCCTGGGAACTTCTGCATGCCATGAACACAGCCAAAAAAAAAAAGAAAACAACATTCGCAAATTGAGAACAATGTGTTAATTCTTAGCAGCAGGACTGGTAAAATTAATTGTGGATCCTCTGTTTGATTAACTGCTGTATAACCAATGAAAAATGATGTGGCATCCCAGTATTTATTAATTCTGAAAGACACTAATAATATATTCAGCATAAAGAGCACCTTGCAGTATAAACAATAATATCCCATTCTTGTGTTAAAATTTGTGCATGTATATACTTGTATGGATATGTACATATGCATATTATTCAGACATTTTCATTTTTAATTAATGTGATTGGGGATTAATTTGTTGATCTTTTCTATTTTATACCCTAAAATATATTGATTTATTTTTCAAAAAAGAGAGAAAAGAAAGAAAACACTGAATGAAGCCAATTAGATTTTTTTTAAAAAACCAGAGTCATTGGCTATGGTAGAGCTTATATATGTCTACCAGCGTATTATTTTATACATTTTTAACATGGATCAGTTTTCACATTCATTTTGTGCCTTTAGCTATTATTTCGTTGAGGATAATTCATTATTCCTGTGTGTACCCAGCACTTTATATATTGTGGACATTATTAAATGTTAGTGTTTCAAAGAAGGCAAGTAGTAAGGCGTGGGGAAGCATGGAGGAGAAAGGGGTGAGGGAGGAAGGTAGAGAGGGAGAAAGGAGAAGACAAGGGAGAAAGGAGAAGACAAGGGAGAAAGGAAGGGGAGGAAGGAAGGAAGGAGAGAGGGGGGTGGAAGGGAAAATGGGAGGGAGGCAGGGGAAAAGCAAGGGAGGCTGGGGAGACCCGGGGAAGAAAATTTGGTTATAGGCGTCATTTCTGCGCAAATATACTTTTACCTCCTGGAGATAGAACCAAAATCCCAGAAGGCTGGCTCCTATGCCCAGTCCTCGTTTCTGCCATACTGCTCTGTTTCGATGCCCTGTGATGCTGCTGGGCTCAGACCAGTGGGAGCCAGTCTAAGAAAAGCTTTTCCCACAAGGTATGAGTGCTTTTTACAGATGTCTGCTAACATATCAACAGCTGGAGTGCTGCCTAACACAGTTCCTCAATCATTAGCAGACATTACCTAATTGATAAGGGCGTCCCTCTGAGCACAGCAGCCTATTCCAAGTTCCATGTGACACACAATCAAACTCTGTTCCCTTTGCCTGTGACATCAACATTCTTGGCTGGGCCATTGGAGGGGAACTCCTTTTCCACCCGTGATAAACTGAAATCTTGGGACGGAACCATTCCCCGAGGACCCCCACAGCCACATTCTCCCATCCACTCCCATCTTCTTGGTCCACACAGTGCTCCAGTTCTAGCCATGAACTGCTCTTCGAGGCCTCACTGACATTGACCCCAGTGCAGCTGTAGCTCTTCACCAAGTCCATGTCAGCGGGAAACAGATTGGAGGCACCAGGCATTTGGTGTCAGTGTACGTACACACATGAACTCCTGGGCTGGGACCATCTCTCCCTCTCCTTCCTCCCCCTCAGGCACACAGTTATGCATCAACACTGACAATGTCCATCTGGTCTTTCCTGGCAATAGGTTCTTGATGATAACGTATTTCCTTAATAGCACTTGGCGATGGCCTGTGAACCCAAGGAGCAATAGACCTTGGCCACCTATGGCCAGCTCAGGCCAGGGCACAGAGAGAAGCACAAAACAGAGCCCAGATTACAGGGAAACCTTTTGAAGTGCAATCCCAGACAAGCCCACCTTCTGCCATTTCTTGTGCCTATGATGACCCTGTAGGTATCGAGATCCTTGGTTAATATAGCATGTCCCTCTAGTACTATGATCCCTGTCACGTTGCAAAGGAAATCTTTGCTACTAAGTTAGTCTTGGGCCCCTGAGGTTAAACGAAAGACGTAATCAGTAAGAGAAAGAACAGCGGAAGTTCTTTTTCTTTGCTGGGGGGGGGGGTGGTCGTGGTGTAGATTTTGGTGGGGAGAGGGGAGGTTTAAATCGATGAAAGATGACTTTATCTTATCTTGGTCTTAAAGCGTAATGGAGAATTTGGAGCCGAATAGACCCAAGTTCAAACACTGGCTCTGCTCTTTACTGGCATTATAACTTGGGGCAAATTTGTCCCTCTCAGCTTTCATCTTCTCAGGTGGTTCTTGTAAGATTCAGTAAGGAAATGTATGTGTGTGTGTATGTATATATATATATATATATATATATACACACACCTAGTCTGGAGTAGGGCATAAGTGTAACTGTAAAAAAAAAAAAAAATCAAAGTGTATGAAGAGTTTTGAAGTCAATGCTTTGACATTTGTGTCTGGGTTGTCAATTCTTCCTTTTGTCAGGTTGGTATTATCTTACTATTGCACAGTAAATTGTGACATAATTAGCATAGTTGTCTATGAACAGAAGTAAGTAAACGGTACCCAACATTTAAAAGAGAATGCCAGCACAGCGAAGGTCTCAAAATCATCTCATTCAGCCCTGGGCCCTTTACAGATGAGGAGCCTGAGGCTAGAGAAGGGGAAGTGAGGACCCCAAGCCTAGTCATGTGTCATTCGTCCCTGGCAGCACCTTGAGGGTGGGGGGGAGTTGTGGGCACAGGCCCAGGCCCAACTCCCTCACAAGGGGATGCGGCAGGGTAAGCCCAGGCTCTCGTCCACCCAGCCTCTACAGCAGTCATACTGTGCCTCTTGAGGCCTCAGGAAATGTCTACATATTTCCGTGCTTTCCTGTTCTCAAGATTGGGTCTCCACTGGAGTGTTCAGCCTAAGGTTTTTGCTAAAACACCCCTCCGTGGAAAGCTGATGTGGATCTAGAAGAAACCCCACTGCGTTCTTTGACTTGTAGTGAGGTGGCCACATCCTGGCTGGCTGGGGGTCTGGGAAGTGAGTGAAACTCAAGCCCTGGGTCAGTGAACAGGCTCAACATTGATACCTCCATGAGTGTGCCTGGGGAGAGCCTAGAAAAGCCAGGCTCCTGATGGGGAAGTGGAGGGGTCAGGGATCACCTCCATGGGTGGCCGAGTGAGATGGAGCCAGTCCCCAAACTCCCAGTACAGTGAAGAGTGACAGACGGGGCCCCGGACTGGTCCATCTCTTCTTGGCTTTTTGGTCTGTTTCTGGTCCCCTAAGCTTTGGAAGCCTTAGACAATCACAGCCCTATCTCTAGGTTTCTATCTCCCCTTCAAGGTGGAGAACTATTGCTAGAATGTCTTTCAACACTGTGAGATGCTCACCATGCTGGCCCTACCCGCCCCCCCCCCACCTTGTAGACCTCCACAGCCCCAAGTAAACCTGGATCTGAGAGCACAGAGCACTTCTGTACCCCCCACCCCTTGAAGAATATGCATCTCCAGAGGGAAGGGTACCTGAAGAATTTCACTTTCATTCACCTGAGCACAGACGGCCAACTTTTCCTGTCACAGGAACCCATCACAGACTGGACTAAATAAACTTCTCTTCCCATATCTCGTTCTCTTGAAGAGAACACAGCCATAACTCCACAGAGAGTAAACATACACAGTCTAATCTTTCTCCTCTCTGGGACAGTTTGTTGAAATTGTTGAAATGATGCAGATCCTGCCGAAATGGTTTGATAAGAGCTGTAAGTTCAACTTTGTGATTATTAAACAGGGAGAGTATAACTCAGCTGCTTCTGATAAACTTTGAAAAGAACCCTTTCCCTTATTTGAATCTTGCTGTCTACCATGTAGACACATGGTTTAGACATACATGGTACGTGGAGCTCAGATGCCTACCAAGGCATGTGCATGCATGTGTCCCCAGCTTCTTGTTTCCTTGGGGAGGGTGTCTGTGCCTCTAGAGAGAGATTAAACCCTACTCCACTTCCGTGATTGCTCTTTGGTAACCCATGAGTGACATCATGAAAGAGAAGCCATGGTCTGAATGAGTCATTCTGCACAGGAATTACGCTGAAAAAACAGCAGTTAATGGAGTTTGGATATGTAAGTTTTTCTTTTCTTAGAGCAGGCATCAGCAAAGTACAGACCGCAGGACAAATCTGGGCCATGGCCAGTATTTGTGTGGCTGCAAATTTACATTTTTGGATGGTTGAAAAAAAAAAAACAAGAGTAATGACACATGAAAATTATGCAAAATTCAAATTTCAGCGTCCACAAATAAAGTTTTATTGGTACACAGCCTCATCTGCTTATTTATATATCACTCTGTGGGTACTTTCAGACAAACCTGAGCCTGAAACCCGAAAATATTTACTGTCTGGACTTTGATAGAAAATATTTGCTGATCTCTGAACTAGAGAATTTTAGCAGCCCCCCCCAATATATTCTTTCATACCATTTCACAGATAGATGAGCTGGGAATCTGAGCAGAAACAAGATTTTTAATAAAAGTTCTCAATGTGAATAGCAGACTTCTCAGCCCCATGAAGTAGGGTTTTCGTCTAATCCCTCCACTGTGCACTGGCCTTCAGAAGATATCCCTCACAGAAGGGCTGTTGAAATGCCCATTAAGAAAAATTGATTCTGAAGTGTGACATCATGTCCTTGAAGATACACGATATCATGACAGGACATGATATAATGTCCTGTGCAAAAATAAACTGCATTGTCAGAGCCCCAGTAGCTTCAGGAGGAAATATATGGCTGTAAAAATAAAATCATAACTTATGAAACTGTGATATTTGTGGAAGGAATATTTAGCATTGAGGACTCTTCTCTTTACAGTGAACACTGCATTTTGTGTCAGAGGCTCCAAGACCTGTGGCTTGACCCTTTTGTTCTTTCATTGGCCACACTTCACAAGAACTGAGTTTCCCATGGTTCTTTTATTTTTAGGCTTTTGCATTCACTCAGTGATATTTCTCAGGAAGGTCACTTTCAAATTCAGCTTCTTGCATACCGTTAAAGCCACACCAGGTTAAGAATTCCCAGAACTTCTTTGTTTTTTTTCTTAAATCCATTTTTTAATGAAAACACTGTAGGATTATGAAATCATCTAATTCATTTAAGTGCTGTAGGAACTTTCAGAGAAAATAATGTGCAGCCATATCCTACATGCCAGAGTGTATATAGGTGGCCAAAGAAAAGGCAGGGGAGAAATTGTTTGTCCCTTTTGGGGATGAAATGTATAAATTCTGTTATAGTTCATAAATGAGGCTTGTCCCAGAGTCAAATTGTGTGTACTGTTTCCACAGACAATATTCTGATATTGACCCCAAGAGTCTTTTCCTGGTTCAGAATTAGCCTGAAGAAAATAGAAGTAAAAAATACAGGGGCCAGTCAGAGGCACATGGCTGCCTCCTGCTCTGACTGATTTTGGGCAACAATGCCCAGGGCAATGGCAGAGCAACCACAGAAAGTGAGGACATGGGACCCGCAGTCTAGATATCTGTGAGTTGTAGGGAAATGAGTGGCAGTGGAGGTCCATCTACCAAGCATTGGAGAGCAGGGCATTGGAGTCCCCTTACCTTGTCTCATCCTCTTACCACCCCAAAATCCCTTCCATTCCCCACCATCCAGTGCACCTCATATCTCATTTAGTACACGTTCATGTTGAAGACCCAAACAGAAATGCCATATTAACTGCAGCTTTTGAGTGACTTCTCTGTGTCACACACTGCCTGAGCACCTCCCTTGGACTTTATCTCACTTCTCACAACAGCTCTCAGTGATGCTTGTTGTTATCCACATCTTACAGAGGAAACCAAGACCCATCGAGGCTAATTATTTTGTTCCAAATTGCATAGCTGTAAATCCTAGGAATTCAAGTCTACCCACGCATTGCTACTCTCCCTCCCATTACTTCTCAAATGAAATGAATCAGATTGAACCTACCTTTGGAGTAATTGGGATATGACATAAGGAAGACTTTCCTAAGAGTCAATGATGCTAAACATTAGAACATACAGAAGGGCCTTGTGGGATCACTTCAGGCAGACTCTGAAATGATCTAACCTGCTTTTCCATCTATCCTGGTGGACAACAACTTTTGAGTTTAACTTGCTTTATTTTTTTGAAACTGAATACAGTTGATTTACAATATTTTGTTAAAGTTAGGTGTCCAGCAAAATGTTGAGTTATGTATATTTTCAGATTATATTCCATTATAGGTTATTACAAAATATTGAATACAATTCCCTGTGCCATACAGTAAATCTGTGTTGATTATCTGTCTTATGTATAGTAGTTGGTATCTGTTAATCTTATACTCCTAATTTGTTCCTCTCTCCCTCCCTCTCCCATGTGGTAACCATAAGTTTGTCTTCTATGTTTGTGAGTCTCTTTCTGTTTTGTATATAGATTTATCTGTATTTTTTTTAGATTGCACATATAAGTGATATACTGTATTTGTCTTTGTCTGACTTACTTCACTAAGCATAGGATTCTCCAGATTCATCTATGTTACTGCAAATGAAAATATTTTGGTTTTTTATGGCCAAGTACTATTCCATTGTGTGTGTGTGTGTGTATGTGTGTGTACATCTTCTTAAGCCAGTCATGTGTTGATGGGCACTTGGTTTGTTTCCATGTTTTGGCCATTATAAAAAATGCTGCAGTGAACATTGAGGTGCATATATCTTTTTGAATTAGAGTTTTCTTTTTTATTCGGATATGTGCCCAAGAGTGGGATTATTGGATAATAATTTTTAGCTTTTTAAGGAACTTCTGTACTGTTTTCCATACTAACTTCATCAATGTACATTCTCACCAACAGTGTAGGAGGGCTTTTTTTTTTTTCTCTACACCCTCTCTAGTATTTATTATTTGTGTTCTTTTTAATGATAGCCATTCTGACAGGTGTGAGATAATATCTCATTGTGGTTTTGATTTGCATTTCCGTGATGATTAATGATGTTGAGCATCTTTTCACGTGCCCGTTGTCCATCTGTATATCTTTTTTTTGAAAAATACCTATTTACATCTTCTCATTTTTTTTCATCTTATGCAAATATTTTATTTTTATTTTTTATTGAAGTATAGATTGCTGTAAAATATTATATGTTATAGATGTACGATGTAATGATTCACAATTCTTAGGGGTCATGCTCCACTTATGGTTTTTATAAAATATTGGATATATTCCCTGAGTTGCACAGTATATCTTTGTAGCTTATTTTATAACTAATAGTTTGTACCTCTTAATCCCCTACTCCTATATTTCCCCTCCCTGTTCTCCTCTCCTTATTGGTAACCACTAGTTTGTTCTCTATATCTATGCGTCTAATTTTTTTATTATATTCACTAGTTTGTTGTGTTTTTAGATCCCAAATATAAATTATACCATATGATATTTGTCTTTCTCTGTCTGACTTATTTCACTTAGCACAATACCCTCCAAGTCCATCCATGTTGCTGCAAATGACAAAATTCTTTTCTTTTTTTATGGCTGAGTAGTACTGAAATATATACCACATCTTTATCCAGTCATCTGTTGATGTTCACTTAGGTTGCTTTCTTATCATGACTACTGCTGTGAACACTGGGGTGTATATATCTTTTCAAATTAGTGGAGCTTTTTTCGGATATATACTCAAGAGTAGAATTGCTGGATTATATGGTAGGTCTATTTTTAACTTTCTAAGGAATCTCCGTACAGTTTTCCACAGTGGCTGCACCAATTTGCCTTATCACCAACACTGCACCAAGAGTTCTTTTTTTTTTTCACATCCTCGCCTACATTTATTATTTATGTTCTTTTTGATTATAGCTGTTCTGACAAATGTGAGGTGATATCTCAGGTATTAATTTGCATTTCCCTGATGATTAGTGATGTTGAGCATCTTTTCATGTGCCTGTTAGCCATCTGAATGTCTTTCTTGGAAAAATGTCTATCCATTTCTTCTGCCCATTGGTAATTGTGTTGTTTGTTTTTTGATGTTAAGTGTTTATATATTTTGCAGTGTTTATATATTTTGGATATTAATCCTTTATTGGTCATATCATTTGCAAATAGTTTCTCTTATTCAGTAGATTGCCATTTCATTTTGTCATTGGGTTCCTTGCTGTGCAAAACTTTTAAGTTTAATTAGATCCCATTCGTTTATTTTTGCTTTTATTTCCTTTGCTTTAGGAGATGGATCTGATTTGACTGTGGGTCTTTTTGCGATATTAAGTTGCATGAACTATGCTTTCTTGAAGTTAATATTTTAAAACCCTTAAAGTTCTGAACCCATTGGGCAAGTTATGACCAGATTAAGACTGTCTGGGTTTTCTATCTCATTAGCCATCATATCCAATCAAAAATGCCCCCAAGTGTTCAGTGGGCAGTCAGATTAGACCCAGAGGCGACTCCAGAGAACGCTGATGGAAGGCTAGACCACTGAACCCTGCCTGGCTCTGACACTTCACACTTGCCTTCTCTCCTCTCTCTGATGTTAATGGCTGATTTCCCCAAGGTTCTTTTTTTCACCTTTTAACCATGCGTCTGTCACTTCAGCTTGTTAATGGCTTTGGGGGCATCCTGTGGCACAGGCATCCTCTGCAGTTCCACAGAGAATCCTGCCAGCCTTTCTCCCTGGCTAGAGGTTGCTTACAACTCGTAAATCAGCATATTAGTCACAGTTAAGTGTTTGCCGAAGAACTTTCCAAACAGCCTGGCTTACAATGTGAGTTGGTGGTAGGATGCTTCACACAGAAACCAGCTTGTGGGACAGTTGAGTCCAATCCAGAACCACATTTGAGGATGCCATCCTTCAGGAGTTATTCATCAGCACTTAGAGCACTAGGGAGCGTTCATTCATCCCAGAGAAAACAGCAAAAATAAAGGAATTGCCTGGCTGAGTACCCACTCTTCTACCCTGAAGCCTCAAATATCAGCGTAAGTGGAAACCCTTCTATTCTAGTTTTGGACAATTTTGTTTTTTTTGAGCCTATGGATTGCTGTATCACCGCAAAACAGGAGACCCTCACACTTCCTTGCCTGTGGGTACAGGAGGGACCTAGAAAAGTCCTAAATTCCTCAGGCCATCCTGGAAAACATGGGCTGGTTGGGCACTGGCTTTAGTTTTTGCAGGGAGACCTTCCTAGGCATCATTATCTGGCCCAAGAATGAGAGCCATTCAAAATCAGACTGTGCTGCCTTGTAAGTGGTGAGCTTCTCATCACTGGGAGGGTGTGGTGGAGGCAGAAATTGTGACTCCTCTCAGAGCTTTGAAAGAAGGAATTTCTGTACTGGGCAAGCAATCCAGTTCCATACATTTACAAGATCCACCGTGGGGAGTGGGAGGGTGATGTGGTTGCTGCAGGCCACTTGCTCACAGTTACCTGAATGTTGTGCACAGATGCCATGGTTGAAAGCAGACATAAACCCTACCATCTAAGACCAAACTGGATGTAATTTCCATATACTGCAGGCCTCAGATAATGCTAGTGAGATTCCTGCCTCTTTGCACATCACCCGTGTAGTCACTGGGGAAAATTAAAATAACATAGCCCTGCAGAAAGGAACCTTCTGTCAGAGAAGAAAGGGCCTGTCCAAAGATGGACAGGGCAATCAGATATTGTACCAAGTGGCTTCTCATCCTCTCCTTGGAGACTGAAGAAACTCCCATCCAGTTAGGTTTTTTATCAAAACAAATTCCCTACATCATAACACCAATTCCCATTTGTAAATGAATCGAAGTATAGTCTCATTTTGGATGGCAAAAATCAATCAGTCCATGAAGCCTCTGCTTGCCAGCAACAGGGAATGCAAAATTGCATTTCTGCCATGTGAACTTCAATGTACATAAGTATTTAATAATTTAATAGATATGCAGTAAACACTATTGGGTAAATGATAGGTATCTCTTTCAGCTGTAGAGTTGACACAGATTTGAGAATATAGAATAGAAGTTATCATAGGCATTTTAAAAAATAGAATTACAAGGTTGATTCACAGTGTTAATTGTGTTAATTTCTGCGCTACAACAAAGTGATTCAGTGATACACACACACACACACACA
>PVHT020000105.1:10050791-10069004 GCA_004024745.2 Catagonus wagneri | reverse complement strand
TGTTGACCTGACTTTTGATTAGCTGTTGTGACTCAGAAGTGATGAAACATTGTGCAAATGCAATTGTGATTTGCTTCTCAAAGTATAGCATTGCTCTGTGCTTTACAAATTGATTACTTCCAGTGAGGACAAGTCCTCTGTAAACTTTCCAGGTATTTCTGTGTGTGCAGTATGTACAATAAGACTTTCACATGAAGAATCTCCTGGCTCCTGGCATTCCAGAGATGGGGGGTTTAAGCAAAGTGACAGATCCCAAGAAAACCTAAAATTGGATGCATGAAGAGCATATTGTTGTGTGAGTTCCAGCTTAACTGGTGTCAGCACCATTTTATGTTCACATTTATCTCATGTGGATATATGGTGATAGTGTTTGCAAAAAGGTTACAAGGAAGATGAGGGAGGTCAGAGGCAGCAGGAATCTTAGTCTGTAGTCAAGGATGGAAACTGATAATGAATTATGAAATTGTAGCACTGCACCAAATTGGAGCCACTCGGTGATACTCATCTCTGCTTGGTACTCATGCTTGCTTTCCTTTAAGGAAGAAGGCAATCTGTTTAAAGCATGTTCTCTATATGAAAATCCCAAAATTTAAAATGCAGGGGCATCATCTCTGGGGCTACCTGTGACTTTTAGTAATAAAATTAAGTCATTTGGGAAGTGATGCTGTGGGTTTCCTTGAACTCGAATGTCTGATCCCTAGGTATAAGAGCTTTCATGCACCCGGAATAGGAGCAGACTTTTTGCTAGTTCCTTATTAGTTAGCAAGAGTGAGGTCATTCTCAAGCCTGTGGAAAGGAAAAAAAAAAGGTATTTCTTCTAACTTGATGCTTTTCAGGCAGGAAGCAGGAGTTTGGGAAAAAAGAATGTAAAACTGAAAGGGTGCCTTGGGACTAGCCCACCCAACTGATGTGGCTAGAGCTATCAGCAAAGATGGGAAGGTGGTCAAATCAAGTAAATGGATTTCAAGAGCAGGGATTTCAACAGGCTTAAGGGATTCATTGAAAAACCTTCACAGAAAGATGATCAAGGGTCAAACAGGGGCCCCAAGACAGACAGGTGTTCCTACAGGAACAGAATTTCACAAAGCTCCTGCATTGTTTCCATTCACCAAAAAAAAAAAAAAAAAAAAAAAAAAAAAAAAAAAAAAAAAAAAAAAAAAAAAAAAAAAAAAAAAAAAAAAAAAAAAAAAAAGAAAAAAGAAAAGAAAAAAAAAGAAAGAAAAAGAAAACAAAAAGGGAATATGAAAGACAGTCCAGCGAGCAAACCCTGGGCTTCACAGGACTGGAGACACACACCACAGTGGCCGAGAAATTGTAAAATGGACTCATTCCCTGGGAGGGTGACAAAGACATCAGAAAAATATGTCCAGGGAAGTCAGGAAGCCTGAAGCAGGATTTGAGATGTAACTTCTCCCGAAGAACAAGAGGAAACGCCATCTCTTTATTAGGTGGAAAGAAAAGAAGAGATGGTCACGATCCTTCCCCAAAATGCTGGAGCCTGGGAGGTTCCTTTAGCTCGTGAATTGCACCTGAAAATGAGAACAAAGGACGAATGTTCTTTAAGAGCAGACAGTGGTACAGTTTTCAATGTACTTTCATGCCATCTTATTTGAGCCACCTCTCAAGTCAGCAGAGCGATTTGGAAGGTCGTAACCCAAAGGAAGAAAAGGCATGAGCAGGCTGGATGCCAATGGCTGCGTCAGGTCATGAACACAGTTTGATTTATAGTCTGCAGACTTGGACCCAGGTCGCCCAGAGAACTGCCCAGGCACCTGCCTGGTGGAAAGCACAACACATCAAGGTGGTATGGTGGAATAATTCAAGGAAACTTTCTCTAAACTCAGTCCCTATGCCAGAAAACCCCTGACAAGGCAAAAACAATGCTCAATTACTTTGCAGACATGTAGAAAAGAACAGTGAATGGGGTTACATTTTTATTCATAAATTCATTCATTCGACACATGTGTATTGAGGACCCTAGTATGTGTGAGATGCTGTCCTAGATTCAATGACAACCAACGTGGTGTCATAAATGTAAGCTTCCTGTCGGACCCATCTAATTAGCAGGCTTGATTCTTGATTTAGAATTCACCCTTGCAGTCTGTCTTGACTTTGCGAGTTATCCAGTTGTGCCTCACATATCATTGTCCTCCACAAACAGAGACTGACTGTGTGTGCTGATGCCCAGAGAACATTCATACATAACGAACGCATCAACCCACATGATGAAAAGGGTCAGATCTTACGTCCCCATTGCTCCTCTAACAGCTCTATTGAGTATGTAGGGAAGGATTTTTCCCCACGAGGAGACTGAGTTCAGAGAGCTTAGGCACCATGCCACCGGGTCCATAGCTGGGGAGTGATGAAGCCAGACTGGGTACCAAGTCATGCCACCTTATGAAGTTCTTCCAGAATGGATTTATGTTGCTGTTGGGGAAGATGGAGCAGAAGACAACACACTAAATTCAGACCACAGAAGACCAGATGTGACCAGATATCAGAGCCTCTGGTGTTAGGGCCACTAAATCTAGCACAGGATGCCCAGTCAAATTTGAATTTCAGATATGTCCCAAATAACGTCCTGTTTTGTTTTATGTTATGTTTTGTGGCTAAGTTAGGCAGCCCTTCCTGCAACCCCCTGAGAAGTGACAAACTGTGATCTAGGGGCCTTTGCCACACTCTTCTTTGAAGTCCAATATCTATCTCTCCTGAAAAGGAATACGGTTTTAGCAGCTCCCTTCTCGCATATAACCTCAAGTTTGCTGCCTTATTTTTTATAATAATTCAGTGAATTTTATTATATTTATAGTTGTACAACCATCATCACAACTAATTTTAGAACATTTTGTTACCTTCTTTAAAGGACCGTTTAGATCTGATGAAATAGACACGACTGTTTCTCCAAGAAGCAGAGAAACTGGAATATCAAAACCATCGATAGTTACCATGTGTGGAGCTCAGACTTGTGCTTCAGTCATTGGGAACATGCTAAAGGTTAGCTATAATTATCTCGATTTTATACCCTGTTACTGAGTCTGTAAATCGAGGCCCAAATTGATGAGGTGTGAGGATCTGGGATTTTTACCTATACTGACGGCACTTCTGTGCTTTTCCCATCATGCTCCCTGGTGAAAGAATGTGCACTTTCCAGAAACTGGACCTGAGCTGCTTCTACTGTGTTTCCTAACAACTTACAGAGTAGAGACTTTCTCCAGAGGCAAAGAAAGACACACCTCGAAGCAGGAGGATAATGTGAAGAGGCCCCAGAGGGCTGTTAAGACTTGACAAGCAATGGGAAGGTGTCAAAATGACAAATGCTGTCTTGCCCCAGGCAGCAGAATTTCCCTTTGGGGAGCAATTGAGTGAAATAAAACTTCCACCTTTCCGGGCTGGATCAGGACTGGTAACATCTCTCCATGGACATCCATCCTCCCAACCTCGCTGTGGGCCTCTCCTCCCTGTGGTACTCAGCTCAGGGTCTCACACCTAGGCTCGGCTGCCTTTTCCCACTTCCCACAGAGCCCGCAGCAGTTACAGTGAAATGATGTGCCTGAGCCGTGGATGTTCGGTAAGGGAGCCAACAGAAATGCATTTCCCAAGTGTGTGTGTTGGTGAGGAGAGAAGGGAGGGGTGCAGAGGCTCCTGGTACTTTTCCATTATCCACTGCCTTCCATAACCCAAAGCCAAGGGTTATGTCCTTTTGATTCTCTGGCTTTAAGTCTTCGGCTTTCCATCCTGCTTCTTGAAATGCCCACTACAGAGAGAGTCCATCTTCATCTCACCTCTAATATTGGAATGGGGCAAAGAGAAGGGAGAGAGCCTGAGAGAATGAGAGTCTATTCAGAGTCAGACCTATCACGGGCCAAACCTCCCTTCCACCCCCACAAGTCTGCCCACCATTCTCTCTAAAAGGCTTTCTGCATGAGCGATCCATACAAATTCAATTTCGGACTCACAATAGAATGGCCACATAGAACCAATGGATAGGCCAGGTTAAAAATTAAATATATGGATCATCTTCAGGAGGGGAACTTTGGTTGACAACATTTTTCTCTTAGCCAAGGGTTGAAGGCCATGACTAAAAGTTGCCCCAAATGTTTCAAAGATGTTCTGCTCACACCTGAAAACAGTAGGTAGGTTCTGGAAGAACTAAGTAAACTCATTAGCAGCCCAGAGACAGCGGTGAAATGGTGACACCAGACCAGCTATACACATACAGAATTGCACCATCTGAAGAGGAAATAATAACAAGAAAACACACCTTAATGGACCCACCACATAAATTTTCATTCAAACACATAGCATCAGTCTGTATTGGGCTAACTTTCCCATTTAGTAAATCTATTGTTATAATAAGAGCTTGCTCCCTATTGAGGTTTATTTGCACAATCTTGTTTAATCCTCACAGCACCCAGAACTTCTTCGCTCTTCCTGATACTTTCCCCAGAAAGCAACATGGCTGATTCCTTCACTCCATGCAGGTCTCAGCCTAAACAGCACCTCTTCAGAAAGGCCTTCCTTCCTGGGCCCTCATACATGAACTAGCACCCTCAGTACCCTCTGCCCCTTACTTTGCTCTGTTTCTCTTCATAGGTCTTATTTCATGTATGTCTTTGTCTGCTTGACATTCTGTGTGGACAAGATCCAACTTAAAATCATCAAGATGACTTTGAGGGGTAAAAAGTTCCATCAAAAGAAAAACATTCAGCTTGGTGTGTGTGTGTGTGTGTGTGTGTGTGTGTGTGTGTGTGTGTGTGTAAGGAGAAAGATCAGTTTTTCCCCATTTGCCTTTGGTATTAGTGCTGGGTTATGGAATGACACTCAGGAAGTTGTGTTTGTTTCCTTTAACACATATAGAATAGGTCTCAATGTACAAAGCAATTCCTTGCTTTCGTTTGAGCTTGACAACTCTTTTCACTTGTAGGTGGGCCAGTGTTGTCAGTTTTAAAGATGAGGGAACTGAGTTTGGATAGACTGGAGTACTCATGAAATATTTTCAGTTTATTAAAGACGAGAAAAGGGGCCCAAGGTAACCATCCAGATGCATAAGACATTGGGTGAAGCTCTACCGTAAGGAATTTGCATTTGTAAGCTGGTATCAACTCAATGATGACAACAAGGCAACAGGCCCAACCCAAGGGGGAAAACTGGAGACAGAGGGGAAGCCATGTGGCCTTGGGCTTGTTGCCTTGTCCTCATGAGCCTCATATACTCACCTGTAAATGGGGGTTGTGATAGCTCTTACTGTAAGATCAAAATTAATGTGTCAGGTGCTTAGATGATGCCTGACTTGGTGCGTAATAAAAAGTCACAGAATCTGTTGCTAAGCAACTCACCTGAAGCCAGGTAAAATCTTAGTGAGCTTTCAGATAAGAAGAATTTTAAATTTGTAGTTAGTGTCATTAGATTCTAAGATTTGAGGAGAAATCCATTGCTTTGTGAATGTCCCCTGCAGAGTCCTGCCTTATTTGTCCTAGTATCAGAGTTTAGCACTGATTTTGGCTGTACTTTTCACCTGGTCCATTGCAGTTGCCTCCCACCTCCTCAGAGGCTCTTTCCACCTCCACAGGGGCTCCTCCTACCCAGTGCTCAGCTCACCTTCCTAAGGCATCACCCTTCCCTCCTGAGCCAGTTCCAGCCTCTCCTGCTCTGACAGCTCCTGCACTTTAAGCAGCCTTTCTTATCTGACTTTTTACCTCAGAGACAAGAAAATCTCTTTCCCCAAAGCCTCCCTTGCACCTTGCTTCTCCTCCAAGCCATAGCCTGAGTTTGTCTTTTCCTCTTAACCATCCTGAGTATCTGGCATTGTCGCTCTGACACGGGTAACCCCCTGTACTTTCCAGTTTTCCAAAGAAGTGCTACGACAGAACTAACTGTACCATACAAACAGGCTGTGGTCCAGGTGCTTGCCCGTATCTTTTTATACAATGACATTTCCCCCCATCAAATTTATATTGTTGTGGGATAAAATTTGGAGATCTTTTAAAAATAGGAAGCATCTAGAAATGTTTTTTTCTGATTTCACCAGGACTTCTGACACGGTCCCAGTGTTCTTCAAAAGGGCACGGGAAAGGAGTTTGCTCACAGCCTACCTCTTTGAGACCCACTACTTCTTTTCCGCACATACACACTCTGCTTCATTTTCTCTAGACCAAACTTGCTTTCATTTAGGCCCATGCTTTGTTTTTGCCATCAGGCCTCACCTTCTGTCAGAAAAGAACTATGGACTTGACAAATATAAGGCAAATTCCATATAATCTGGAAGTTGGCAGTTTCTCTTCATTAGTTACCCTCTGCAGCCTACTTTAAAAAAGGCGTCCCTTTGGGTGGGCACAGCTTTATAGCAGGATGCACTGTGGATGCATCTCAGCCTCCCTCAGGTGGCCCCTGGGAAGGTCCCCTGGTGCAGAGGATACTGCTGGCCAAGCTTACCTGGCTACCTGACTCTACCTTGGGCTGAGTGTATTGGTTCCCCAGTATTGAGTGCTGGAGCGGGACTCCAGCATGATGAGAGAGGAGGAGGAGGAAGGAGAGCCTAGCCAGAGACCCTGCACAGACAAAGCAGGGAAATCCCCTGCAGGGACTGACCCAGAGTCTCCCAGACAGGGGCCCTGTGTCACAGGCTGAGTCATGCGCCAAGCGAGGGAGGTGGGAACCTGTGCCAGGGCTAGCTGCCAGGCTGAGGGTGGAGGGCTGGCAAGCCCAGGGGTCAGGGCTGGGCAACCACATCACCAGGCAGCGTGTTACTGGGTGGCTGTGTGTCCTCAGGCCTTTGAGACTGGGCCTGAGAGAGCATCAATTCTCAGCCTCTCTGGGCAGGGGCCTGGGGTTGTGGTGGGCTTTCAGACTAGGTGAGAACTTAAAGCCTGGGACGGGGACTCCACCCTTCCCACTGACCTGAGAAGAACCTGAGAATCTGTATTTTTAACCAGCATCCCCAGGAAGATTTTTATGACCAAGCAAGCTTGGCAGATCCTGACCGAGGCCAGTGATTTGCAGAGTTCCTTTTAGCAGCAAAATTCTCCTGCAAAGGAAATGTTTGCAGAAGCCAGGGCTGCCCCAGGTGAAGCAGGGAAAGGGCCCTACCCTATCAGATTCTTTCTCCTGTCTCTCCTTGAGGTAGAGACTCTTAAATCAACAGAAGAGAAATTTAAAATTGTCAGTTTACTCCAATGACTCCATTTTACAGATGAGAAAGCTGAGGCCCAGAGAGTTTAAAGTGCTTTTGCCAGCGATCCCATGGTAGGAAGTGACAAGGCCACTTTGTGATCCAGGGCACTTGGGTCTGCTTCCTAGCCTATACATAGGAGTACTTTTAGGAACCAGTCAGGGGAGCAGGGAAGGGCTGACTCTGGGCTGGTCCCAGAAAGTGAGCTCAGGGTTTAAATAGCATTGTCTACTACATCCCACACCAGTTTTGTAGCAGAGCAACCACAGACATGTGGAGAGCAGAGTCAAGGTCAGAACAAAATCTGCAGGAGGCTTAAAGCACCAGGGCCCTTCCCTGAGTGACAAAAGCATGGATTCTGTATGAAAGCAATGAGTGAAGGAGCAGGGCCATTGCTGAAAGTGCATAACTTGGAACTGAAACTACTGCCTTTTACTTGCCTGTTGAGATTTGGAATATGTGTTTTTCAAAGGAAGCAGAGTGTGATGGGGATTTGCTTCTATTCTCCTGCTCTCTTCACTCCCAAGGAGAAGTCCCTGGGATCTGGGTGTGCTTGTGAGGACCTGAAACCCAGGGGAGCCCTATCTGTGCACCAGGTCTCTTCAGACCTCTTCGCAGGTGGGGCCGTTGATACAGGTGGATCAAGATTAAGTACCTGAGGATTATTCTGTTTTCTTTCAGCTGCAAATGGTGCTCAAATGAATGGAGGTCAAGGAGCAGGGCGTGTGGGGTGGGAGACTCTCACAGGGATGGGCTGCCACTCTTCTGCCTTCCACCCAAGTTTTTTTTTTTTTTTTCCTTACGAGGAGAAGTATCGGATAACAAAACAGAAGAGAATGAGACAGAGAGAAGAGAAAGAATGAGAGAGAGGGAGAGAGAAAATGCATAATGGAGTAAGGAGAAGGAAGCAAGAAAGAAAAGAAGAAAATTCTTTTCCACGCATAAAGGAAGAGTATGAATTGAATACTATGTATTTTGTTTACCTGATGGGTGTTTATTCCCTTAGTCTCAGGGATAAGAGATATTTTTGGAATGCAAAACCCCACTGAGTAGTCTTCAACCCTATTCTTCATGGCTTACCCTCCACTCATCCTATGGTCTGTGATCACTCCTGACATAAGCAGTCCTAGAGCATCTGGAGGTCTCGGAGGACCAGGCACGAATCAGGATTGTCCTGAAATGGCTGCAGCCCACAGGTCTGGTTCACTCCTTGGGGCAAAACTTCAGGCTTCATGAGGGAAGAATGGACAGGGTTCCAATCAGAAGCTGACTCTGGCTGGCGCTCTGAGCTGAGTAATCATCCTCCAGGGCTTGATTCCGTGGCACATCTACAATGGAAATCACTCACAGTGAAGGGATTCAGGAGGAGTGAAGAGGGCTAGAAAGAGTCTGGGGAGAGAGACAGGGAATCTAGTTACAGCATAGTATGCTGTGGTCTCTCCCATCTTCCCAGGAACCAGAGAGGATAGAACATGCTCTTCAAAACCAGCAACCAAGAGAGACAGATGGCATTTGTTTCAGGGTGTTTCTGCTCAAGCAAGAAAAACTCACCCAGATTTAACAATGAAATAGAGACTGTTAAACAAACAAACAAAAACAAAACAACAACATCAGGTCTTCTCCCAGTGTCTCTTCCTAAACTCAGAAAAGCTAGGTCTAAACCACTGAAAAAGTTCCACCCCATCTTTCTTCCTTCTTCTGTGGATCTGGCAGGGCACAGGGGTCCCATTTTCCTCTTGGCCCTCTCTTCCTTCCCACTGTATTTCTACAGATAGAGCAGCCTCAGCTGTTCAGTGAAGGAGGAAAGAACGGAAAGTGATCTTCCAGCAGCGCAGGCCTTGTGTGATACCTCTCTAGTTGTCCCCAGCAGCATTTCCTAAACTGCTGCTTTTTAAATGTGGAAAACTTCCCACTTGAAGTGACTAAGTGAGCCTGCTTGAATATCATGAGCAGATGCATGACTTTTGTAACAGACTTACATAATGGCTCTCTCCTGCTACTTTCAGAAATGATCAAAGGAACACGATCTACAAATCTGGGATCCGGGGTGACAGGAATAAGTCCAGAGGGAAGGCTTCTTCCATCTGACCCCTTCGTTCTTGCTGTAGTCATCTCCTGCCACTACTGGAGGATACCAAAAACTGTCATTTTTTTCTGTTTTTTATTAAAGGCGCCGAGAGTCCACACTGTCTCAACCATCTCTCGGGGTAGTTCCCAGCTCCCTCCACCCCTTCGTTCCCTGTTTCTTCTGTCTGGAGCCCCGTTCCTCCTTGTCAGTCAAGTATCACTCTTTCTTCATCATTTGGTTCTGCTTGTCCTGTGGAGGTTTCCTCAACCCCTTCTCCCCAACTCCTTATCCTCCCAGCCATTTATTTCTCTACTAGCTTTTGAGACCTTGGCTGTAATGACATGCGTGTTTATTGTCTTCTCCTCCATGGCATGTTCATATCTGCACACAGAATTTTTCAGTCGTGGGTCAGTGACAACTCATTTGAAGTGGCCTCCAGCAAAATGAACAAAAAAAATCAGGGGGCAGATCCTTTTAAGCCTCTGAGTTTGCAGTAATTTGTTACACAATAGATAACCAGAACAATACCCCCCCCCTCAGAGGGTGGTTGTGAGAATCTCATGAGATTTATGTGTGAAAGGCTGAACCCAGGAACAGCTCAATTAATATGGTTAACCAGTTAATAACTATTCATGCCTTTCCAACATAGCTGTTTTCTTGATAATCTCTAACCTGAGAAGAGATGATTTTCTGTTTTTAGAGGTGCGCCATTTAGAATGTAGGTCACTAATCAATCAAATTAAAACAGACGAGCTTCCTGCCATCTCCAACCTCCCTCTGGAAACTTGACAACAAACCTCTTAATGTATGTTATTTGGAATCAGATGAAAGTGCTCACAATGCAATCTACGTCTGTCGTGCCAGCAAAATCTGAGTTTTTGATGAAGAGTCATCATCACTTGGCTATTCCTGTCTTCAAAAAAAAAAAAGTATAAAGGCAAGATGCAGGGCCAAAACTTAACAAAAAGGACTATCAACACCATCACATTTAAAAAATGTGTTTGAGGTCAGATATTTTATGTTCTCCTTATTAGTTCTTTCCACACCATCCAGTCCTCCAGCATGGTAAAACTCTAGTCTGTGCAAATGACACACTAATACAGCAGAGACAGTTTGATTCAAGTCAAGACAATTTGATTCAAGTCTGTGGTCAACCAGAGACAAGCTGTGATTCTCTGTCTCATTAGTCAAATTGCTTAACCTCTCCCATAGTCTTAATTGGAAATTAAACATGGCTTTTTAAGACATTTACACAAAGTTTAGAGGTGATTAATTCTTGGCTGTATTTTCAGGCCTGTGCACATAAATTTATACACACAAAGAATATTGCTCAAATTGAAACAGACTCGATTTAATTTAACACATTTATTGAATACTCAGCACGTGTTAGGTGATACTAATAGCTCAGTGACACAACATTGCCCATGAAGTTATTACAGTTTTCCAATAAATTAAACTGGAAATCTGTTTAAAATCCAAAGCAACAATTTATGCTAGGTCTCACTGCTTAAGTAATTTGGGAGAAGGTATTATGAGGACTTCTAAATTTAAAAATATTTCAATAAATACATGTTAATGAATAAATGAATGTTGCAGTTCGTGTTCGTTAGTTGACTAAAGTTGATTACAGCATAGTTTGTGTTTCTGTTGACACGTCTTTAAGCAATCTCACCAAAGTTTAACTCATGATTATCATCTAATTTTTGGTTAGTTAGTCCCTCAAAATTGTGTTTGCTTCTAAAACTTTTTCCTGGGATTCACTGATGGATTCTTTTAAACACCTTTCTGTTTTGCTAAAAGCCCTGAGTAAAGCAGCTGAGTAATTCAGTCATGAATTAGAGAGCAGAAATCTCAACACTTCTATGTGCTGTTAGCTTCTTGGTCATGATGGACACACAGTGTCTTGGTCCTTTTGGTCATTCTAAAAATAGATTCCTTTATAAATAAAAATATATGCATGATTCAAAGATAGCTCATAGTACAGAGACCATCTAAATATAGCTAGTTGCTAAAATTGATGTAATAGGCTTTTTAAAATGCAAGAGTGAGAGATTCGCCTGAAAATTCTGGACTTTAAGACTTTCTTTTCTGTGCTGACAACTGAGGGGAGTTTGAAGTTCCCTTTACGCCAGAGGCTGCTGTGTGATCCATTTACAACACACTCAGGGGGATGTTTCCATCCACCCTCTTCCATGTCATCACACGAGCCCAGGCTTCTTGGTCAAGCAGCACACACCACGAGGAGTGAAGTTAGCCTGTCTCACCTTTTCATCCTTTCACATATTCTGAAAGTGAACAATAAAAAACAAACAAAAAAACCTATTGAAGAAGAATGCTGCCTCTCCTCTTACACAGAAAAGTTGTTCTCCATGCAACTTCTTGAGAATCTCTGACTCTATTTTTATTTTATTTTATTTTTTTAGGGCCACATGTGTGGCATATGGAAGTTCCCAGGCTAGTGGTTGAATCAGAGCTACAGCTGCCAGCCTACAATGCAGCCACAGCAACGTGGGATCTGAGCCACGTCTGCGACCTACACCGCAGCTCACGGGAACACTAGATCTTTAACCCACTGAGCGAGGCCAGAAATCGAACCCACATCCTCAAGGATACTAGTCGGATTCATTTCCACTGTGTCACAACAGGGACTGAGAATCTCTGACTTTAAACAAATGGGTTAGAGGCAGAAGCAATTACACCTCTCTGACAGGTGTGGGTACTGCCTGTGGCTTCCTAAATCTGCATCTGTCTTCCTCTTCTACTACCTATCAGAATCCTTCCAGATTTCCTCAGGCTTCTTGGCGCCTTGGTGGTCTATTTTGACATCTGCTTACCCTTATCTCTAATCATTTTAGCTGATAGGCCTTTCCTTGGAAAAGTTGTCTAACAGATTTTTTTAAACCCTTCAAACAACTACCATGTACTTAGGAAATTATCTTGGTGGCCTGTGAGAGTGACAGTTCCAAGACCTCCAGAAAGATGATCAATATATCTGCATGTTCCCACGCTGACCCTGACCGTCTCCTTCATTGAACTGTATGTGATCATTAAATCTGTTATCTCAGCTACAAGAAACACATAATATAGGAATACAGATTCTGTCTGAGACCTCCATTTGAACCCATTTCTGGCCCTTAGTAATAGTGCAGGTTTTGAAAACCTGCAACTTTCTCACCTGTGAAATGGGGATAATACCACGAGGCTCACAGGGCTGAGGAGGGAAAGAAAGAATAGGCGCCGTGCCCTCCCCCGGCCCGGGTGTGACGTTGGTGGAGCAGGTCCTCCAGGAGAATGGAGACCCTTCCCTGGGGATGGGAGGGGAGTGGAGAGTGTGGGAAACAGCCTGGGGCCCTCAGTCACCTGCATATCAGTGCTGCTCAGTGGCTTTGTCTCAACAGGACCCTTTCTTGGAGGCATCCTTCCCTCTTCCTCCACTCCTTCTCCTGCCACACAGCACAGTATCAGTGTTTCCTCACCTCCACACCTCAGCTCAGACTTCTGCCCACTGATGTCCATACTCCAGACCCTATGGAAGGAGAAATCCAAATTGGCCAATCAGAACCCCCACACATACACACACACTGTCCAGTGAAGAAGGAAGCAAAAACAAATGCCAAGCCTCTAGAGCAAAGGGGAGAATTCAGTCTATGCTTCAAGAGACTCTACATCAAGAAATCACCTAGTATAGAAGGTTGAGAGGATCTTTCAGTTCAGGTAAGCCTTTAGAATTCCAGGAGACTGAGTTTTCTTTTTCTTTAAGAGAAATATCAGAAGCAGGAGATACTGCTCATCCTATTACACCCATCCATTAAAAAATGAAGCAGGTGAAATAAAAGTAAAGAAAAATGAAGCAGATAGTAACTTTTTTCTTTTTTTCATCGATACCCTTTCTTAAAATTCACATCTTACAACTGAGGAGGACCAATTTCAGAGACTATGATAACTTCATTTGACATCCTCTCTAAGAAGTGGAAGTTAAGTTCTGGGGTAATTGAGTGTAGCTAATGTGTGGAGAATGCTTATAATATTAGAATATAAGTGACTTTGTTCCATTTTTATATGCATCATTTTAATTCACTCTCACAATAACCCTGTGAGGAGGGTTAGTATTAACCAAATCTTACTGAGGCACAGAGAAGCTGAATAACTTGTTCAGGGTCAGAGTTGTAAACAATGGAGCTAGGATTTGAAGTGAGAAGTCGGGTTCCGGAAACCACGTACCAAGCCAGGCTGTGTGCTCTCCACACTCTGGGTGCCCAGTCCTAACCCTGGAGCCAGACAGCCCCTACAAAGACAGAGCATTTGGCTGCCCTGCCATGCTGCTGCAGAGAAGCCAGGGTTGATGGTATCTCAGAAGTGAATCAGATGGAGACCTTCTCCATTCTGCTAGGCCCAAGCTGTTTGGAGAAGAGAAGAAAAATGCTGGAATGGGAGTACTTTGAAGCCTCGAGCCAGGCTGAATTCTTGTTTGAAAAGTGTGAGTTTTTTTTTTTTATTGCAACATGTTCTCTGTGGTCACAGGGTCGAGATAATTCTTGGAAAGAAAAACAATAAGAGCTCCTGATTGAAAAAATATAGCTAGTTTCTTCATTCCTCTTGAGCTCTACTGAGGAGAACCAGTAATGATTGAAAATTAGCTGAGGAAAGAGTGGAAGCAAGGAGGTTAAAAAAAAAAACTGCAAGGAGAGATAACTGAATTATAAAATGCCGTTGGTAAGTGTCTAAAACCCAATATGAAAGTCACTATATTATATAGAATTTAACAAATTTCCCCAAGCTGGCCAAGTAATTTTGAAAGTACTAGTTCAGGTCAACAACATTTATTTATCACTATGCATTAAACTGCTGTGCTTGATGCTGTGAAGATAAATAAGTGACACTTTCCTCAAGAATAGTACAACAGGGAGAGCAGTCAACACACCAAAAATGCAAGGCGGGAGTTCCTGTTGTGGCGCAGTGGAAACAAATTTGACTAGTATCCATGAGGATACAGGTTTGATCCCTGGCCTTGCTCAGTGGGTTGAGAATCTGGTATTGCATGAGCTGTGGCATAGGTTGCAGGTGGGCTCAGATCCTGAGTTGCTGTGGCTGTGGTGTAGGCCGGCAGCTACAGCTCTGATTTGACTCCTAGCCTAGGAACGTCCATGTCCTGCAGGTGCTGCCCTAAAAAAAGGCAAGGCAAGGCACGGTGCATTTACTTTTGTGTATAAAAAACAAGAGCAAAATAAAAACACAAACAAAAAAATAAACACGTAAATTAAAAGAGTGAGGAGAGTAAAATTCTATCTGTAGTCAGGAAAACCTTTCTAGGGGTCTGGCTATATTTAAAAGGATGAATAGGTATTTTCTAGACAGACAAAATGGTAGAGACTTGGTGGGTGAAGAGCATTATGGAGAAATAAAATGGAGTGTACAAAGCCGCGGAGATGTGGGATAGCATGGTGCCGAAGGAAAACAATGTTTATGTTTGTTGGAAGGAAGAATGTGAAAGGTGGTGGGAAAGATGAAACAGTCTCATGGATTTGAGGGGGTGAAAGTGGAGGCAGGGAAGCTGGCCAGGGGATTACTGCAATAGTTCTTACAAAAGATAAGGAGAAGTTAGACTAAGTTGTTCTGAGTGACGATGAAAAGAAGGGACAACGGACTTATTGAAGAGACAATTAGCTAAAATCGACAGGACTTGGAAGTTAATTGATGACTTAGGGAGAAAGACGAGGGTGATGTCAGGAAGTCTTGTTTGATTAGAAATAAGATGCTACTGGAAGAGTGGCCGAGACTGTCTATGGAGGACAAGATATGAGAGGTAAAGCTGAGGACCAGGCTCTGCAGAAGAGAGGCTGAGAATAGGTGAGAACTCCATCTGGAAGGTACTAGATTTGAGGCGGAGACTCTGGGGTAACAGCTTGCAACTAGAACACCTATTTGCCACTAGAACACCTGTTGAAAAAATAAAAAATATGGAGGCCACAGTGTCAGATTTTAAGATGGCCCTAAGATCTCTGTCCTCTAGTGTTCACCCTGTATAATCCCCTCTTCTCAGCATGGGTGGGACTTGCTTCTAACCAACAGAATATGGCAAAGGCGATGGATATGACTATGTTGTAAGACTGTCTTGCTACTTAGAGATTCCCCTTACTGGCTTGATGAAGTTAGCAGCCATGTGGAGGAACTGCAAGCCACCTCTAGGCAGTGAAGCTGGCCTCCCACTGCCAGGAGAAGCCATGCCCCTCAGTGCTACAGCTGCAAGGAAATGAATTCTGCCAACAATCTTAATGAGCTCAGAAGTGGATTCTTCCCGAGTCAAGCTTTCAGATAAGGACACAACCCAGTCAATTCCTCGACTGAAGGCTTTTGAGACCCTGGGGAAAAGACCCAACCAAGCCATGCCCAGACTCCAGACCAGTGGAAACTATGAAGTGACACATGTGTTTTAAGCCACGAGTTTGTGGTGATTTGTTACCATAGCAATCAGAAACTAGTGGAATCACAGCATGGGAAGCACTCAGAGTAAAAGTACAATTACTTTCAGAGATTTTGAGGACTAGGAGGAAAGCAGAGTAAAAAAGGAAGCTTATTGAGGAGGCCACCGCTACTGTGGTGGGGGAAGGCTGGCTCTGATCCCTGCCCAGTACTGGGCCTACAGGGAACAACACATGCTTCCCAGCTACTCTCCCTCTGGGGTGACTTGGGGCTTCTCACAGATGAAAGATCATCTCATATTCTCTGTGTATATCATGCAGTTTGGAAGGGGGCTTCACATGATGACATTTGCCCTGGTGGGGGGTGGAGGGATTGTCTGACTTTCAGGAGGAGCACTACCCCACTAGAGAAGAAAACTAGGCCCTGGAGCAGCAAACACTACTTTGCCCCCAGCAGGCCCACGCCTGGCCTTTTTTGCTTAGGGGACACAAGTTGTTGATCTCCTCTGTCAAAGCTGGGTAGTTCGTGTGTCTACTAGGAAACAAAACCCTTCTACTCGTTGCTTCTTTTTTTCTCCCTCCCTTGTACTCAGAACCAATACTACTTTCAAATTACTCGGGCATAGTTTAGTCTCATTTTAGGTAAAATGTTATGGAGAACCTAGCCATATTTATATCCCAGAAACATATACAAACGCGATGCTAATTTCTATTACAACGTAATTGTGTCCCATCTTAAGTTACGTGAAAGATAATCATTACTTTGCTTAAAACCCTGCCTTGATTGCTTGTTAATATGCAAAATCATGGTAAGGAGCCAAATTTTTGCTAAAAATGCATAAAGTCCAAATCTTAGTTACTGATTGCTATTGACAACCCTCATGTAAGCAAGAGAGCTCTGTCCCAGTTCACTCTTGGACTGAAGAAGAATAAAGCCTCCCATTTGCTGAGGGCGTATAACATGACAGGCCTTGTGCTAAGCACTCGGGGCACTTATCTCATGCAATCCTCACATTAATGACATGGAGGAGTGATTATCATCATCTATAATTTAGGGGAGGAGAAACTTAGGTTGGGGGAGGTCAGAGTGAGTGCCCAGCTGGACAGCTCACTCTTTTTACCTCTATTTACCACATAGAAAGAAGGGTCAACGGGACTCCACTATGTTCATTATTCTTTCTCGCAACTTAGATATACAGATTCTGAAGTTAGAGTCAAAAGCTCAATAGCCACAAGAAAATTTTCCTTGTTTTTTGTTTTTTGTTTTTTTAATCAGAAACCCAGCAGCAAGCAGTGCACACCCAGGCAAAGTCTAGCTTGCTGCAGAAGGCAAGCTGCACCTGTAACCCAACACCCTCAAGACAGCCTCCACCAACACAGTTCCCCCCAAACCTGAGCCCCCTCCAGCTGTGAGCTTGAAGAGGTGGAGGATTAGTCAAGACAGTCTTGTTCACCATGGCGAACTTAGTGCTGGGCACAGAGGAGACCCTCAAGCAATGTTTGTTAAATAACCGAATGAATCAATAGATGTAAGGATAGATAGATAGACGGACAGATGAACAGACAGGTGGACAGAAGGAAAGAAAAGTAGATTAATTGATGGATGGATGCAGCAAAGCCCAACTCAAAAGAGGGAGAGAAACAAGTTCAGCTTCTTTTAAGTTATACTGCTCATTTCTGGCCTTAAGTCATACTGCTCATTTCTGGCCATGGACTCCTGGGCATCCTAGAACTATGAAATGAAAAATAGCAATAAGAAATACACAGTTTTTCCTTTTATTGTCTTAGCCGCATGTTTTCAAGATTTACTTTTAAAGGTGACAGTAGACAAAGACCATTTATTAAGCATCAGTCAAAGAACTTTCTAAAAATTGGCATATTGAAAAACACTCATGGAGTTCCTGTTGTGGCTCAGTGGTAACGAACCTGACTAGTAACCTTGAGGATGTGGTTTCAATCCCTGGCCTCTCTCAGTGGGTTAAGGATCCAGCTTTGCATGAGCTGTGGTGTAGGTCACAGATGCAGCTCGGATCATTCATTGCCGTAGCTGTGGTATATGTCGGCAGCTACAACTCCAATTTGACCCCTAGCCTGGGAACTTCCATATGTCACACATGAGGCCCTATAAAGCAAAAAAAAAAAAAAAAAAGGAAAAGAAAGACACATTCTTCTTGCCATTTTGAATTTTTCTTATGGACTTCAGTACTTCAAATATTTAGCCCCTGAGTGGGCATATAGGGAGCTTGAAAAAAGGCTCATATCAGGAGGTAAGCACAGAATCTTGTCATGCCCCTGCCTGAACACTAACAAATTAATAAATTAGGTCAAACAAGGCCTACAGAGTGCCTGATTGTACATTCAAATACCATGGCTCCAAACCTCCCAGCATTTCTGAAGGTTAGGTAGAGCCACTGGCAAGCTGACTCCCAAGAGCTGACCTCTTGACATTGAGATGGCAAAAGGGGGTGATACCCTCAGGTCTGCTCCATGGGTAAAGGTTGTGCTGCTCCATGAACACAGGCAGGCACAGTTTTCCTGCCCTTTGCATAGAGCCATGA
>PVHT020000105.1:10010273-10049791 GCA_004024745.2 Catagonus wagneri | reverse complement strand
CAAATACCATGGCTCCAAACCTCCCAGCATTTCTGAAGGTTAGGTAGAGCCACTGGCAAGCTGACTCCCAAGAGCTGACCTCTTGACATTGAGATGGCAAAAGGGGGTGATACCCTCAGGTCTGCTCCATGGGTAAAGGTTGTGCTGCTCCATGAACACAGGCAGGCACAGTTTTCCTGCCCTTTGCATAGAGCCATGACCTCATCCTGTCACATCTCATGTCTCCAAAATGCATCCCTCAGAGGCCACAGAAGCTGGGAAACAGGGAAGCAGGAGACATCATATCAGTGAGAAAGGCTGCCTTGTTGTGAAGTCCCCTTGAGTGGGGACATCTGCCAAACTGGCCACGTGGAGCTGAAGACATGGCTGTGGTGATCTGGAGGGAAGCAAACAACGATATGTAAACTTTTTCCACTAGCCTTGATCCTTAGAGAAAGCTGTTTCCAGATGGAGCCTTTCATCAGCTTCCTACCAAGAGACCTCAAGGCGCCTAAACCACGTTCTGTACCATATGGATCATCTAACACAAACAGCATCTAATGACACTTGGTCTCAGTTATCCAGGAACTATTAATTTAGGGTGTGGGCTAGCCAGAACCTCAGCTTCCTCTTCCCCTCCAAGGCTGGCCTGGCTTGTGTTTCCCTCCAGCTCCTCCCCAGAGGAAGCCTGAGCAAGGCTCAGCTTGGCTGCTTTCCCCTTAGCATTTGTAGCAGACAAAAAAAGTCGGTGTCAGAACAGACCTTACCCATCAATCCATTTTAATCTTTCCATTTTACAGATGAGGAAAATGAGGCACAGACTGGGAAAGTTAGTGGCTGAACTGGAGCTCAAATGTAAGTCCTAGGATTTCTAGTCAAGCGTTCTTCTCAGCATGCCTGGCTCCAGTTCAAAACATAAGTGAGTGAGGAAAGGCTGAAACCAATGGTAACTGGGAAGTGTGGGGACTCATTCATATCTCTTTTATTCATTTATTCTTCACTCAGTCTCCCTGTTTCCTATGTATTGAGTCTAGAGATGTTTGCCTAAAATGGGAATAGAAAACCGATTTCATCTTGAAGGCCAAAGCTGATCAGTTGTCAGTGGCTGCCTGGGGATCTGTACAGAAAAGGACAAGGTGCCATAAATGATTAGTAATGACTTTTTTGGACAAAGGAGTAGAAAAGTGCCAAGAGCCACTGACTTGGACATGAAGGGCCTCCATAATCTGGCCTCATCTTACTTATTTAACCTCATTTTTCCTAACTCTCAGACCTGACTCGGCCTTCCCACTGAACCATATCTGTGTCTTTCTTACTTCTGTTTTGGAACTTGGTTCTTATATATTTTCCTGCCTAGAATCTTTTCCATAATTCTTTCCATCTATCACATCAGATCACAAGGCCTGTTTCCCTATGGAGCCTACCTGACCCCACAGCCCACACAGCTATCAACTGAGTTGTAAGGGATCATGCATTAAACTTAGCATTTAATTATTGTCTTGCTCTGTGCCTAGGTTAGTTGCTTTGTACTAGTCCTTTCTCCCCAACCAGGAAAGATTTCTTGTTACCCCCCAAAATATTGGAGATGCAGTAAGTTTCAATAATTGACGTTAGAACTCAATGTGAAGAGCCAATTTAATATTAATTTTTAATATGTGCATGTATATTTTATGACAGGTGAAAGAGAAGAGAGGCTTGGGGTCCCCTCCCCTTTACCTCCTCCCTTCTTGTTCATTCAGCCATGACTTCCTTCTAAACTCAATCAGAGTGAGGTTCTGACAAAAGCAGCATTTTCCAAAAACTAAACCCAAGTGTACTTAGCGAATTCATTTGATATAAATTCTTGGCACTTAAATAAACCAAGGAGAGAGGTTGTTAAACCTTCCAAATACAGTCTTAACTCGAGCTCAGCAATGTTAACTGTCCTTTATTCTAGGATTTGGTCCTCAGAACTTAGCAAGGAAGTCAGATATAGATAATACTTTTAAAGATTTTTGTTATAGCTCATCATCTAAAAATGTTTGTAATCTCGTCCCCTAAGCAAAAAGCTGAAAGTTTTTTCTTACTGAAAAAGAAAACACAGCACTTATCGCTAATATTATTTTGTATAAAAATAGTAGTAAATTAATGTATTATTTGTACAGTGGCCATCTCTAAAAAGCTCAGGAGTTGTGTTAGTGGGTGGGGGCAGGAGCAATAAAAATTCAGGATCTTTTACTGTTCTTAAGGCCTCGTGTGTCTTTTTCTAACTTCTTTTTTAGGTAGAAGTGTTAGTGTTTGTTTACCAATAGAACTGGTTAGTAGATGATGGTAGCCATTTTCTCTCCATCATCTACCCCCTCCCTAACAACATTCTTTCATTTCCCACTTTAAGTGACAGTGTCATCAAAATCTTTGAACTGCTTCCATGAACCCCACCTACACTCTCCTAGATGAGTGGGAAATTCCTTTCAAATAAATCATAGTAAATCACCCACCATCTCCACTATCTTGAGCATGGGAATATTTGCCTCATGTACACTGAACTTTTTGGGGTTGGAAAACCTACTTTTAAGTGATGGGCCAGTTGAGCTTCTCCACACCATGGACAGCCAAGGAGAGGAAAACAGGCCCTTTGTGATGGAGCCAGGACTGAGCACATCCACCACCCACTATCCATGAGCACATGAAGGTCCCAGGTTCCCCCAAGGTGATGGGGGCAGGGCATTTGCAGAAGAGGCATGGAAGGCAGGGCTCTGAGCTCCCCTCTCCCCAGAGTCATAGCTTCTCTGCTTTAGTCCACACCAGGGCACATACACACTGAGGTTCTGAGTGACCTGATTACATTAAAAGCCTTTCTTTTTAAAATGAGAATACCATCAACCTAATGCATGTGTCTCACTGCCTTAGAATACCAGGTACTGAAAATACCTTTTAAGTATTGAGAGCAAAATGATATGGAGGGTATAGGACTAGGAACAAAACTTACTTGGGCCGATTCTTTTCTTTCCGTAAGCAAAAAAGAAGCTTATGTGGGTAAAATTTTTAAGGCATTTACTGAAAAGTCTGTTTAAAAACATAGTCTCATAGATTTTTGTTTATCAAAGCCTGCAAAATCTCAAAAACATATGTTTTAAGAATGAGTAGACACTCCTTATTTTATCAGGTAAGAACACTGAAAACAAACCGGAAGAAAACCACCGAAAGCAAAAGTCCTCCCAGCTATTGACACTGTGGTCTCACTTTTCCAAAGGGAATGTTTTATCATGAAAAACTTGAGAAGGAAGGCAGTCCTTTAAATAACAGAAGTTTAGTTTCCTGAAAAATGCAACATACAACCTTACTTTTCTCTTTACCAGGGCCTGCTCCTGGGAACCTCCCATCCTTGGAGATGGTGGGGATTCACAGGGTAGGCAGAGGACCTGGGTCAGACAGACCCACGTGTGTTTCCCAGGCCTTTCCTTCTCTTTTGTGACTGGCTGCAGGGCTTCTGCACGTCTGAATGTCTGGAGACTTGCTCACTAGTTCCGTCAAGTCTGGCCGGAGTCTGGGAGCCAGCGTGGCAGTGTTTGTGGAGCCAAAGTGGAGATTAAGTCATGTTTTAGAAGTGACCTCTGTCCACCCTTTTCTGCAGGCATCCTCTCCCCTCCGGGCCTCACTCCCCAGCAGCTCGCCACCTACATGCTTTTGTTCTGAGTGAACCCCTCCCTGACAACACGACATTCAACACGACATTCAACACGATCCCTCACACACCCACCGTCACCTCCCGACCCCCAACCCACCCCCACGTTGCCTTCTCCTCAAATGGACCTGGTCTTTGTTGTTCTAATTAGATTATCTCTGCCTTAGGGACCTAAGGGACGGTCCCCAGCAGCCCTGGCTGGAAAGGCAGGTCGCATAATCCCTGTTATCAAGAGGCTTGTCATTTAGCATGTAGATCAACTAATTCTTTCGATACCAGGGGAGCAATTGTGCATCTTAATATTGATTTTTTTGGAGATACAATCGCCTGCATTCCTGAGTCAGACTCACTTACTGAAGCTAAAAGGTTCCACTTACTATATTATGAAACCACCCCCGCCCCCATCACACGGTCCATCCCAATTTAATATTACAAAGCTGGACAAATCTGAAGGGCTTTGTGTTTTTCCACTTAGTCCAATTTCAGAATGAGCATCCAGCTGAAAAGAAAAAGGAAAAACACTTCTGGCTATTTTAAGACAGCATATGTGCTTGTGTTTAGGTGGGGGTGGGGACACACTCTGCCATTTCCCACCACCCACCGGGTCTGCCCACGCTTCCTCTACTCCCCAAACTTTGCTGTGCAGTGATATTGGGCTCTTAACTTACTTTAAGATGATCAGATTTCTATATTTCATGATGAATTAGGAGGCCGGGCTTTCAAATTAAGCAGGGGACATTTTCTTATCAAACATCCTTCCAGGGCAGTGGAAGGCAGAGAAGGAAAATTTTGAGCTACAGCAATAAATAATAATAGTAATCATAATAATAAGCTATCTTCTCAAAGGGTCAAAAATGCACTGAGGTTTGGGACAGTCAGAGGTGCTGATTTTGTTATGAAGGGATGTGAGACAAAGGCAAATAGCAGCCAAGGGCCAAATGTACAATTTGTTCTACCCAGAAAGTTCAGCGTTCCTAAAGTTGAGGATGCCAGCTGCATTAAAGCACACTATCATCCATTGGAATATCAATCATGATGACTCCACCACTTACTGAGCATTGGCCATCGATTTGGCCTTGTGTTGCAGAACGTGTGCTCAATCTTTTATAGCATTGTCTCATCTCATCCTCGCAGCAAGCTTGTAAGTTGTGGTCTATTAATTATTCCCATCTTATAGATGAACTACTGAGGCCAAGAAAGATTATATGATTTGCTCAAGTTCCTAGAACCAATAAGGAGTAGAGACAGATTCCAACCCAAGCCTACCTATCTAACTCCTAAACTTGTTGTCCCAGCTAGAAAACTGCTCTCTTTATGCTGTGCTGGTTGATAAGGGGGTATATTCTTCTAATCCATCATTTGTCCATTCATTCCAAGATGATTGCTTACCATCAAATAAGGTGATGCCTGCTCCCATAGAGAGATGAGTGAAATTCAGGAGGGACCCTGGAGAGAGGTCTTAAAGATTTCACAGAAGATTTTAGTGTTTAAGTTATTTTGTTCTGGAAAAGTCCTTGAAAATGAATAGTTGCCTAAGAGAATGGGGAAAGCACTGATTTTCATTAGAAGTCTGTCCTGTACATGAGCTAATAAAATCATGATATTTTCCTTTGTATTTACTGAAATCTTCTTTCTAATGGGCTCTGGATATGTATTGATTTTTTTTACTGCTTGTGAAGTGAAACCAGCAAACTCTTTAAACAGGAAAGCAGATGCAGGTGACTTCAAAACACTCTCCTTAGAGATCTATATGTTAGGAATGAGACACAATATATGACTTTTTTGTAGTTACTCTGTGTTTAAGAAGGAAAGAGTTATATTCTCTTTTTGTTGTGTAATTATAATGTAGTGTGTGGTTATGGTTAGGCAGACTTATAGATTTCTGTCCCAGGATCTCTAATTCCTACTGCACAGTTTTGCTTACCTATCTGTCTCATGCTATTGGACTACAAAGTCTTTGTGGAACATATCATGAGATCCTAGTTCACTGTCTGGCACACAGTAGGTGTGTAAAAAATGTTTTTTAAAATAGGAGAATAATGCATGAGTGAATTAACAAATGCCTGCAAAACCTCCCTGAAGCAAATGCTATACCCATTGTACCATGGGTTTGTACCCATGGTACATCATAGTTTTCTGAAACAGTCCTGATTTGAAGTAGTCTGTTCTCTTGTTCCTGTTAACCATCAAAATATCAATTTTAATATTTGAGAAGCATCTATGAGCTTAATTTTTGTGTCTAAAAACAATTACTAAGATTCTTGGTTGAAACCATGTTTTCCAGTTTTCCACCTGGAAAACAGTTACCATAGCAACAGATAAACTATGTTCTTAAATGAGAAGATAGACACCATTAAGGGGTGTGAAAATGAGCTGGAAGTACAACCCAACAATCTGGAGACTAATAATTTTTGGTGTACTCATTAAGGAAAAAGAACATTTTATTTATTATTATTCTTTTTTTTTTTTTTTAGAGCTGCACCTGAGGCATATGGAGGTTCCCAGGCTAGGGGTCAAATTGGAGCTGCAGCTGCTGGCCTGTGCCTCAGCAACCAACAATCGAGCCACATCTGCAACCTACACTGGAGCTTGTGGCAATGCTGGATTCTTAAACCCACTGAGTGAGGCCAGGGATCAAACCCTCATCCTCATGGATACTAGTCGGGTTCTTAACCTACTGAGCCATAAGGGAACTCCCAAAAAATAACATTTTATATTACAACATTTATTCATTTATTAATAAGCACTAATTAAATGTTCTGAGAATATTGAACATGTATTGATTGTAGGAAAATTTTTTTTGGCCACTCCTGTGGCATGAAGTTCTTGGGCTGGGGATCAAACCTACATCACAGCTGCAACCCTAGCCACGGCAGTGACAACACTGGATCCCTAATCTGCTGCACCACCAGGAAACTTCTGAAGGAAATGTTATATAATGCTCTAGTGAAAATCTGATTGAAAATATTTGACTTGTACATCTTATTGCCACATTTTTATTTGTCCAACACGATTTTGGTAGTAAATAACTTCAGGCCTATACTGGATGTTTGTCATATTCTTGCCTGCCAATCAACTTTTAAAGCTTTTAAGTTTAATAAGGTCCTATTTGTTTACTTTTGCTTTTGTTTTCTTTGATTTAAGAGACAGATCCAAAAAGCTATTCCCACGATTTATGTCAGAATGTTCTGCCTGTTTTCTTCTGGGAGTTTCATGTTTCCCATCTTACATTTAAGTATTTAATCCATTTTGGCGGTGGTGGGGGAGAGTTGTATGCAGTGTTTAAAAATGTTCTAATTTCATTCTTTTACATGTAGCTGTCCAGTTTCCCCAGTACCACTTATTGAAGAGACTCTCTTTTTTCCATTGTATATTCTTGACTCTCCTGTCGTAGATTAATTGACCACAAGTCCAGGAGTTCATTCTGGACTCTCTACTCCTTTTTTTTTTCTTTTTCTTCTTTTTAGGGCCACACCTGTGACATATGGAAGTTGCCAGGCTAGGGGTCGAATCAGTGCTACAGCTGCTGGCCTACACCACAGCCACATGCTGCATCTGCACCCTACAGCACAGCTCATAGCACTGCCAGATCCCTAACCCACTGAGTGGGGCCAGGGCTCAAACCCACATCTTCATAGATACTAGTCGTGTTCATTTCCACTGAGCCACAAGGGGAACTCCTGGACTCTCTGTTCTATTCAGTTGATCTGTGTGTATGATTTTGTGTCAGCACCATACTGTTTTCGTTACTTTAGCTTTATAATGTAGTCTGAAGACAGGACATGTGATGCCTCCAGCTATGTTCTCCTTTCTCAAGATTGTTTTGGCTATTTGGGGTCTTTTGTGTTTCCATACAAACTTTTTAATTATTTGTTCTAGTTCTGTGGAAAATGCCATTGGTATTTTGATGGGGATTGCCCTGAATCTGTAGATTGCCTTGGATATTATGGTCATTTTAACAATATTAATTTTTCCAAACAATGAACATGTTATATCTTTCCATCTGTTTGTATCACCTTCAAATTCTTTCATTGGTGTCTTAAGGGAATTTTAATTAATGCCATATCTATTCCAACTATTTGACTTTCTTTCCTAGAAATGTATTTTTAGTGATTTTATCAAAATCTCATTTGGGCTAAAGAAATGTATCACATAGGTGGACATTATCAATCATAGGTACTCAAAGAAAACAAAAAATTCTGTCCTAGACCAGTCTTTACTAAAACCTAGTGTATCTGGTAGTGTTTGATTCTAAAAAGAATCCCTATGAAAGATATGAAATGTAGAATTTATGAAAGGAATTACATCAGTACTGTTCAATAGAGCTTTCTATGATGATGGAAATGTTCTGTATCTGCACAGTTCAATAGCATAGGCATGTGCTGAAATAAGGCAAGCACAACTGAGGAACTTAAGTTTACGTTTTATTTAATTTTAATCAATTTTAATGTTAATAGTCAAACATGGCCAGTAGCTACTATATTGGACAGTACAGAATTAGATCTTACCCTATTGTGGGAGCTGGTGAAGATGGAAATGGAGCTTGCCTTTGTATCTGGAGTGGGTGGGTCTGAAGTTGCTGTTGAGCCATAGGGCCAGCAGTAGGAGACAAAAGCTGATTGTAAAGTGTGGGGGAAGTAGGAGGAGACCGAGCCGGACCCAACAAGGAGAAATGGGGACCCAAGCCTGTATTTCAGACCTGTGATCTTGGTGGACATGGGTGATCTGTAGAAGACAGTGCCTTTTCTCTCAGAACTGCACACACCTGTGGCCCACAGCTCAGAGAAGCTAAAGCGGGAAATCTTGTGGGAGCTGGAGGCTCTGTCTTAGTGACTGAACTTCTCTGACAAGGTGAACCAACAAGGGACACAGCTGCCTTTGGAATGTAATGGCTGCAGTGTCACTGCCGCAGATATCTTTTGTGCCCCATACTAACTATGAGCCACACAGGGAAAGGAATTCTGGGAAATTCTGTATAACACCCAGGCACCCCAGCTGGCCCAGGAAGAGATGATATCAACTCCAGCCCTCCTTAGGACCCTCCTCAGTTAAAATGGATGCAGCTTGTCTTCACTCTTTGTCCTCCTCTTGTCCCTCACTCTTGAAATACACAGGAGGTAATTTAGAATTTACCAGTTAGTAGTGCATTTAGGATGGCTCTTCCAAAACTGAGAAAATTGCCCATTTACTGAGAGATATTTTGATTTTTTTAGTGGGTCTTTATTCACTTATTGTTGGATAACAAGTGAGAGTCAGAATGAAGGAATCAGAATTTTGTCCTCACAAATTTGTCTAGTTCTGCTTGGATTCCTCATGGCTCTGTTTCTTTCATCAGTGTGTGCAGGAGGAATGCCATGAAACAGAAGTGGCAGCTTATTCTTGGAGAAGAATTATAATACACTTGAATTTACTCCTTAGAAGCTCTCAAAAACATCTTGACACTAAATACAGCCCAATAGTCACAGTGAAGAAGAGCAATTATTTATAATCTTATTTTCATGTGCATTTTAAAGGCTAACCATGTGTTTTATCCAAGATGACCTGCCAAGACTGGACATGTGTAAATGATAATATGAGTTTACTTTACAAGAAGGCTTGGATTTCTCACTCCAGTTTTATGGTAGGTGTCCGGACACATCCAATTCTAATAAAGTTGGGTAAACTCAGGGTTTTCCTATAATAGCAATTACAATTATTCACAGAAGAATCACAAAATCTATACGTGAGAATGTATATTGCCATTCTTTCTGTGCACATTAAGCAGTGTTTCATATTTAGACCTGCTATATTGACACTATAGATGAATATTTTGATTAATGAATACAAGTTTATCAAGTTCTTTGAGAGTCTTGGAAGAAAAAGTAAAGTAATTCAAGGATTCAGTCCAGACTAAATCCTGTGGCCTAATAGATCAGAAGCCTGCAAGAAACCAAGCTGTAGAAAAGTAATAATGTAAATAAAAATGTGATTTCAATCCCTGCTTGGCGACTGTCCTCGCTTGGGCCATAAAGGCTCGGTGCCATCAGATGCATTAATATTGAGACACTGGTCGCTATCGGGGGAGGGGGAGATGGTGAAAGCTTTTTGCTTTTTGATCTGGGGAACTCCTTATAAGCCTGAAATGTGTTCGGCTGATGCATAAGACATCAGTTATTGAGGAAGCAGAGGTGATGAATTTACTTCAGCACTGAACTGACCCAGAGGAATAAACACATGGCAACGTGCTGAATTACTTCAGCAATTCAGAGATACCCAATGTGAAAATGCCACAGGGCTATATTGCTCCAAGGCTGGGGTGAGGTTTCCATGAAACTCTTTTAAGGTGATAGGATTTCTACAGAGATGCAGCCCTCCCCCATCCCCACCCCCCACCACTCATTGTAGGAAGAGTAGAGTAACTTTTGTTCTGGGAAAAAACAATAGATGATCCTCAAGGATCCTTGCAAATAAAAAGGGCTGGTGTCATTCCATGGTCTGAGGACAGAGCAAGGTATGGGCAGGGGCTGAGAAGACATTTACAAGGAATTCCTTTTCTTCTGCTCTCTCTTTTTGTTCTTGTGCTAAGCCATTTTCAACTGCTGAAGCCCCAGAAGGATTTAAGACTTTGGCTGGAGAAAAACAAGGAATGGGCATCTAAAATCTAGGATTCCAAGACCTTTACTCAAATTTGGAAATCTCCTGTAACAGGGAACTTTAATAGCATAGGATTAAGCCCTAGGGCTTAGGAGTCAAACATCCTGGTTTCATAATTTGATCTGTCACTAAATAGCTGTGCAAACTTTGAAGAGGTGTTTACCTTCTCTGAAACGTTTCCTCATCTACAAAGAGGAAAATCATCATTAATCGTAATATCTATCAGAAGGAATTAGGAATAGGTTGATCCGCAAGTACCAAGAAACTTAAAGTAACAGTGGTTTTAACGAGGTAGAAATCTCTCTCATGTAACATAATAATCCAGGCCTGGTCTTCTACCTGGTCATTCCACTATCTTTAATTTCTGGGCCAAGATGGATACTGCAGCTCTAGTCCTCAAATTCATATTCTGCATAGGAAGCAGGCAAAGTGAGAGGAAGGGGCTGGCCTTCTTCTTTATAGACATGTCCCACGAATTGCAGAGCCCTCCTTACTTTCTTTTGTTCCAAACTTAATCACATGGCCACACCTGGCTGCAAGAGAGCCTGGGAAATGTGGTTTTTAATCTGGATGGCTATGTGCCCAGCTGCAATTAGGAAAGTCTGTTACTGAGAGGAAAGAATGATATTGGGGGATGCATAGGATTCTCAGCTACCCAACCTGTCAGGCTATGTGAGGCTTCAGATAATGCTGGTAAAGTGCTTTACACAGAGGCCAGGCCAAAGGAAGTGCTCCATGAATGCCTGGGCTTGCTGCCATCCCTCACTCCACCCAGAGCACCAGTATTTGCTTCTAGGTTTTCAACAGGGCCCTGCAGCTGCTAGTCAGGAAGCAGAGTAGAACATGTGAAGATGCAGATGTTTGTGGAGAGTGGAGGGTGCTGAGGGCTATCAGGGAGTAGGGCTGGGAATAGGGTAAAATGAGCGAGGCAGTCACTGTGGGTGCAAAATTTAGGGGGAAGGGTGGCCCAAAATCTCAGTCCAGTAATACTGTACTGTACTCAGAACAGTAATATTTTAATGAAATATTTTTAAAAAACAAAATTAATGCAAACAATCACAATGAACAGAAATACAGACTCCAAAGCTGCACTTCAACAGCTCATTTCGCCTGCTACCCTAATCCCAGCCCTATCAGGTCCTATTTTCCCTGGCAGCCCTTTCTCAGCCCTGAAAGAATTAATGCAGAGTTAGGGAGATTAGTTTAAAACTTGAGAGATGTATCTGCAATAATTAAATAGGCTCAAATAAAATATAAACCCTCTAAGGTATGTAGATATCTTTAATCTATACCTTAGCTTTAAAGGAAAAAATTCCTTTTAAAATTTAAAAATCCATACTACCTAAATCACAAGAAGAAAGTTAAAAGCATTTGCAATTTACCAAGAACCTTAATTAATATTTTATGCCTATCTTTCCAACTTTTTAAAGCAGTGTATGTGTATACACTTTTATTTAAAATGGAATCATTTATTATATACTATAATTTACATTTTCATTTAAGAATATTTCTGTATTACTACATATTCTCCTGAATTATCATTTTATGTGTATATATGTGTATATACATGAAACTTAAATTGTTTCCAACCTTTTTTGCTCTTATAAGTAGCTCTGCAATAAATATCCTTGTAGTCAACTTCATTGTATTCTCTGCTATGTAGAAGTTTCTAAAAGTCAAATTAATCAATGTTTTCCTTCATGTTTTCTTTGTGTCAGGATATTACATACACCAGGACTGCGCGTGTGCATGGATAAACATTTTTTTATAACTTTTTTTTTTAGGTTTGAAATCACCTGTACCTTATTTTACTCTATAGTGTATTTGATTTTAGTTTTTTCAGATATGCAAATATCTTCTGCAAGAAAATATCTTTTTCTCTTTTTCAATATTTATTCCTCTCATTTCATGTTCTTATCACCATTCTTTAAATTCCAGAAAAATGCCTATTAATAGTGGTTACAGTAGGTATCTTTGTCTTGTTTTTTGACTATTATTTTTGAGTTATTTATTTCAAGATATTAATATGAGGATTCTTAAGTTAATTTTTTTTAATTTAAGAGGATTTCTTTTTAGTTAGGGATAGATTTGGGATTTTACCAAATGTTTCTGGACACCAATATTTTTGATGTTTTGACCTGATATTTGTTCTAATAATATGGCTAGTACATTAATGAATTTCCTAAAAGTATATGATTCTTACACTTCTAGAATAAACTCATTTGGACATAGTATATTTTTAAATACAGCTCTAGTTTTGGTTTGCTAATATTTCATATGGGATTATGATATCTATATAGTTTATACATTTAGTCTATAGTTGTCGCTTTATAATCGGCTCTAGTATGTCAAGTTTTGGTATCAGAGTTACACTAGTTTCCTAAAACAAATTGAGAAGCTTTTACTTCCCTAACTTTTAATAGCTTTCGTAGCACAGAAATTATGTGTTCCTTGAAGATATGAAAGAACTTGTCAATAAATTTACCTGGGTCCAGTGCTTTAGCAGTAGGACTTTAACAATATTTTTTTTACCTTTTCCATGCTTTTTGTTCTACGTAGACTTCTACTTCTTTTTATACAAACTTGACCATTTGTATTTTCATTTTTTAAAATAAATTTAATCAGGTTTTTTTTAAATTTATCAACGTAATGGTGTACGTTACCTTTTCTCAAAAGTTTTCACAATCTCTTCTGTATCTTTGCCTAAATCCACTTCTCATTATTGATATTTTTATATTGGATTTTTTGGAGATTGGTTCTCTTGTCTCTCTTTTTTAGTTTTGATTATGCTTGTGTGGATTTTGCCAATGCAACTGGCCTTGTTGAAAGAATGAATTTTGGATTTACCATCATTTCTCCACTTTTCTAATTAATTAATTTTACTTTAACTTTGTATGTCCTTCCTCCTACTTCCCTTATACTTCCCTTTCTCTTTCTGAATTAAGTGCTTAATTATTTCTGTTGTCTTTATTAATAAACACATTTAAGACTTGGATTTTCTTTACTGCATATAGCTGTATTAGTCAATTTTTTGGTAGGTTATGCTGCAGGAACAAATAATCCCCTAAATTTCACTGGTTTACAACATCTAAGGTTTAGTTCTCTCTTGCATTGCATGTCCTTTGCATGTTGCTTGCAGCTCTGATATGTTTTCTTTAGTCTGAGATGTTAGCTAAAGAAACAACCTCCTGCCTAGGGCGTGCTGCTCTCATGGCAGAAGGAAAAGAACAGTGGCTGATATTTCTGCTTGGACAGAGCACACATTACTGTTACTCCCATTCACATTCTAATAACCAAATAAATGTCAAGTGGGTGGAGGTGGGGGAGTATATCACAGAGAAAGTGGTAAATAATTGGAAAGAATAATACAGTTTACTGAAAAACTTTGGCAATGTCCTAGAGTTTGAAAGGTAATATTTTACAGTCACTTTTTTAATAGTCTGAATCTATAGGGTTTTTTTTTCATTCACTCACATTTTTTTTTTAATTTTCAAATTTTAAAACATTTTGCTTTAAATTTTTAATATTTGCTTTTATTTTTAGTTTTATTGCATCCTAGACAGAGAACATAGCCCATCCAGTTTTCAGTCTTTGCAATGTCTTGAATTCTTTTTAATTCCTAATAAATGGAGAGTTCCTGTTGTGGCAAAGCGGAAACGAATCTGACTAGTATCCATGAGGATGCAGGCTGTATCTCTGGCCTTGCTTAGTGGGTCAGGGATCCTGCTTTGCTGTGGCTGTGGTGCAGGCCACCAACTGTAGCTCCGATTTGAGTCCTAGCCTGGGAACTTCCATATGCTGCGGGTGCAGCCCTAAAAAGCAAAAACAAAACAAAACCTAATAAATGATAAACTTCCATTTAATGTCAGTGGAATAATTACACAGTGATGAACACATCTGCCCAAGAGATGTGTCTGAAAGGCAATGTTTTGTTGCAAATAATGTTTACTGTTTTGTAAAAAAGGTACTTGTTTCACTTAGTTTTTCTCTTGAATTTTTATTTGATATTAGTATTGCCAGTATTGTTCTTTTTTGCCTGGACTAGTATGCATTTTTGCCTATTCCCTTTAATTTTTATTTTCAAACTTTCTGTATCACTTTGCATGTCTCTTAGAAACAGAATATAAATTATTTTTAGCTAAATCTAAATATCTTTGTCTTTTGTGATGAGAGTTTAAAAATCAGTAGTTACTGTGGATTTAATAACCCTATACTTATTGTGTTGTTTTTTTCCTTATGTATAAATAAGTGCATGTGCACGTGCTTTTCCACTTATTTTAAATAATTATAGCATGTTATAAATATTGAAACTTTCCCATTTTCAGCTTCAGTGATTATTTACAAATAAATGTGCAGATCCATCCTCGCTTGACTTTGGAGAAATAGTTAGGCCAAGTAAATCCCACTGAAGTGCTAGTACTTATGAAGAGTGCTTAAGTCATAGCTAATACTAACCTAAACTTTACATGAAAAATAGAAAAAGAAATTACAAACTCACTTTTTAAAAATATGCGAAAGACATTCTCTCCCTGAGCCTTAGTTTTGATAGCAAGGAAAGTAAGGGCCACAGAGCTAGTTCCTAAATAAGGACAAGTATAATATTTATTTTGAATACTTGCAATGGTTTTGAATTGGTTTAACAAGTTCTGTTTGCCCAAGATCCTTGGCTATTGGACCACATTAACAACATTAATCTTTAAAAAAATTTTTTCATATTAAAAATGTAATAGCTTTATTGAGATACAGTTGATTTTAAAACTGCACATATTTAGTATATACCATTTGATGAGTTTGAACAAATGCATATAGCTGTGAAAGCATCACCAGTCAAGGTAATAAACTTATCCATCACCTCCAAAATTTCTTTATGCCTTTTTATTTTGTTTTGTGGTAAGAACACTTAACATGAGATCTACCCCCCTAGCCAATTTTTAAAGCGTACAATACAATATTGCTAGGCTTCATGTGTAAAGTAACAATCATTGGTTTCCATGCTGCTTGGATCAACTTTGGGCAACTGAACTTTGGGCATTTTGACTAAAGAAGGAAATAGCCTGCCATAAAAGTTGCCAAATGTGTAAGTGGCCTCCAAGCTGGTACCCAACCCATGCTTATGCACCTGCTCCTCAGGCTTGCCTCCTAACCCAGTAAGAGAAACTCCCTAATGCTTGGTGCTTAGCCATAGTCTAACCTGGTAGTGGAGCTATTTCTGCCCACTGTTTCTTCAAATCCCAGACATGAGAGTGTTCTGACTGCTGCCCTTTGTATTTTTACCATTTTCAGGTGAATGTGCCTCTGGTGTTATAAGACAAGCAAGTCTAGAGAGTGTGTTTTGACACAGAACAAAGACATCTAGCCCAGTCTAAAAGCTAGAGAAGGCTTCCCAGTTGAGAAAATGGTTCCTGCTGAACTAACAGAGAAGAAACAGGTAAGTTTCAGAACGGGAAGGGAGAAGGATGGGGAAACGCCTTCAATTGTTTAGTCAAATGCCCGACTGCAGTTTTTTGGTAATGGTAGCTGTGGCCATGAACTGTATATGCACACTATGAAGGTATAATCTTCAAAAAGTTAAAAACATGATTTATGTCCAAATATAAAAGGAATATGTGTCAAGGATTTTGTGTGACTCATTGATTAATGGGAGAACCTGTAAGATGTTAAGCCTGCTTCAGTGGAAAATTTGAAGAATAGAGATATCGATAGGCAGCAGGAATGCTAAAAAAAAATTACTAACAGATGCAAAACTGGTTAATACCTGAAAGGGCAATAAGATATAATGTCTGGAGTTATCTTTTCTCTATCTACTGGATGAAATTCATTTGCTTTGCTGTGGACAAGAATCATTTTCATTATTATCAAGTTTTCTACAAGTTAACTTCTACCCCTATGGTTGGAAAATAGCCTAATCAACAGAAAGCGAGTCAGAAGTACACACTTTATAGGGTACACTAGACAGTGTCCAGCAAGCCACTGCAGGGACACTCGGTGGTCTCTCTTGCCCATTTTCAAAGTTTAGACAACTTGTCCTGATAACCCCTTTTTAAGTTGTCAAAAGAATAATATTGTTTTCCAACAAAGTCATTGACTCTACTGAATGGGTCAAATACGTGTGAACCCCTTGCAAGGTCTTCAAACTTGTATATCCGCCTGCTGCCTGGATTCAGTTCTGGCCTATATTCCAATACCCTACTGTATGTCCTGGGAAGGTCATTCGGGTTTACTCTTGCTATCAAGGGTAACACATTCAGCAAATTCTTAAGTTCTTGTCATCTCCCCAGCAGCCTTTTGTGGCCCTTTTAACAGTCTGCTGGGCTGAGCAGGAAGAGACAGGTTGCTCTGGGCAGTGTTCAACAGCACAGCTCTTTGTCTCTCGTTGTCAGCCAGCCCTGTCACTACATTGTTCTTCAGGCGGCAAGCCTTTGATGGACTATCTCCCCCTCATGTCTCAACACTCAGGGTAGCATCTGGAGAAACAGCAGCCCTACACTGTTCCTTCTGGTACAGAATAATCCTATTACAATATCGTGGGCTGTCAACTCAATTCCACATATTTGTTGAGAACACCATGAGGGAGTCCCTGAAAATTTAAACGCAAGCTCTTTGTTCTCAAAGAGTCGTCCCCCTGCTGGGGAGACAAGCCACACACAAGAAAAAAATAGCAAAGGCTAGAAAGAAGAACACCGAAGGAAGACAGGGTCCAAATCCCTACTCCACTGTTTGTGTGATCTGGGACAAGTATTTTATTATATATAAACCACACACAAATATATATATATACCATTAAAGCTACCGATTGTAAATACGTATTTCAATAAAATTATTTTTACTAAATTTATGGAACTATGCAAATACCACTTCAGTCCAATTTTAGAACATTTCTATCATTCCCAAAAGTTCACTTATGACCACTGGCAGTTAATCCTTATTCTCACCCCAGCTCCAACCAACCACTGACCTGCTTTCTGTTTTTCTAGAAATTTCATATAAATGGAATCATACAATATATACTTATTTGTGTATGGCTGCTTCTACTTAGCATAATGTCTCTGAACTTGAACCACTTTGTATCATGCATTAGCGTTTAGTCATTCTTTTTGATTGCTGAGTTGTATTCCGTTTTATGGGCGTACCACATTTGTTTATCCGTTCACCAGCTGATGGATATTTGGACTGTCTCAGTTTGGCCTATGATGAATAATGCTTCTATGAACATTCAGTGGTTTGTGTAAATGTATGTTTGCATTTCTCCTGGGTAGATACCTAGGGGTGGATTTGTTGGACTGTATGATAAATATTTGTTTAACTTTTCAAGAAACTGTCAAACTCTTCTCCAAAGTAGTTGTACCATTTTGCATTCCTGTCAGCAGTGCGTGAGGGTTCTAGTTTCTCCACATCCTCATCAGTTCTTGTTATTATCTATCAGTGCTTTCAATTATAGTCATCCTAGTGGTCAAGAATGGCATCTCATTGTGGTTTTGACTTGCATTTTCCTAATGGTTAATGATGTTAAACAGATTTTTATATGCTGATTACCCATTCATCTATCTTCTTGTGAAAAATGTCTATTCAAATCTGGCCTATTTTTAACTGGGTTGCTTTTCTTCTTATTATTGAGTTGTAAGAGTTGCCTATATAGTCTGGATACAAACTCCATACCAGATGCATAATGTGCAAGTATTTTCTCCCAGTCTGTGGCTTGTCTTTTCATTTTCTTAATGAGAAAATTATTTAAGCTACTAGAGTCTAACTTCAATTTTTGCGTATACGTTGTGGGAAAATTCACGATATTTATTTTTAGGATGTTGAAAGGAGTAAAAACGGTAATATATGACATTTTCTTGTGGCACAGTGGGTTAAGGATCTGGTGTTGTCACTGCAGCAGCTCGGCTGGCTGCTGTCACGTCGGTTCAGTCCCTGTCCTGGGAACTTCCACATGCTGTGGGTGTGGCAAGAAAAAGGTAATATATGTGGAAAATAACACAGAGTTTAAAAATATTAGGAGGCTTTCTGAATGTTTAGTGAGTACTCTGAATATAGGAAAGTATTTGTAAAACTGCCAGACATGCAGGCAGACAATGAGTGCTTCACTGGTTCAGGGAGGAAAACAAATCAAGCAGGAGCTGGCAACTCCACAGCTCCACAGTGGGAGTCAAACTTTGAGGTATGCATTGAAGGATGAAAAACACTGGACACAGGAAGGCAGTCCAGGATAGGGAAACAACCAACAGAGGCACAGAGGCAAGGGTAAGCAAAGCATGTCAAAAGTAAGCAGAAGGGAGACTGTGTTCTCATACAGAGCCAAATATCATGAAAGCCTGATGTGACTGAATTAGTATATAAAATAGAAGTTTGTTCAGTTCTCTAACACTCAAGTTTTAAACTGTGATCTTTCTATTCTGAAATGGAAAAATCAAAGAAATAGAAATATTCTAGGCAATGTAAAATATGTCACCAATCCTGAAAAAAACTGCGACCTGGAAACCATGGATCCTGACAAGGTTGGTCAAGGGACAGGGTCCAGGCCAGCTGCCTCAGCTATGGACTCGTTGGGGGCATTAGCCACCATGCAATCTCATAACTTGGGCCAATTTAAAACTGACACCATGTTTTCAGGGAGTCAGCAGCCGAACACACATTCAAGAGCCAGAGTCGTGAAACCAGGAAACCCAGGCTGTTATGAAAACAAGGTAAACCCAAAAGCCAGGAAATAATAAAAACTGATAGCTGTTTGAGTTTACTGCATACCTGGGGCTGGGTCAGATTTTTTTACATGAATGATATCATTTAATCTTTGCTCTTCCACGTGATGTAGGTTCTGTTATTGTCCCCGTTTTACAGATGAGGAAACCAAGACTCATAGCAGTTAAGATACATGGCAGAACATAAACAGTCTGACCCAGGACCTTGCTCTGAAGCACGGTCTGTCCTGACCACATCCCAGGAAGGGCTTGCATCAATGGCAGGAATAGCTGCCTGTTTCTCTTGGTATCCTTGTCATAGCACAGAGCCCGGCATAAACGCTAATACCTAAGAGCTGTATACAGAAGAGAGACCAGAAGGAACCAAAGCCAAAGCAACACACGACATCACAGAAGGAAGCTGAGTACTGCATGCCTGAGGAACAGTGAGGATCTTCACAGGCAAATACCAAGATCAGGATATCTGATGGAATATCATGATCAGGAGATGGAATGCGGGACTATCTGGCTAATCGGAGTCAAGACGTCTTAAGTTCGCAAATCATTTACCTTTTAAAGATCCATTTGAGCAGCTCCAGGCTTTGCCCTCTGGAGTAATAACTCCATTCCACCCCCACTTTTTTCATAGGACTTTGTGGAGCCAGTCCCATGATTGGCTCTCTGGGGCTTGTGTGTGACCCAGTGTGGATTCAAAGAGAGAACTGTCACTTTTGCAGCTTCCCGGGCAGGTTGGACAGTGCTCCTCCAACCTGCGTCATCCCGCACGGCATGGTAGATGGGTCAGACTACATCCATCTTTTACCAGCTGCCTCATGGCCAAGGGGTTTAACCTCTCTGGTCTCAATTTCATCCTCTCTAAAATGTAAATAATAAGAGTTTCAACCCTAAGGAAGGCCATAGGGCTGCGGGGAAGTTTAAATAAAATGTTGCCTTTAAAAATCATGAGCACAGGGCCTGCCATTTAAGAAAGGCTCAAAAAATGTTGGTGTTCTCTTTCTCCCTGCCCAGGTGTAGTTGCAAAGCTCATGCCTTTAAAAATCATGAGCACAGGGCCTGCCATTTAAGAAAGGCTCAAAAAATGTTGGTGTTCTCTTTCTCCCTGCCCAGGTGTAGTTGCAAAGCTCATGCCAAGCGGGAGCGTCCCTTCCCCCGACATGTCACCTCCCTCCTATGCAGTTCCAGGCTGGATACACAGGGCGCCCTTGGGGCTGACTTGCTGTTCTTACCCTGTGCAGAGAAGGAGTGGATGTGCTCTCTGAAGATAAGGCATCCCTAATGCCCTTCCTTCCTCCGTAATTTTCCACCCCCTCTCTTTTCCCCTTTCAGCCTAGTGGACAAAGAATGAGCGCCCTGGCGTCTCGCCAGATGTAGCAGGAAGTTATGAATGAGGATTGCTCAGGACAGTTGACTCTCGACAGAGATAGGCCTCAAATTAATCCTGAAGGCTGGGCAGTAACCACAGGAAACTTGGAGCCATGAGGCCACCACTTAACACTTACATATCTTTGTCTGCCCTGGAGTGGTCTATCCTGGAGTGGCAAGTAATAGCCTAATCCACTAAAGGCCTAGGGGAGGTATTATTAGTCATGAGCTATCTGAGATCAACACTGGGGAACATACACTTAGGGCCAGAATCTGGAATCGGGCCTCTGGTGGGACTGGGATCCTAATGTGAGTCTATGAGGAATGTCACAGCAAATTTCCAACAACTGGTTAATGTCCACCAGTACTTAGCAAATGAGGCCTGTGTTGAAGTGTCAATGCCCAAGGGACTGATTTATTGAACTGCCTTAATTAGGATCTTGTAACACATCAAAGGGCCATTAAAGAAAAAAAGTGCTGGTTTCAGAGACTGGGGAATATACGCAGGCATGGTTTGTCTCTTTTCCAGGCTTGACAAATGCCATTCTGACACTGCAGTGGGTTCTAGTGGGATAGCAGCCATCAATATAAATTAAAACATTGACCCATCTGATGGAGCAAGTGTGGTGTAACAATGCCCCCCAGGTCCATTTTCTCCTTTTCTAGCCTTTCTCCCCCTTAGAAGCCTGAAGCTCGCTCAGAGCCAAAGCTGGGAAAGCTCCTGGATCACAGAACTACCGAGGACAACGTGCCACTGAGGGATTCAGCAATAAGCTGAGACAATTAATCAGCTTCTGGAATTATGGTCCCCCTCCCTCTAGCACTATCATCATGTCTTCAGTATATATCTCCCATTTGAAATCTCCTTAACCACAAATGAAAACAGCTTTCCCGTGGTCCCACCTTGCCAAGCAATGCAGTCCTGCTGCTGAGAGGATAGTGCCATAATCATTCCTAACCAGGCTTCAACCCCAAGACTGCCAGTTCACTCTCCATAAATGTGAGTAAGATACTCAGTCTCTCTGTCTTGGCTTCTTCATCTGTGAAGAGAGAGAATTAATAATACCTACTTCATGGCATTGCTGGGAGGATAAAGAATGTATGTCAAGTGCCTGGTACATAGTTAAAACGTGATGAATGTAATGGTTGTTACTACACACATACTATTTTGATAAAAGGAGACCTGGATTAGTACCTAATAAACACTGACAAACAAGTCTTCACAGAAGGCCCTTCCTGTGGCTGAGACAGAGAATACCTCTCAGAATATCAAAATGCCTATGCCAGAGTATCCTAGGTTGCCCCAGACGCAAAACAGTCCACAACCCCATTAAGACTCTATGCTTAGCTAATTGTCTAAGCGTCCAGTTTGCTGACACTGAAGAACATATTGCAGAAAGCATCACTCACTGACTGGCCTTCCCATCGTGGCTCAGCGGAAACAAATCCATGAGGATGCAGGTTCAATCCCTGGCCTTGCTCAGTGGGTTAAGGATCCTGCCTTGCTGTGAGCTGTGGTATAGGTCGCAGACGCAGCTTGGATCTGGCATTGCTGTGGCTGTGGTGTAGGCTGGCAGCTATGGCTCTGATTTGACCCCTAGCCTGGGAACCTCCATATGCCATTGGTTCAGCCCTAAAAAAAAAGAAATAAAGAAAGAAAGAAAAAGAAAGAGAGAAAAGAAAAAGAAGAAAGCATTGGTCACTCATTACAAGTAACAGGGCTCCTTGACTGATCCCAGGTCTGGTGTGGGATAAAACTGGACCTCCCTGCCAACCAGAGAGTAAAGAAGCTGTTATAGTCCACTGGGGTCAAGAAAAAAAGTATCAAGAGCCATCTAAAACAGGTTCCCACCAGCCAAAGATGGGGCAGTCTGAGTATCAATTAAGATAATAACTGCTGTGATGAATTGAAATACATCAAATGTATTATAAGGAACCAATTCATTATTTTTCAATAAAAACAATCCTCTCTAACGTGAACCGTACTTCACAGTAACCAAATTATTGATGAGGGGAGGTTTCTCTTTATAGAGTTTCCAACTAATAACTGTAAAAGATAGACTATTACCATTTTACAATACTAATGAATGAATTTATTTAGGCAGTGATGTTCATAATGTCATAAAAAGAGAGGCATTAAGATATTTTGTGTCTCCTGATGAAAGTACATACCAGCATCTATAAAGTGGTCTTGTCAAAAATATCACATTTTATTCCGATAAACCTCTAGACCTAAATACTAATTTGCAAGAAATTTGGAAGTAGGAAAAACATGCTAAATGACACATTGAGGCTATAATCAGCAACCTCTAGACTGTGAGAAACTCTATAGAACAAATGAATCGTTTCTTCAACAAAGAGAAGGGTGAAAAGAGAGAGATAAAGGATAAACCTCTAAATTTAAAAACAGCCTATGCTGAAAATACCAAGTGCTGTAAGGATGTGAAGCAACAGGAACTCTCATTCAATGTTCATGGGAGCACAAAATGGAAGACATTTGGCGGTTTCTTATAAAATTAAACAGATTCTTATCATGTAATCTAGCAAATGCACTCCTTGGTGTATACCCAAATGAGTTGAAAACATACATCCACACAAAAACCTACACATAGATGTTTATTGCAGCTTTATCCAAAATTGTCAGAACTTGGAAGCAATCAAGATGTCCTTCAGTGGCTGAATGAATAAATAAACTGTGGTGTATCCAGACAAGGCAATATTATTGAGCAATAAAAAGAAATGAGCTATTAAACCATTAAAAGACATGAAGGAAACATAAAATGCATATTATGAAATGAAAAAGCTAGTCTGAAAAGGCTACATACTGTATTATTGCAACTTTACATGACGTTGTGGAAAAGACAAAACTATGGACAGAGCAAAAAGATCAGTGGTTGCCAAGGATTAGTGGGGAGGAAGAAAGTAATAGATAACAGAGGATTTTTAGGGCAATAAAACCATATCTGTATGATACTATAATGTACACAAAACTGTAAGCTATTATAATGACAGATGCATATCATTGTATGCTTGCCTAAATCCACAGAAGGTACAACAGCAAGAGTGAACCCTAATGTACACTGTGGACCTTAGGTGATGATGATGCATCAGGGTAGGTTCATACATTGTTACAAACATACTGCTCTTGTGCAGGATGTTGACAGGGGAGTTTGTGGGTGTGTGAGTTCAGGGGGCATATGGGAGCTCTCTGTACTTTCCACTCAATTTTGTTGCAGACCTAAAACTGCTCTTAAAAAATGAAGTGTATTTTTAAAAAAAGCAAACCATGTGAAGAATCAACCAATGTACAAGGTATGGACCTTATCTAGATCCTGATATGAACGAACTGTATATGGAGGGTGGGGTGGGAGAAAGAGAGGAGAAATAACTAGACATTGAATGATATTAAGGAAATATTGTAATAATTTTAAAGGTGATAATGTACTGTGGTTATGTTCAAAAAATATTTCTTCTTTGAATACTGAATACTGAAATGTGTATATAATAATATGAAGTCTGAGATTTGCTTTAAACATATTCTGGTAGGAGAGCAACTAAGTAAGAATATGCATGAAGCAGGAGTTCCCATTGTGGCCCAGTGGTAACAAACCCGACTAGTATCCATGAGAATGCAGGTTCGATCCCTGGCCTCGCTCAATGAGTTAAGGATCCGGTGTTGCGGTGAGCTGTGGTGTAGGTCACAGATGCAACTCGGCTCTGGCGTTTCTGTGGCTGTGGTGCAGGCTGGTAGCTATAGGTCTGATTTGATCCCTAGCATAAAACAAAATTGTGTGGGTGATGGGTGTCTAGGTTTCATTATAACACTTTCTTTTTTAACTACTGTTTATGCCTGAAATTCTCCATAATAAAAAGTTAAAGGAAAAGGGCAGTACCAGTTGGGGTACCATGTCCAACCTCATGACCATACATATTCTGTGATATTACTTGGCTCCGTGGACAGAGCTCTGGGAGCTTTATCACCAGGGAGGAAGTTCAACACTTGAAATATTAAACCAGTTAAGGCATTCCAATCTGGGAACCTCTAAAAAAATCAAAGCAAACTTAAATATTTCAAACCATTGGCTCCCGTACCCATTTGGTCTTCTGTGGTTCATATGTTTACTGGGAATGAAAAAGCTGATGCTGCTTTTTACCCCCTGTAATGGCTATATAAAATCTGAGCATCATGAAGACTATCTCTTGATACTAGTCTAACAAAGGGAAGCAAGTGTACATTTACTGAGTCTCTTCTATGTGCCAGGCACTAGGCTTGCTTCATCTCAATACTCAGAAGAGCCCAGTGAAGTAGGTTTCCCATTTTGAGATGAAGAAACTGAAGCTCAGAGAGGTGAAGAGGTTGACCCAAGACCACAGAGGTAGTGAGTGGCTGAGCCAGGACTTGAACCTTGGCCACCTGAATACAGAGCACAGATTTTATTTTTTATGTTTTTTAACTTAATGGATTTTATTTCAGTTATAGGTGTACATAAATCATCAAAAGTCAATTTGATAGATTTTGTGTCCCACACCCACAGTGTATCCCCCCACCCCCCAGACTGTCTTATTTGAAAAACCAAGGTTTTCCAAAGTCTGTGAGTCATTGTCTGTTCTGCAAAGAAGTTCATTGTGTCTTTTTAGTTTCCATATGTAAGTGATAGCATTGGGTGTTGCTGTCTAATTGTCTGACTGGTTTCACTTCACATGATAATTTCTCACATGATAATTTCTAAGTCCATCCGTGTTGCTATAAATGTTGTTATTTGGTTCCTTTTAATGGCTGAGTAATATTCCATTGTGTGTATGTACCATATCTTCCCTATCCACTCCTCTGTTGATGGGCATTTAGGTTGTTTCCATGACCTGGCTATTCAGAGCACAGATTTTAATTCTCCACTCTGTAGTCTCTTAGTCTGGGATTGACCCAGATTGAGTTTTAGCCAGCACTTAAGAATATGAGAACCTTTTCTGATTTTTGGTGTCAGGCCCAAATGCGCCTCTCTCTCTCTCTCTCTCCCCCTCCCTCTCCCCCTCCCTCTCTCTCTTATTTCTTTAAAGTTCTGTCCATGGATTATATGGCAGAGACTGGGTTGCTAAGTAGAGAGCTGGGGACTTTTGGGGTGGGGAGTGAGGAGCTGAGATTGATACCAGAAGCAGATAGAGGAGTACATGGAGCTGAGTCAATGACGAGGAGTCAAATGGAAGCCACACGCCAGACATCCATCCACCCTGCCCCTCTGAGGGTTTAGGCAGGACCAGATCTGAGGCCATAGGATGAAGCCTAGCTATGAGTCAGAGATGAGGGCTACATGAAGGAGAGTTGAGGAAAGAATCTGAGCTGACTTCTTGAGTCAGTGTCATGTGCCTCTAGGGCCTTGACCTGGGGGCCTTGGAGACCTGCTCAGATAAGCCATGTTTTTCATGATGTTACCTACTCACATTTCTCCCTTTATACCATGTCCAATGTGTCATGATTCTCCTAAAATACACACCTCTCTCCACTTGGCACTTCATTCCTTTAAAACCAGATATATTTTAGTGTCAGGAGAATCCTCAGACACTCTCTTGGTCAGAGGTTTTCAAATTGTTCTGATGCACTGAGGCAGCCTCCTCAAATCACCCAAAGGATCACAAGCCCAAAAGGTGGCCTTCTATTTATGGCCCCATTAATGTGAACACTGCCTAGAAGCCCTCGTCCTGAGTGTGGCAGTGCACTTTAGATCCCATCCAAGTCAACAGTCACTAAATGTCTACCTATGTTTTAAACTCCAAGCTCAGGTGTGATTAGAATTTCAGACTGACAGCTCGAGCATATGTTTCCTCTCTTTCCTAAAGAGGAGACTTTTCAGAATTTTCATACAAGATGTTTCTAAAGAATGCCTATGCACCCTCTCCCAAGAGCTCTAAACTTACTAATGAAAACCCTCAAAGCCAATGTTATACGCAGTGACTTGTCAAGCATATCATTTTCCAGGTTGAAGGAACAAGACCTTCTGATTCTGTTAGAGCAAGTTTGAGTGAAATAGTAAAACTCCAAAGTTGCTTTATGATATGTATTGTTGGTGATTTATTGTATACATTTGCTCTGTCATAGGGCTTGTTAATCAGTAGGAACCCAATTCAAGCAAATAACTTCAGGTTGAATTGTTTTATAAAGAACAAAAACACCATACAGATTTGGATTTAATTTTTTCTAAAGTAGTGCACACGGCAAAGCACCTTCTTCCAGGGTCATGATTATTTTTATGTCTGAGAATCTCCAAGACCCCAGCCTGCTGGCAGCCCCATTGAAACCAGCCACTAAGAGGAAAATGGTTTGATATTTTCCTCCAGAAACATTATTGTCTGTGTAGATGACCAGGGTTCCCAAGGCCAGGTCAGGGGCAGAATCTCTGAATCAAGTTTGTTTCTCCTTTGTGCCAAAAGCCTGACTTTCTTGCATGAAAAAGCATGGATTTGCAGATGCAAAACAGCCAAGTAACTGTGCTCATGAAGAAAGAGACTCAGAAAGATGAGGTGACTTGTCTTAGGTCACAGAATTTGGGAATGGCAGGACTAGAAACAAGGTCATGATGCCAGCTAAAAGTCTGGCACCCAGTCTGTCCTCCCCTCTTCATTTTTACCCATTTTTCCAGCAGCTTTTCTTTTTCTGTGTGCCTTAATTGCACATTTAAAGTACCTGAACCCCCCCAAGCCAGACTTCACCTAAGTATCCTCTCAAACAAGGCCAGGTCCTCTGCTTTCACTGATGCCCTGAGGTGATTACCACCCAGCAGCTGTCAGGATGCAGCACTTTAGGGGGCTTGCATGTCACTTTGGGTCCCCTCACCCGTATCTGGGCCCCCAGGATGCCAGGTCAAAAAGCAGTCTGTCATTCTAGTTGAACGATGGTCAGTTCCCTTGACTAGTTAAGAGAGTTCATCTGTTCTAATGACTGTCTCCAAAAAGGCACAATTGGAAGGAGTGTGGTGTGGGAACAGAGAGGATTCTATTTTATCTACATTTCCTAGAGCAGATACTGCCCTCAAGGAGCCAGGTAAGAACCCTGAGCCTCACCAACATGGACCCAGCTCTAACATCGCTGAAGTCCATGAGGGAGTCTTAGAAATCCAGGCCTCTCCCCACCAGATCAGACAGATGTCCTTCCCCCTTCCTCTTTCCTTCTTCCTGTATCCATGTAGATGCTCGGTTTAGGAGGAAAAGTTAAAGACACGATACCTACCTTAAAAAGCTCAAAGACAGAGACATGAAAGGACAGCACCTTGTAAGACGTAAGTCCTGTATTTGTCACTGAATGTTTATCACAGACCTTTAAGAGAAGTGTGCCACACACACCAACATTTAGGAAAGTGCTGCTTAGAGGTGACAGGAGATTCACCCAAGGTCACATAGCCAGCAACTAGCAGGACAAGGATTTGAACCCAACTTTGAATGCAGAATCCAAGCTCTTAAGCAATAAGAATGAGAAGGTACCAGAACCTGCCCTTGCTTTTTCCGTATTGCTTTTTGCCTACCCACCCCCTCCTATACAGACAAAAGATTCACCAAGAATTTACTTTCAGTAGTTTCTCTCTAGAAGTTGGAACATGTGGAACATTTGGAAGATTTAGCAGAGCAGCCAGTGGCTATCAATGCCCTAGGGACTCTTCTCAGCCACTTGAAGTCGCTCTGTGAATCAGCCCTCTTGGAGTCAGTGGGCCCTTTGTGAGGGAGAGGCAGCTTCTCCCAGGCACGCAACTCCGCTGTCTGCCCACATGCAGGACTTACTTAGGCAACAGAAGCAAAGTCAGAACTGGTTTTAGCAACAACACTGAAATTCTACAATCCTCCTTTCCGGATTCAGAATGTCACCATTACAGACACGGTACAGGTACTCGATGTGTTAACATTGCATGGTCCTAAACTAATGTTTCTGGGACTCCCTGCAGCCGCCCAGGCCTCACAGCCCAGAGTTACCCTCTTCTTACCCTCAGAGGCTGGAGCTGGGCAGCATGGGCAGCAGAGGCCCAGTGAATGAGGTCTGCCCCACTACTGTAGGCAAGGCCCCCACTCAACAAGCACAGCATCTCTTTTGTCCCTGGGAAGCCAGCAGAAAGCTACAAATCTTTCATTTTACAGACAAGGAAACTGAATCACAGGAAGATCCTACTGCTGGTAACTAACAGAGCTGAGACCATCCTCTTGGTCTTCCGACACATGGACCTTTGTTCTTTTCCACTATCCATTAAAGCAACATGAGCACAAGTCCATAGTGTAATATGTTGCTGTTATTCCTTAGTCTTCTGAAAGGAATCCCTACTAAAACATTGCCAGATAGTAGCCGCAACATAATAAGGTCATCTTCTGATAATTTCCCCCCTTCCCCCAAGTTCCCCTCGCCCCTGGCCCCATGTCCCATCCATTATCACCGCCTGTCTTGGGCCCCTTTGCCCTAGGAGATGTCCAGTTTGAGGGTGCCTAGGAAAGAGGTGTCCTTGGGGATTCTCACTGAGACATCTGTCAAAGTAAGAGAAACTGGGAAATAATGGGGAAAGGGAATATGTGGGAACAGCAGCTATTTTCTCTCTCCAGTCCCAGGAAGAGAGATTTCCGGCTTCTACAGACATCCAAGCTCTGAAAGGAGGCTTCTTTTACATACACTTTGCAGGGATGACTTAAGTAAGTCTTGACGACTCTCTTTCCCTGGAGACTAGACTAAAAGTATTGTTTAGAAATCTAATATATGGTTTATTTACTCAATTTGTGCTGAGCTCCACAGTTCCTTCAGGCCAGCCTCACTCACCCATTACTCTATTAATGCTCCATTACTGAAATTAGTGCTGTAATTGGAGGGGGAAGGGCCGAGGAAGGGGGCACTCCTTAAAGGCACAGGTCTCATTTAATCACATCAAGGGCACAGGCTCGGAACTGGTCTAGGGGCCACAGGCATGTTTGGGCCAGAGCGACGCCTTAACAGCCAGGCGGCAGGAAATGGACAGCGCAGCGGCAAATTGCACCGACCAATCAGCGCGAGGGGCCTGTGCTGGCCCAGGTGGGGACAGGGAGTCAATGTCACAGCCGCTCGCTGCAGCTCTGAGGACAGTCATGCTTTGCCCCCACCTAACTCCTCACATTGGCAGCTCCAAACACCCCATCTGTCCCAGAACACCTCTGATCCTTCCTTCATAGCAGGTGATGTCAAAGCTGTTTTTCTTAAGCTTCCTACACGTCCCTCTTTTCATCCATTATGCCTCTGTACTCTGGCTCCTTTATGGCTTCTCCTTGCCTAAACTTAGCCCCCTCACAAATACCTCCCACTCACACAACCACTGTACCCTCAGTCTGGGTCACCCCCACTTCCTCTAAGAACTCTTCCAGAATCTTCCACTCTCATTTTCCTCTCCGTGGTTTTTTTCTCTTCCTCAAGCTGACTGACCTCTTCCTCGAGGTAAAATAACCCACTACCCCTTAGGTATCTGGCCCATCACTCCCTCTTACAAATAAGTTTCTTGTGAGGGGCACCCACATTCCTACTCTCTCAGTCATCGCTGCCTCCTCACTTCTCAGCAACTTAAGATCTGAGTTGTGACCTCTCCCACCTACCGGGCTGGCTTGCCTAAAGGGTGACCAGTTATCCAATCCAGAGGCCATTTCTCAGTTCTTATCTTCCATAGGACACCTTTAAGCATCCAGAATTGCCAAATGTTGTCTTTCTGGAGTGAATTTTCTCTTTGGCACCTGTTAATAATGTGCAAATAATATTTTCCCCAAATTCTTTCTGATGGAACATTCTCTTTCTGCAGCTGTGATTCTTATTTTTTAAAGAGTCACGGGTTCTTTTGAGAGTATGATAAATACACATGCATATGTGGTCATTCGAGGGGAACTTGGGGGGAGGGGGGAAATTATTAGAAGAGGACCCAATACAAGTCTGTAAATGCCAGATTAATCGTCTCTGCTCCTTAGTTTCTTTCTTAGTAATCTTGGCAATTCGTATTTTAAAAAGCATAATTAATGTGGACAGTTCCCAAATCTAAACCTTGCTCCCTTCACCAGCCTTGGTCACTTTATCTATTTAACACCCACACTTTCAGCTGTCTAATGAACGCCCTACAGGGACCTCGGACACATCTTTCTCTCACATCCTGCTTTGCTCTGGTCTTTCTCTCTCAGTGACTTGTTATGCAGACTGGAAAACTTGGGATCATCCTTAAAACTTCTAGTTTCCTAAACCTGCTCCTGAGCCCATCAGACACTAAGTCCTGGTGACTTTTCCTCCACTGTCCCTCACAACCATTCCTTCCTCCTTTTTCCCACTGGCACCACCTCAGTTTGACTCATCCTTATAGTTGATCTCCTTGCCTCCAGGCTCAGGCTGCCCAAGCCACCTTGTCATGCCACTGTTATGAGATGGATTTAGAAAGGGCAGAGTCTAAGGGTCTTAGATATTACAAGGGTCCTTTAGGGATCCTTTAGTCCAGCCGACTTTCCCATCATCAGTACCCTTTACAGTGCATCTGGATAGCATCTCTCCAGCCTCTGCTTAAATATCTCTGATGAAGAGAAACTGACTTCATCATTAAATAAGTCATTTAACTTTTGATCAGTTCTAATTATAGAAGGCTTCATCCTTATATTGGCCTAAAATCTGCCTCAATCATGTCACTTGTAAGTTATTTAGTGATTCTCTTTGCCTGCAGAAATTCCACACCCTTTATCTTAGCACAAACGGCCTTTCACAATTAGGCCCCAGTCTCCTTAGCAACAAAGGTTAGCTGAATAGTGGCCTGCACAGCCAATGACTACGTTTCCCAGCCTTCCCTGCAGCTAGCTGTGGCCCGTAAGTTCTTTCTACTTTTCAGGAAGCAAAATGAAGTGTGTTGGTGCCACTTCTAGGTGTGGGTCTTCAAACATCCCGCACACATATCTTAGATTTCTGATCCTCTTCCCTAAAGCCAGAATGTGGAGGTTCCCTGGATCATACAGACAAAGGCAACACCCTCTGGGATGACAGAGCAGTAGAGCCAGGAACCTGGCCCTTGAACAACCACCCAGAGCTATACTACCCTGACCGCCTGGACCACTCCCCTTAGGACTGTTACATGAGGGAGAAGTAAGTTTTTACAATCTTCAAGCCACTTTTTGTTAAAGAGCCTTAGCCTTGACTCTGAATACACTGTTTCTCATCATGCCCCCTTGAAGTCTGTATCCCAACCACACTGAACTTCTTCCTATATCCAGATATAATGTGCCTTTCTACATCTCTGTTCCAACGTTCGAGCCAGTACTGCTACCTGGACTGCTTTTCCCCAGCTAGTGAAGTCTGCCCCCCTGCTGGAATTTAGTAGCATATATCGTGTTAAAGTTCGTTTCCCATTTTTAATATTTAGTAATTTTTTACCTACTAGTAACAAAAAATTCAACTAGCTGTGGCTATGACTGAAAGATATTTCTCTCCACCAGGTGATAGATGGTCCCAGGTTGGCTTTGGTGGCTCAGTGATGCTATCAATGTCCCCAGCACCACTGTCTGTACTTTCCACAATTACTGTCTGTAACTTTCTTCTGAGTCACAACATGGCTTCTCCAATTTTAAGCATCATGTAATCACACAACAGCGTTCCAAGAAAGAAGAACGGATGCACAAACCAAAGATTTTTGACCTCGTGATATGTTTTATCAGGGAGAAACATCCTTTGCAAATGTTGTCCTGAAGACTTCTGTTGAAGTTCTGCTGGCCAGAACTGAGTCACATACCCATCTGTAGGGCTGGTCATTAGAAGAAAGCATCACACTTGTAATGACTGATTCATCATAACTGATCCATGGTGGCAGAGCAGGTTAAATGGGAATAAAATTGGACTCCCATTAACAAGAAAGAAGGGAGAAAGACTGTTCATTAAGCGTATAGGCAACTATGTCTGTCATGACATGGTATTATAATTTTCAATATATTGGTCTAGACTTGGAATTCCTTAAAGGAACAGAGACTGTGTTGGTTTCACCTTGGAGCCATCCGTGTCTCTCATGATCAGGGTGTTTAAAAGATATTTTCAAAGGATAAATGAAGAAGCCCACATCTCCTGATTCTTTTCCTGATTTCCCAGGTGTTTAGCATTCTTGTCAGAGCAAAAAGTTGACCTGATGGCCTTTGCGCAGAAAAAGAGAAAGTTGAAACTCATTGCCACTTCACCTTCATGTGGAACTTAATCAGAACTAACATCTACCGTTCCCAGGAAGCCTAGGTTATTTTAAGGGTGTGTGGGTGAAATACTATTAGTGCCTCACATCTCCTGCCCATTACTGATGCTGCTGATACCAGAAGCAGAAGTGCTAAAATATAGCTACAAAGCCTGGTCTCAGGGCATTTCTGGCCAAGTCAAAGTTGGAAGGATAAGAAATCCCACAAGGTTGTTCCTGTAAAGCTTAAGGCTACGCCTTGAAAAACCTCAAGATTTATGAAGAAGTGGCTGTCCTTCAGGGTGCTCTCTGGTTCGGAGGACAGCTGCAGAGTCACACCTTCTCTGGGCAGAGTGACATCTTCCACTGCCAGGGAGAAGCCCCCTCTAATGATTTTCCAAACACAGCCCTTCTAAATGGTTTGTGTTGTTATCTGGTTAGAGCACAGGAAGGTGGAGGGCAGTTGTGAGGACTGAAAAAGATCAAGTGTGTTGAAAGTGTTATATGAGATGAGGTTTGCAAAATGAGCCCCTAGCACAGTGCTAGCCCTGCTGTAGATGTTAATAAATGTCGAATGACTGCTCTCTGATCAGTCTTTCATATTCCAACTCTGGGACTCAAGGCAGGGAACAGGCAGTCCACTATAAATAGAGTCCAAATGTTTGATCTTAATTTATATATTTCCCAAGGTGTATAATGCAAGTTTAGAGCTTTCTAATATCCCTCTATGACAGAAATGACTGTCCAATTGATACAACTAAAAGTTCAAGAGGAAGAACTTGAGCTTTGTGATTTTTCTCTGCAATCGAGGTCAGTTTTTTTTTTGCTTTTAATATGTTTTATTGATTTATTTGTTTGTTTGTTTGTTTATTTGCATTATAGCTGGTTTACAGATTTCTATCAAATTTTCCCACTGCACCGGAGAAGTCAATTACTCACGAAAGTGTTAAAATAAAAAGTAGAGATTTTGTTCCATCCCTTGATCAGTGCTTGACTTAAACAATTGACTAGAATCTATCTGATTAAAGTAATGCAGAATTTTGAATTTAAGAAGTTAATCTAGTGCTCTCTTTAATACATAAAGAAAGTGGGATCCACAAGAAATTAAAGAGACCCACTCAAGATATCAGTCTCTTTCAAAGTGAAGGATTGGTTTCCTGACTCTCAGATCTATGATCTTTCCTGTCCCCAGACTGTCCCCAATCATCTCTGTTGTGGACCTACAGACTCCCAGCTGTGCAGTGCAATTGGTTATTGACTAGACTAGAAGCTGTAGACCTTCTAATGGGAGTATTAGTGGCCTGCCATCAGATGCAGGTGGCCCTTTAAATCTGTGTTCCAATGGAAGAAACAAGTTTGTGATGGTATAGAATGCAGCCAAATTTGAAGATCTTAGGAGGCATACAGATGGCCTGAGCTTCCCCAAGTTCATGGTATTCATGATTCCAGAGGGTTCAAACATGCTCACCAGGGTCCCACCCTCAACTTGGCCTATTCAGAGAGAATCCAAGCCCAGTCAGCCACTGGGGACCAAGAATAGAGTTCCCAGACTGGGCTTGAGCACCTGTCTTCTCCTCAAGATAGGCCTCTCTAGCCCAGAGTTTGGCATTCCCCATTCTACATTTCTTTATTTATTCATCAAGCTTATCTTTACTGATACCTAATATGTAGCAAGTACAGTGTAAGGCTGAGGATTTGCTACCACATTCAGAAAGACCCCCATTCTTTTTAGATCAGCCAACTACTCTTACACACTGCCTTCATCTCAGCCCATTCTGATTTTGCAGCTTCCTGTTCCTATTTCACACACGTAGATAGCAAGATTTGTTCCACAAGTCTCTTCTTTTTCTAACACTTTAGAGGCATGACATATCAGATAAAGTCTCGCGTAATTTACAGTCCCTTTCTATAGGCTCCTTATTAATCTCTTATTTCCATTCCTCCTTGAGTGAAGAGATTGCTCTGCAAGCCTGGAGTTTTCAGCAGCTCCCATCACTGTACATTTTGGTGTCCTTCTAAGGTACAGAGCTGAGAACCAGCCACTAGGTCAATTTGTGGGCCTTTGCTTTGGGTAATGCTGCTGGGCTGAAGCTAGATTTTCCATGCTTCAACGCTCAAGCTCTCTTAATAAGATGTGGATTTAATTCCTCTTGTACATATTTAGAGCATGAAAGATGGTAACCTGCCTCCAGAACTGTGTCCAGAGCTCTTGCAGAGTCTGCCATGCATCTGATGCTTCTCTTTAGGCATCTAAGTGAGCCAAGATGCAGTGTGCTTCCTCCAGTTCCCCTCTGCTTTGAATGGATACGGGGAACAATGATGTAAAGGCAGTGGTATGAGGGGCAGAGGGTGGTGGGTGGCATCCTGGAAAAAGACAGGACTCCAGTGGCTCAGCTGGCTCTGAAGACAGTGGAGCAGAGGTAGCTTGTTGTGCTAATCCTTGTCCCTGCTACTTAAAGGTAAGGACATTAGTAGGAAGGTATTTAGGTCATTTCATCTCCTCTCTTTGGATTTTGGATGTTTTCATTGGACAGTGTGTGCTCCAAAACTATTTCTCGATCCTTTCCTGTTGGTGGGGTCATCAATAGCAGTTACCTCCAGATTTTAACATATAACCTTTCTTATATTTTGTTAAAGGATTATTTCCGTCTTGTTTGTTTGTTTGCATCTTCATGATATTTAGACTGCCGTGGGTTGGGGCAGGGACACTATACCAGGCACCATACACCAGGTTAAATCAGAAACCCTTATTTCTGAATTCTGAATTTTACTCTCAACTTTTCGTCCTAACTAGAAAGCTACTGTGCCATTATAAACATTCAAAATTGTGCAGGGGTTTAACACAGTGACATTTTTTAGACTGTTAAAGTATATAAGAGTGTCCCAGAACTAAATGGCCCCAATCTATTGCACTTTTTAAAATTCTTTGGTTTTGTTTCTCTCTCCCTCCCTCCCTCTTAATCTTCAGTTGGATCTGTCTTTCCTTCTGGATTCCCTCTAGGGCTAACCTGGCCTTCCTGATGCAAAGCCTAGTGCTACGGCTAAAAAGGGATGTCCTTATTTCTGAAAAGGGAGTCATAAAATCTCAACTTGGAAGAAAAAAATTGAAAAGGCTAATATAGCTCTTCTGGAGTCCCCTCCACCCCCTCCCCACCTCTCATCGAGGGGTCCTTCGTCCTCTGTTTGAACACCTGTATAGTGGTTGAGAACACACTACCTCTTGGTCTCTGGGCGGCTCTATTTGTTACAGAGTCGTTTCTTACACTGAGCTAAAATGCGTTCCTCCTTTGCTTCCCTGCCACCGATCCTAGTGTTCCCACGTGAGTCTGAGTGTGTCTGCTCTTCCACAGGAGTACCTGTCAGGCGTCTGGAGGCAGATTTTTGTGCTCCTCCCCCACCCCAAGCTCTCTCTTCTTTGAGATAAACATGTTCAGTTCCTTTGGTCACTCCTGCAAGTCCGTGTAACTGCTTAGCTTTGTCGTTCTTCTCACAGCGGTTCTTGGTTCATTGAATGGGAAGTAGGAACATCAAGGTCTCATAAGTGCTAGAAGGTGAAAGTGTCAGGGAGAGGATGCCCGCTCACTAGCCTGGGGTGTTATCCAGACAGGACTTTGCAAAGACAATGGGCAGGAAGTGTTCATTTCTAGTTAGAGCTGCTGTCGCCATTGAGCTGAGACGGCCTCTCTGTGGGAAAGCTAGAGAGGCTAAAATAAAGTGAATGCCAAAGGTGTAGACAGCTTGAAGGGAAACCACAGGGAAGGGGCCATCATGGGACCTGGTGACAGTGGAAACACGGTCACCATCCCTAAGCCTGAAGGGGTGAGGGTGGAGAGCAGATCACAGTCAAGCACGGTGCAGAGCCTGTTACTGGTAAAAAAAAAACTTTCCTGTTACCTTTGTTTAAAAAATATGAACAGAGGTAAAAATTCTGTGGCTTATATTTTGAACCTTCACTTTTGGATATTAATTGGTACCTATTAAACAACTAGGAGCTCATTGGCTTTCATGAAGCACCAAGTAAGTGAACCCAGTAATCAGGATGGCTAAAGTAGGAGCAGGGAGAAAAGGGCATTCGGAGACTTATTTTAAAGGGGCCCCAGCAAGTGCCAAACCCTTTCCCAGGCAGGATCTCCACCCTCCCCCAGTTCCCCCGGCTCCCAGAGGTGGCGATTATATGTCGCTGAAGCACACCCTGGCGGGGAAGCAGCTGGCCCCAGCCCAGGCACGAATGTGTGCCTACCCCTCTGGGCCCCACTCTAGCAGGTCACCCGGGTCTGTGTTGTCACCTTGAAACATTCGAGAGAGCTGTGAGCTTCAGAAGGTGAGACATGTGGGGCTGGGAGATGGGGGAGGGGCAAGCCAGTCCTGAAGGGTGGCTGGAGAGCTTTTGACAGCCCAGACCAGAGCCCAGGGTCCTATTCCTGACGACGTGAGCCCCCAGGCAGGCGCCGAGTGGATAAGAGTGTAGACAGTGAGGCCGGCCGTGATGCTTGCCAGCACCTGCAGATAGCAGGCAAATAATTGGCACATGTTTAAAAAAAATTAAAAAGCTATTGGATGTGAGTATTTTCTAACAGTGTCTGGCGGGAGTGCCTGGGAGGAATTTAATCAGCAAGAGTTGTTTAAATGGGGCTTCGCACACAGGCCCTGGCGAGGCTCGTAATGAACTTCGTATCATGTGCCACTCCTGTCTGCTGAGGACATTCAATTTGTTAATTCTGCAGTTGGTGAGAGAGGTCAGATAGGAAAGTGACGATTGTTTTCTGACGTTCCAACCCCTGCTCACATCTTTCTAATTAATCCTTTTAGGAGCCACGGGTAGATTAAGAAGGAGAAAAGGTGAGGGTAGCAAGCGCGAGAGAAATTGATGGAAAAAGAGCACTGCCCTTCTCTTCCCAAATGGGATGGATGTGGGGAGCGGGAGTGAGGTGGGGGGTGGAAAGGAAAGGCCCATTTTGGCCTGCTGCCCACTGCTCTGCTCACTCAAAGGGAAATCAGATATCGCAAAGAGAAGGGACCCGCAAGGGCTTTCAGATACTCTCCCATGGCGACTGTCTCTTTTAAACAAGGGTCACAGAAGGAAGGGCTCTTGGTCTCCATTGCTTGGTCTTGGACTGACCCCAGCCATCAGGAGTTGCGGAGGAGTGTGACCTCTCAAGTAGAGTGGACAGCTGTGCAGGGCGAGAGTGTGACCTACAGTAAAAGGACCACGGTCATTGGTCCTTGGAATCTTGTAAGAATGTCACCTGAGAGCCAGGAGACCTGGTCAGATGCCTCCATTCTTCATGTCCTGATGCTCTTCCCTGCCCATGGGAGATGCTGCTGGTGTGCATGTATTCTGTTTGCCCTTACAGATACATTTTCCCTCCTGCTCCACCCTGCTCTTTGCCATGGAGGTGGACCCCTATGGACTGCGTCTGTGGGCTCCGTGGCCTCTGGGCCTAGTCCTTAGGAGCCCCGAAATGGAAAGGAGGAGAGCAGCAGGTTGCTTTAGGCTGACTGGGTCCTGCACAAGGAGGCGTGAGCCTCAGAACAACCTTTCCTTCTAGCTTTCTGCACCCTCTCCCCCTGCTGACAGCTGTGTTGCTCCCAACCTAGGCTCCTACACTGCCCCTCTGGGCCCCCTCTCCCCACCCTTAGCTTTGTACTTAGTGTCTTTGTGAGTAAACACCCCTCAGATTATCCTAACTGAAGATCCCTTTTCCCACTGGGACTTTAACATGACCGCCTAAATACGTAAGGTTTTGAGTTTGCATCTGGCCTCTATTCACAGTAAGCACTTGAGCAAATCATTTAACCTCTCTGAGCCTGGGTTGACTTCATCTGTAAAATGACAATGATACCAACCCACAGCGTTGTGAAATAACCTGAACCAAACACCTAGTGGTTGCTTTATTAATGCCCATTTCTTTGTTTATAAACATCACAAGTTTAATAGAACCACAAAAATCGGCAAATAGTGGGTCACCTTGCTATACAGTAGAAAATTGAGAGAACACTGTAAACCAGCTATGAAGGAAAATATAAAACTCTTAAAAAATAAATAAAACTAGTTTCAACCACCAAAAAAGGGGAAAAAAGCAGCAAATAACATGAAATTTAAAAACAAAAGCAAAGAACATTTGAATTGTTATCAAACATAAGATCACAGTATACTTTTCCTGCTGTGTGACTCCAGCCGGGTGGTGCTCTCTGATAAAGGATTCCTCTGCCCCTGCTCAGAGCATCCATCCATGGCAGGCATAGAGTGTGGAGTACAGGCATCCACTCTACATCCTGGCGGCTCCTTTTGTCCTTCAGTGCTTTTACTCTTCATTCTGCACACATTTGCTGGATCACCTTTTATGTACCAGGCACTGTGCTAGGTCCGGGGGAATCAGAGATGAATCAGCACCAGACCTCGTAGCACCAGATATCAAGATGCTTCCAACCAACTGGGGAGACAGACCCTGAGTCCCTAACTTTAATCAAGTAATAAAATGGTACCAAGCAGAGAGGTTGTAATGATTAATTCTGGTGTGTGTGTGTGTGTGTGTTAGGGCAAAACAGTCTGGAAGGCAACTCTAGGGTCTTGAAAGACGAGCTTCACAGAGATCAAAGAACTGTGCAGAGGAACAGCATGTACAAAAGTTTGGAGACACCAGTATGGAGATTCCTCAGAAAACTCAAAATAGAATTACCATTTGATCCAGCAATCCCACTCCTGGGCATCTATCCAGCAGACACCATGACCCGAAAAGACACCTGTACTCCAGTGTTCATTGCAGCACTCTATGCAATAGCCAGGTCATAGAAACAACCTAAATGCCCATCCACAGAAGAGTGGATAGGGAAGATATGGTACATACACAGAATGGAATGTTACTCAGCCATTAAAAGGAACGAATTACCAACATTTATAGCAACATGGATGGACTTAGAAATTATCATGCAAAGTGAAACCAGTCAGACAATTAGACAGCAACACCCAATGATACCGCTTACATGTGGAAACTAAAAGACACAATGAACCTTCTTACAGAACAG
>PVHT020000105.1:9989622-10009273 GCA_004024745.2 Catagonus wagneri | reverse complement strand
AACATTTATAGCAACATGGATGGACTTAGAAATTATCATGCAAAGTGAAACCAGTCAGACAATTAGACAGCAACACCCAATGATACCGCTTACATGTGGAAACTAAAAGACACAATGAACCTTCTTACAGAACAGACAATGACTCACAGACTTTGGAAAACCTTGGTTTTTCAAATAAGACAATCTGAGGGGGTGGGGGATGCACTGGGGGTTTGGGATACAAAATCTGTAAAATTGACTTGTGATGATTTATGTACACCTATAATTGAAATAAAATCCATTAAGAGAAAAAAAAAAAAAGTTTGGAGACAGGACAGTGGTGGTTGGGTGGCGTGGAGGGAATCTGCCAACAGTGCACAGTGGCTGGAGCATAGGATCCAGTGTACTAAGAGTAGGGGGATTCAGCTGGAAATGAAGACTAGCTCAGAAATGAGAAGGACTTGAAAACCATCCTCAAAAATTTACTTTTGATTTAAGAGGAAAAGGAGAAATACCAAAATTTCTTCATGCTAAGCATTTTGGAAAGAAAACTCTGGCATGTACTCCAAATATGTCCCTTTGTTTGTCATCAGCTATATTCTAAGACCCCAGTTCACCTGGCCTCGAGGAGATGGAGTCACAGCCATCACTGTGATGGGCTCATAGCCTTCTCTGAGAGTTCCCCTTTCCTAGCAGTGACTCAGAACGGTGCAGGTTCCCAGGGTCTTGCTCTATGACAAAGCTCCAGCGGGCCACACAAAGCCAGCCCCTGGAGGTCTGTCCCCCTCCCCTGGGACTGCTGTAGAATGGGAGTGGATGCATATTGTGTGTGCAACTCACTGACCAGAAACCAGCTCCCAGGCTAGGGGGGCAACTTTCTTCTCTCTTCTTTTACCCTTAGAGCCCTTCTCTTCTCCCCCATCATGCTCTTCCTGAACACGCATTCTTCTAATGTTCCAGAAGCATTTACAATAGACAGGAGGAAACATAGTTTTCAGAAGTTTTTGTTTACTACTGTCCTGCAAAAATTCCCCGAGGCAAGGGAATGCTCAGAGCCTGACACCTCACTTGAAATGTGGAGGAGGGAGAATCCAGAACGAGCAAACACAAATGAGTTTGTCTGTGAAGTCACTCACTGTGCACACTTGGAATGTCTTTGATAGCTCATTACTAAGTAGGACATTCCACATTCTGATGCTGTGTCTACTGAAGTAATTATCCAAATAATTTGGTCTCCCAAGTGCTATGGGCAAAAACTTCCAGATAACTGAGACAACAGCAGGAACTTTTAACTTAAATTTGGAATGCATTAATGATAATCACCCCTAAATAATCTTTACTAGACAGTGAACTTCAGGACAGAACTTAACTGTAATGGTCTTAAACTTTAGGGTTTGATTTTTATGAGTTATATAAACTTGAGCAAATTATTTTAGTCCACTGAGCCCATTTCCTCTACAATAAAATAGAACTCACTTTAACACAGTGAGAATATGGTACAGAAAGGGACCTAGCAGAAAGTAGGCATTAAATAAATGCTAACTGGAGGGTTAGGAGGATGGAAGGACACATGGACAGACAGACAGACAGATGGACATCTCTCAGCCCTTTAATTTGATCTCTTTGGTTGTACAAATGTCAGAGGCCTCAAAGCATTATTTAAATAATGTTTTCAATCACGACACCACCAGGAACTTTGCACCTCGGAATAACAGCTAAACATTTTGCAAGCTCTCAGGTCAACTGCTAAACTGGGGTCTAAACCAGATCACGATCAGATCGCTGTCTTGCTGTGCAGCTTATTGCACATAAAAAGAAATACTGAGTTTGGGGAGAGAGGAGGTGGGGGTCAATTACCTCTTTATCAGGTGTAAGGACAGCACATTCTTCCATTCATTAGCACCCACTTGTACCTGCCAAGAGAAGGCCAATCAGCTGCCATTTGCCCGGGGCACGACTGAAGAGGTGGGGAAAATAGAAGAGGTGACCCAGGAGACAAAAGGTTGGATGCAGCCAGCAGAAAAAGCCAAGGGAGAAAGTTTAGAACTGATGACCTCTAGGAAGGGACTAGCTCTTTCCTGGCCCCAGAGGCACAACGATTTGACAACCCCACTGGCCCTCACAGGGTAGTCTGAAGATCAGTTGAGTCATTGCTAATCATAATAAAGTTGCTCTTGAAGGCAAGAAGACGTCACTGAAGTGGCAAAAAAGCAAATCTACCCCACGTTCTGGTTGGGCAATGGTCTCGTTGTTCTAAGGGAGGAGAAGCAATCTCCAAGCCCGTGAGTGAATGAGTGAAGCAAAAAAGAGGTAACATAATGTGAGGGAACCATCATGATAAACTGTATGGCCTAAACAGAACAGGGTACATACAGTTATCAGGGTTTCCATTTTTTCAGATCAGCCTAAGATTTGGACATATATGTGAAATCTCCCAATTTTAAATGTTAAGACACTATGAATTCAAAATTTATCAAAATGTAGGTCGAACAAAACATGTCTGAAGGCCATCAGTGGCCCACAGACTGCCAGTGTCTCACAATCAAATCCTGAATCCAGGCCATGAGGGAAGGGTAACATCAAAGGTGAAAGCCACAGTCAGTTCCAGGAATTATGGTGGAAGATGTCAGGAACCCAGTAAAAAGAACATCAGAATGAGAAGCCAAGTTTGGAATTAATAATGCACATGAAACAACAGGTGACTGGGTCTTGAGAGGTTTTGTGAGGAATTTCGTAATTCTAGCAAATTCTATCTTGTTGGCAAGAAGCTATGTCCAAAGTGCAAATTTCTCGTCATCCTGCACACTGAGTCAAATGACCCGTGTACTAGAGGGCAATGAATAACCATTTTGTAGATAGTAACAGCTGCAGTATTATGAACAATGGTAGTGATGATCATTTCTAAATACTTAGATTTTACCACTTTAATTCCCTGAGAGTACATGACCAGAAGTGAAATTATTATTGTGTTTGATTTGTACTGTAAATTGATTTCCAGAAGGACTGTACCGTGCCTCAGGAACAGTTAATGTTCATTCAGTACTTCATACACACCCTTATATTTTCTAGCTCTCTGTAATTAGTTTGGGGTCATGTGACTAGTCATGGCCAATGAGCTATGGGCAGAATGGCACATATCCAAGATACTTGAGGAAGGCTGTGTATTCCATGCATCCTTTTCTCCTGTCGAGGCAATACTGAAAGCCATACGTGGAGATGGTATATGGATCCCTGAGTCACTAGATGGAGAAGAGCTACCCCAAGCAGTCACCGGGCTGCATGAATGAGAAATAAACTTTTGTGTTAGGCCACTGAAAATTTCAACTTGTTACAGTAGCATGGTCTGTCATCCTGATTAATATATACGAGTTTATAATGCCATCAATAACAAGTATAAATATCATTTATATTATATCCTCAACATTTGGCACCACATTAGAAATATTTGCTTTACCTTTTGTAAGGAAGAAATGATTATTTCTCACTTTTGTTTAATTTTGCATTTATGAGATAATTTATAAGGTTGAATTTTTTATGTTTATTCATTTGTTATAATTCCTATATTATAAATTATCAATTATCATTTGATGTCACTTGATTCTACTGATTTTTGATGGTTTTAGTTTTTTAATTTTTTTTTTTATGGCCATATCCATGGCATATGGAAGTTCCCAGATCAGGGATTGAATCCGAGCCACAGCTGCAACCTATGCCATGGCTACACAACACCAGATCCTTTAACCCACTCTGCTGGACCAAGGAGCAAACTTGCACTTCTGCAGTGACCTGAGCTGCTGCAGTTGGATTCTTAACCCACTGCACTACAGTGGGAACTCATGTTCTTAAAACTTTAGATGTGCCCTTTGTATGATAAAAATATAAGCCTTTATCAATAAAGGCTTATATTTATTAACTGAAAATATTTCCCACTTTTTTTGTTTTTATTTTGTATGTCATTTTAATGGCAGTTAAAACTGAGTTAAATCAGTTGTACTTTTTACATGTGAACTTTTCCTGTTATTTTCAAACTTAAAGATTCTTCCTCCACAAAAGTTCTGATAAATAGTTAACTCAAATTTTCAACTTTTTCTAATATTCGAAAAATAAATCCATCTTGGATTTATTTTGTTTCAGAATATAAAGGATGATGTAAATAGTACTTTATTATAAAATGCTCATCAGTTATTCCACACATTTATATGAAATTTTGGTCCTTTTTCCAAATTAATTTATAATGCCTATTTTGTCAAATATTTAATTTAAATATAAAAGAGTATTCTTGTGTTATCCTCTTCCATCAATATATCTATTGTTGAATCCATGCCACAGAGTTTAAATTATTGCAACTTTACAGTGTGATTTAATGCCAGGAAGAGCTAAGTGGCATCACCCCCTGCTCCTATACCCACATTTTTCAGAATCATCTTTCATATTCTTGGTTTGTCCTCTGAGACTTTGAATTCTTTTTGTCATGTTTCCTGCAAAACATCCTGTATATATTTTATGCGAATTGCGTCTTGCCAATCTATTAATGGGGAAGGATGAAATATTCATGATATTTGATTCCTCACTTAAGAATATAGTATGTCTTGCCATTTAGTTAAGTCATCTTTCGTATTCCTTTATATCCTTTGTAATTCTGTTTATATAGATTGAGTTCAAACAAATATACATTCAAATAATGATGCAAATATAACTATGTATTTGAAGAACAGAGAGTTTGGGCTATGACTCTGCCTATCATCCACTCACTGAGCACATTCTGGAGAGGAATCAGCCTCAGCTTCTAGCACTTTTCATGGTGTCAGCATCTCAAGGTGCTGGATATTACACTAGGTTATGTTGACTGTATAAGATTTTAGCTGACAGCTCGGTCAATGATCTAACTCCTGTGTAAGAGGTAGTTCCACTCTAATTCTCAAGAACCTATTAAGTTCATTAGGTAATTTATATTTCTTTTATCTATTTATGTAGTTTATATTTGCCATTGTGAGATCTTTTCTCTCTTTTTTTGTCTTTTTTTTGCCTTATCTAGGTCCGTACCCGCGGCATATGGAGGTTCCCAGGCTAGGGGTCTAACAGGAACTGTAGCTGCCAGCCTTCACCACAGTCAGAGCAACGCGGGATCCGAGCCGCGTCTGCAACCTACACCACAGCTCATGGCAACACCAGATCCTTAACCCACTGAGCAATGCCAGGGATCGAACCCACAACCTCATGGTTCCTAGTCGGATTTGTTAACCACTGAGCCATGATGGGAACCCTGAGATCTTTTCTTACAATAGTCTTTTTCTCATTAATTTTCACCTTATGATAAAATAAATGTGCCTTTGTATAAAATTTGTAGATGCAGGTGTAAGTAAGAAGAAAATTTTAAAGTATTGGCATAAAAATGGCATTCTAGGATGCTCCAGGCTCTCATCCCCCCACAGAAACATTTTTTTAAAAACAAACTAGTGACTGGCTAAAATAACTGTATATAGGAGCTCTGGAAAATAGTCAGAGGTTGACAGCAATCACACAAATCTCCAAACAAGAAAAGCCATATTCGAAATGGTAGGAAATGTTGTGACATTTTTACTCACATTTTTTCTATCCCCTCCCTAATGTGGAGAAGTCTTGGTCTGCAGGTGATAGCAGCCCAGGTCCCAAATATCTCCCTTGAACTGGAAAGGGCAGAATGGACTCTACTTGCAAGGTTATAACATGTTTGAGGAGCTGCCTCAAGGATTCGTCTCTGTTCTGCCTAACTTATAGCTTGTGGGGAAAAGTGGCATAGCTTGCATCTCAGGTTGGGGAGAATGGCAAAAAAAAAAAAAAAAATCAGCGGGTATAGCTCACTAAATCTGCAAGAACTTGAAACAAGAGATTACAAATGGAGGCATACAAGCCCCAAGAAGTTGAGATGAGATGCTTTGGGAAATTAAGAATCCAAAAATATTTGATTCCTTTCATATTCAGGAGGATTGAAAAAGCCCCATGAAAGTGCAGGCAAGACACATGTTTAGAAAAGATTTGTAAAACTCTAAAGCCTCCACCTTGGTTTGATTTCAAGATTCAGAGAATGCCCAGTTATTAAGTAGATGAATGCCCCAACACAGAGCCCATCTGCAAAGACTGGAAGAGGTGACTTTTATCCAAATGTCCAATTCCCAACAAAAAATAAAATAAAGTATACAAAGAGACAGAAAAACATGGCCCATTCAAAGAAACAAAATATATCTCTAGAAACCATCCTTGAGGAAACAGACAGCAGACTTACTAGACAAAAACTTTTAAAATTTTTCTTTAAGTGAAAAAAGGATAACACAGAGAACCAAAGGAAATGAGAAAAATGATACATAAATAAAATGAGAATTTCAAAAATGGAATCAATAGCAGAAGGAAAACTGGAAAATTCACAAATACACAAAAATTTAAAATACACTTCTAAACAACCAGTGAGTCAGAGTAGAAATTACAAAGAAAATTAGAAAATACTTTGAGACAGTGAAAATTAAAACACAACCTTCTGAAACTTATGGAATGCAGCAAAAGCAGTAAGTACTAAGAGGGAAATTTGTGCTTGCAACTACAAACGTCAAAAAAGAAGAAAGATCTCATAATTGATAGACTTACTTTAAACATAAGGAACTAGGGGGGGAAAAACAAACTAAGCCAAAAGATAGTCAAAGGAAAGAAATTATAAAGATTGGAGTAGCAATCAATAAATTAGAGATGAGAAAAACAACAGAAAAGGTCAAGAAAACCAAAAGTTGGCTCTTTGAAAAGTTGAATAAAACTAGCTAAACATTAGCTACATTCACCAAAGAGAGAGAGAGATGACTCAAATTATTAACAGAAGTGAAAGAAGAGACATTACTACCAATAGTTTCTTTGTGCCTAGTTTCCTTCTCTGTAGGATGTGCATAATAGCAAGAGTCATGTAGTGTTGTTGTAAGAATAAACAACAACTGCACTGAGCTTTATGTGCTACTTGCAACGTGCCAGGCACTGCTCCAAGTACTTTACGTGTTTTACCTACTTTAATCTCCACAACAACCCTATGAAGCAGATGAATGATTATTTATCAGGCACTGCTCCAAGTACTTTACGTGTTTTACCTACTTTAATCTCCACAACAACCCTATGAAGCAGATGAATGATTATTTATCTCCATGATGTAGATAAGGAAACCGAGACACAGGAGGTCAAGCACCTTGCACAAGATTATGCAGAAGGAAGCGGCAGCATGCTGCACCATGCTATATGCTTCCCATTACTTAGAGTTTTGCATCTAATCCACCCAACAACCCTATAAGGTAAATTTCTATTATCAGTTGGAACACTGAGGCTTGGTTGAATAACTGAATAGGCTACATAACTTGCTAAAGGTCAAACACACAGAATGTACATTGGTGGTGAGATACAAACTGTAGGCAGCAAAATTGGGACTAAAGGCAGTGGAAGTTCTCATATCTCATAGAATAAAAAAAACGTGCCATTGCAAGATACATGGGCTCACCATGTGGAGCCTGCCCCACAGAGGCCCTGTCAGTAAGGTGGTGGTGAGCACAAGGCCATGGCTTCCTCTGCCCACCCTGGGGGGGCGCTGTAGGGGACGACCTGTCACTCATGTTTCTGAGCCCAGAGTATAGAACACAGCTTAGCCTCCTTGCCAGAAAGGAAAGGAAAGAAACCAAAGGTGGAGGGTGAAAACGATTTCAGAGGCTTTAATAAAAACATGGGCTTTGAAATTGGGAAACAGAAGCACTCCATAATAGCCAAATCAAGACCCACAAATTGAATATAGGGCCGGAGTGATCGATGGGGCCCTAATTGAAGAGCAGCTTGGCTGTCTGCTGGAGGCTTCGTGTGCGGCCAGCCCTCCCTCTGGCTCTCTCATCTCTTCCCCACGACCCCCTCCCTGGCATTCATGGACATGCTCTCACCGTGATGGATGGCTCAAGCCAGCCTGGAAAGAGAGTTCTGTATTAAAAGAGAGCTCGGGCAGTCCACAGAGCAAAACCTCCATTTGCCTTGCAGAAGAATAGCAGTAATGTATTTCCTCACGCAGAAAGCATTTACATGGCACCTACTCTGTGCCAAGCATCTGCTGAGCCCTTCTTGACCCACCCTCCCTAACCTACTTCCTGTCTCCTCTCTCTGAGCTTCTCCTATCCATCCTGAGCTCTGGCCACCCCAAATTCCTCTAGGCACGTGCTTTCCCTTCTGCAATGTCCTCCCCCACCTTCTTTGTCTGGAAAACTCCAACCCAGACTTAAAAACCTCAGCTCATAATCATCTCTAGAAAGCCATTCCTGAGTCACAAGGTTTCCTCTGCGCCCAGGCCCTTCTGCATCTTTCTAGTTTTATACTGATGTTGTGTTTATATAGTGTCTTCCCCACCCCACCAGACCAGAATCTCCTTGACTCTGAGGACTGAATCTTTTTTTTGCCTTTTTTTTTTTTTTTTTAGGGCTGCATCCTCGGCATATGAAAGTTCCCAGGCTAGGGGCTGAATCAGAGCTACAGCTCCCGGCCTACACCACAGCCACAGCAACACCAGATCTGAGACGCATCTGTGACCTACACCGCAGCTCATGGCAATGCCAGATCCTAACCCACTGAGTGAGGCCAGGGTTTGAACCAGCATCCTCATGGATACCAGTCAGGTTCTTTTCTGTTGAGCCACAATAGGAACTCCTTGAGGACTGAATCTTGCTCATCTCTGGATTCTCAGAGCTGAACACAGGGCCTGGCACTGTGGGTATTCATTCACTACAATAAGTACAAACATAGGATGTGGTTCTACTAGTCTGATAGAAGAGCTACAAGGCACACACCCGTCGCCGCACCACAGGCAAATTTTGCTGAAAAAACAAATCACTACGGGATTCCAGAGTGAATTATTTGAGCCTGGAGGACAAACAAAAGATGCATGGATGAAGCCACAGAGATGGAACAGAATTTCCACAAGCATTCCCATTTTCTAGGATTTGGTGGGATGTTAGAATTCCATTTGCTCACTTGTAGTATCAGAAGGAATAGGGTTGACAGCCAGGAGTGCACATTCTTTCAGGAAGTCTAGTCGTTTGGGGGTCTAGGGAGAAAGAAAACCTGGTGTTGGGGAGAGGAGGGCAGGAAGACCTTGGGGCGGTATTCTCACCTGCCCAGACATTGTTTCTTTCCTCCTCCATCCTTTCTGTTCAGGTGAGGCAAAGCAATGTTGTGGTTAAAAGCTGAACCTCAGGAAACTCCGTTCAAAGCCAGATTCTGTCACACATGGCCCACGTCTGTATCCTATTTGGGATTCACATTCCTCGTCTGGAAGCAGAATATAAATGCCTACCTCAAAGAGATAGGAGGAATGAAATGGAGCAGACATGCCGTATCAGTCAGAGCTCAAAGTGGGAAGCAGAAACCACTCTGGCCAGAAAGACTGAAGACAGGAAATTATGTGCTGACGAAAGCATCAGGTCTGGAGGAGTTACTTCCAGAACACACAGAACGCCCCCCACCCCCAGTGACGCAGTCAAGAACATGGGGAAGCAGGAGCCCCCCTCCAGAACAATCAAGTTCAAACACACCACCAGCTGTGAGGCTGCAGACCAACCCCTGGCCTCTCTTCACATGAATCCATCCACATGAGGGTGGAGGGCGGGTGGCCCAGGTTGAGGTTGGACATCTCACAATGATGGGGCCTGGGGCAGGGGGACAGTGAGGACACACAGAACTGTGGGGAGCCCTGTGGAGCAGGCCCTTCACATAGGGACTGGGTGAGATAAGAGGCCACAAGCCACCCCTGTCAGTGACAAGTGTGGCTCCAAATGAGGGAGCAGGGCATTCCTCTCATAACACAGAAACAGGAAGGACTCTGGGCACGCAGCTCACTTGTGGTGCCTTGAGGGGAGCAGCTTTTCGTACCAAGGAAATAGCCCCATGCACAAACACCAGTGTCCTTACGGGGGCTCCTGCAGCAGAGGAGAGGCGTGGCCCCACTCTCAGTGGCCTTGTGGGCAGCAAACGTTTCCAAGGCCCACAACACAGAAGACCAGAGAAGAGGATGAACTCTGCTTGGGCACCTCCAAGGTCAAGGCTAGATTAAGAACTTTGGAGGCCTCTGTTCTGAATGGTGTTGTTATCCTAAAGCCCCATGTAACTCAAGGTTCAGGCAATATGAAACAGCACATACGCATCAGCATGTGCAGCCACGTTCATCTTTCCACTGCTGACCCACTGGATGGTTTTACTACAGTATCCAGTTCTCTCCCCTACCCTCCTCACTTCATAAAAATACAGTAACAGCAACATTTGGTCACTCTGAGTTTTCGCTTGGTTGCCTGGTTAAGCACTGCCCTAAGATTCAGAGGACAAACTGGGTGAGACTTTGAGCAGAACCAGAGGAACTATGTAGAGCAAGAGCAAAGGGGCCCAATTCATTTGTTGAAAGTCCGTAAAATCCCACAGAGGAAAAAATCCTGGAGAGCCCTTGGACTGATTATATGGCATTTTAAATATTATCTGTTATGCTCCAGAGTTTTCAGAGGCAGTATTTTCCTACCTCATGAATTAAAGGAGGAGAAATTCAAGACTCTGAACTGAAATTATCTCCTCTAATGTGAACCTCCCCAGCTGCCCCTGCAAATCCCTCAGCAGTAAAATCAAAAGATCAAGCTTTGCTGGAGGAGGCATATAGTCCCAGGCAGCAGGAAATGGGACATTGAGTGATGCCAGCCTAACTTGCTCCCAACACTTGCAACCCCACTTTGCACATTCCATTAAGGTCTAGATTCAGGGGAAAGTCTTCAGTAAGGAGCCACATGGATGCAGATCCTGATCCCTTCATTAATGTAATTACACAGGGCAACACCCAGAAAAGACACACAACCTGCCAACCAAAAAATCCATCCTTCCTTCTTTATCCTTTTCCCTTCTTCCCAGCCCTCTCTGCTTTCGCCTTTTCTGTTCCTCCTTCCTTCTATTCTTCCTTCCATCATCCATCCGTTGATTTAACAAATATTTATTATGCACCTACTGTGTCCTAATTCTCTGAGAGGACATGGCACGGGCAGCAAGTGCAAAGGCCCATCCCATGTCCGAGGAGCAGAAAGGTGGCTGTTGTGACTGGAGCTAAGTGAGCAAGGGAAAGAGAACGAGGAGCTGGGCTGGCGGGGCAGGAGGACCTGGAGCCTGCAGGACCTTGTACTCCATGGTAGGGATTTTATTCCAAGGGTAATGAAAGCCATGGGGGTTATGAGCAGGAGAATGAAATGATCTGCCTTTCATTAAAAAAAAAAAATTGGAGTTTCTGTCGTGGCGCAGCGGAAATGAATCTGACTAGGAACCATGAGGTTGTGGGTTCGATCCCTGGCCTTGCTCAGTGGGTTGAGGATCCAGTGTTGCTGTGGGCTGTGGTGTAAGTTGCAGATGCAGCTCGGATCTGGCATTGCTGTGGCTCTGGCGTCAGCTGGCAACTACAGCTCCGATTAGACCCGTAGCCTGGGAACCGCCATATGCCGCAGGTGCAGCCCTAAAAGAACAAAAGACCAAAAAAAAAAAAAAATTTTTCAGGGAGTTCCCATTGTGGCTAAGTGGGTTAAGAACCTGACATTGTCTCCATGAGAATGCAGGTTCAATCCCCTGGCCTCGCTCAGTGGGCTAAGCATTTGGCATTGCTGCAATCTGCAGTGTAGGTCACAGATGCAGCTCAGATCCAGTGTTGCTGTGGCTGTGGTGTAGGCAGCTGCAGCTCCAATTAGACCCCTCACCTGGGAACTTCCTTATGCCATAGGTGCAGATGTAAAAAAAAAAAAAAAATCTGTACACTTGCTAACATTTAGGGGAAGAATATTGATATCTACAACTTATTTTAAATGCGTCAAAAAAATAAGATGGATTGGGGGTGGATAGATAGTTCTGTGATAAAATAAGTATAGTAAAATGATGGTGGTTGAATCTAGGGGTTGGTATATGGATGTTCACTAAAATTTATTCCTTTTGTACATAGGATGTTTTTCAGAGTAAAAATTTTTTTAATACTCACTCTGGCTGCTGTGTGGGGAATATACTGGAGGGAGGCAAAGGAGGAAGATGGGAGATGAAGGTGAAGCCTATTGCCAGAACCCTGGCTGTAGGTAGTGGAGCCCTGGACCAGAGGGAACACTCAAAATCAGTGTGGCAAGAAGTCTGTTGAAAAGGGCAGTTAGAGGACAGCTGGGTATCAATGATGAGTGGAATCAATCGTGATCACGGATGTGGCTAATCTAGGTTGAAATCCTCCATCTTCCAGTTGCTGTGTGGCCTTGAGAAAATCACCTGATCTCTCTGAGCCTCTATTTCAAGAGTAAAATGAGAGGAACAGAATTAACTATGCAGTGTTCTTTTCAATAATATGACTCACATAAATTGCCAACAAGAGGACTGGAAACATGGTGTGTGCTTAAATAAACATTAAGGGTGTGGAGTATTTGAAAATAACTCGTTCTATTAATAGCCACTTAAGACACAAACTCAGCCACCTTAAAAAACTAGAATGTGAGAATGGTCCACTAATATGGTACTAAAATATGGAACGAGTTTGGAAACTGTCCTGCAAAGACTTTTTATAATTAAAAAATCCTCAGGGCAATACACAGGAGACCTTAGCCAAGGAAAAAATGAAGAAAATAAAGTTCCTCTTTAACCTCTACATTTTCAAGCAGAAAGGGCCAGTCTGAAATGTTTAAGCCTGACCTCAGTCCATATGGACAAACTTCACCTCCAGCAGTTTTCCAGACTATCTGACAATGCTGTTAATTTAAGTCAGAGTGATAGAACTAGAGACCCTCATGCTAACTGAAGTAAGTCAGGAAGAGAAAGACAAATGCCATATGATATTACTTATATCTGGAATCTAATATATGACACAAATGAACATTTCCACGGAAAAGTAAATCATGGACTTGGAGAGCAGACTTATGGTTGCCGAGGGGGAGGGAGTGGGATAGACTAGGAATTTGGGGTTAATAGTTGCAAACTGTTGCCTTTGGAATGGATAAGCAATGAGATCCTTCTGTATAGCACTGGGAACTATATCTAGTCACATGATGGAGCATGATAATGTGAGAAAAGAGAATGTATATATGTATGTGTGACTGGGTCAACTTGCTGTACAGTAGAAAATTGACAGAACACTGTAGACCAGCTATAATGGAAAAAAATAAAAACAAGTATTTTAAAAAAAGTCAGAGTGGGAGTTCCCATCATGGCGCAGTGGAAACAAATCTTGCTAGGAACCATGAGGGTATAGGTTCAATCCCTGGCCTCGTTCAGTGGGTTAAGGATCCGGTGTTGCCGTGAGCTGTGGTTTAGGTCATAGACGTGGCTCAGATCTGGCATTGCCATGGCTGTGGTGGAGGTCAGCAGCTGTAGCTCCTGTTAGACGCCTAGCCTGGGAACCTCCATATGCCGCAGGTATAGCCCTAAAAAGACAAAAGACAAAAAAAATAAAAGGAATCAGAGTGAATTTGAATCTGGAGCTTGCAGTCATGGCTTCAGTGCTTTGTGAGCTCCCTAATGACTTTCCTAGGTCTTTAAACTCTCAAGTTTTGGCTAACTCCAGGAGTAAAAATGCCAAAACACTATGGACAAGACATTCTTTTATAAAGGTACTGGAAAGTCCATACAAGATATCCAGTAAATTGAAGTTTCTGAGCCAAAACTGCTGAATCTATTGATTAGTCCCAGTGAAAACACTCTCCCCGATTCCCTTTCCTCTCTCCGCCTCTCTCTCCCTAACTCGCTCCCTTCCCCCGAGCCCCCATGGAATTGCTTCACTCTCCTGGAAGCTCTGAGTCAGCTGTACAAATAGCAGAAAAAATAATTACAAGTCAGGAGGGCAAATGCTCCAAATGCCCACTGGACAATTTGCTTTTTTCCCACCAGGACTTGGCGTCTTAGTCTCCTTGTGGGAGCAGTTTTTGTGAGTCCAAGTCATTCAAGTAGTGAGAAAAATGGTCCAAGGGTGGTATTTTGGGTCCGGAAGGAATTCTGGTCCTAATTCCAGGAGGACTGCTGTGGGTCAGTGCTGCTTGTCCGCTATGTTATCAAGTGGTCAGAAAATCAGGGAGTCCTCTGTGGGATACTTACTGCGATGCTTGCTATACCGGTCCTTCGTGACCTCATATTTAGTGGGTCTAGATGTGTTCGATGACTGCAAACCTCAATAATAGTAATAATAGCAAGTACGTGTTTAATATGCCAGGCCCAGGGCTCTACATATATTGAGCTATTTAATCATCACAGTTACCACCATAAAATAGATACTATTATAATCCCTCATTTGTAGATGAAGAAATTGAGGCACAAAAAGGCAAAGTGACTTGCCCAAGGTCACACAGCCACTAAATGAGAGGGCTGGATTTGGACAGTGGTAATCCACTAGGTTATGATTCTTCTTAAACCCAGTCAAGTCTCCTCCTCCAGTGCTGGTGACCCCGTTTTAGTTCCATCAGTGTCCCCATGTCCAGGCCTCGTGAGACCCTGAAGCTCACATGCAAGTGTCATGTGATATAACTGCCCATCCTGTAGACCAGGTACATCTCTGACTTACATAGGGGCTGAGCACCTCTTGGAAAAATATAAAAAAATAATAATATAGCAAATTTGAATCCTGCCAGAATTCTGGTGTAAATGCTATGGACATGTCTGGCAGACAGGGTGGCCCCAGTGGAAAAGAGACTGTGGCAGGGGCAGCACCATCCCTGGATCCGAAATCTACCATAGGGAACACAGGAAGCTGCCACTGTGGCCCAGCCCAAGCTGAGGGGCCCCCATAGGAGGAGTCAGTGTGCCTCACACTGAGCAGGCCACTTGTGTGTCCTGGGAACAAAGAGCTGTGTGGGAATTGAAGGTGTCCTCTTACCTGAGGCTCAAGCAGCCTTGTTCTGCCACTAGTTAATTCTGACATGAAGAGAGGGATGGAGAGCAGGGTATTCTCACTTCCAGGAGGGCAGCTGGGATCCCAAGCTCATTAGCTCAGAGCCGGAGTGGAGTGGGGGCCTCTCAGCTGCAGCAGCCCTGAGGGTGGCCAAGTTTCCTTGACATCAAGACTTGGAGAGGTCCAGCTCCCCAGAACCGCAGTGCAGGGCTTTCCAGCAACTTGCTCTTGGGCAGCTTGGGCAGCAGGCTGGAGGTCAGCTCAGGGGCCACCTCTGAGATACCTACAGGGCCATCTGTTTGCTGGCCAGGGTAGCAAGCAATGACCTGACTTGATTCACAGATTCACGCAAATATCCCTTGAGACTTCCAAGAAGTAACAGGGGCCAGGGAGGAAAATTCTTCTGAAGCCTGGAATGCTTGCAGATAAGTTGGTTAGAGCTTGTAGCCTTCAAGGGCCAGTTGAACGAGCCACCTCTGTGCTCGCTGGCTTATGAAGCCTGAGTAGTCAGAACATGTGCGTTTTAAAACTGGAGAATTCTGACTCTGGTATTAAGCAGGTGCTGAAAACACAGATGGCCAAAGTGTCCATGTCTCTGGACTATATCACGGACAGTTTCAACCCCCATAATTGTCCACATGATACAACATAGGAATGAATTAAAAAGTGCTATGAGCACTTTCTCTCAGGGCCCCTCTAAGCATCCCCCCCCCCCCGCTCTGCGCCCCTCAGCTCTTGGCCCCATTTTCTGCTGTTCTTGGCTCTTGCGCTTCATCCCTCCTCCCTGGATGAATGATCTAGGTTTGGGGACGCCTGCCCCAGCTTCCTTCTCGGTCCTTAATGTGTGTACCATGTTGTGAGTGAGACCTTCCTCACCAGACGGGCTCTCCACCAGCCTAGGCCCTCACCCTGCAGAAAAGGAGAATGGAATGCAAAGGCCTAGGTCTTCAGCATTTTAGAACCAGTCTTGTGCACTGACCTTGAAAATGCCAAAGCCTGCCACGCCACCCACAGCAGACCCCTTCTGAAGCTGCCTTGAGAGTCTGGGGGAAATCCTGTGTTAGTTCTGACTTGACAGCAGGAACTGAAATAAGGAGCTGAGCAACCTTCATGTGCTGTTTTCCACTTGCTCAAACTCTAGCTCATACAAGGCTCCCTCAAGGACTTGATTTAGTGCCTCTGTTTTACAACAGAGCAAACTGAGATTCATAAAGTCCACCCAGCAAGTCACAGAGAGAGCTGCAGGAATTAGATCTGAAGTTTCTGCACTTTTAACAGTCACTTTTTTTTTTTTGCTCGCTTTCTCTGGGATTCGGTTAACGGGCTCGAACCAAGCCTAGGGAGGTCACCAGCTGGAAGGGTGTTTGCTGTCACAGAAAGCCTCAGTAGGGGGACCCTATAGCAACTTGGAATCTGCAGACCTGGGAACATGAATATCTTGTCTCATACAGGAACCTGAGACAGGGAAAGATGGTTTTATTCTGGTCTCTTGATGCTTCAGTTTAGTTTTGGTGTCAATCATAAGTCTGTTTTCTTGTCTCATACAAAGTGGAGTCATTTTCAATAACAGGGTATCCTAGAATGTAGTATCTTATGATAAGTTACAAATGGGATACTTTTTTCCAGGTCTTCATAAGCAGCATCACAATTTATTAATGCATGTATCAGATGAAGTAAATTAATATCAGCTTTTAATATCATAGTTTGATGAATTCTAAAAAAAAAAGGTTTTAGTCAAATAAAGTCTGTCACTTCCCAATCTCCAATAACACTGTAGTAAAATCAACTGTCAGGTCCCAGTATCTACAATATTGATCATGTTGCCAGCACTCTTACATGAGAGGAAACTCTCTTTCCAGGAAACCCAAAGCTATTCATACTTTGACGAGGGATTCTCCCATTAAGTAGGAAGATGGCTAACTAACAGATGATCTTCATTGCTGTGCATACCGACCTCTGCAATTGTTCTCCCTCTTGGAGAACCCCCCCCCCAAAAAAAAAGAAAACCTACAAAGTGAACACAAAAACCTTAAAAATTTTATAGTCATCTTGGCTGTATAGGTCTAATTTTCTGCCCATCCCCTGAAGTCCAAATAAGCATATTCTTACCTTGACCTCATACATCTTCCCACAGAGCAGGCAGCAGCATTCAGGGTACAACCCCTGATAAAAGATGAGCACATCTGCAGATACCTCTGGCTCCCTTCCCTGCCTCTGCATTAGCACTTCACATCAGGAGCTCAGGCACCCAGTGCCTGCAGGGTTAGTGTGAAAACCAAGCCCCCCATGCCCTTGGCATCTGGGCACAGATGTCAAGTTGCTTGTACAGCAGGCTACCAGGGTTGAAGTGTGGGGCTACTACTGTCTGCAGGAGATGCAGGCTTCCAAGAAGAGCTTCCCCCAGGGAGGAGCAGCACCAGAGCATTACTCACACTAGGTGAGTCTTCCTGCTGGCTCGGCTGTCCCTGGACCTTCCAGCACAGGACAGGTTGTGGGCTTAACTCAGAATCTTCTAGCATTTGAATCACAGCCCACCCCTTGGTGCTGAGCCGTGTGGCTAAGAGAAAACACTGAATTTCTACTACAAATTTATGTACATAGCCCTCAAGTCTTTGGCTTTAAACTCTGATCAACATCATCATCACCATCCCTAAAAAGTATTTGTCATGTGACTGTGCACTAATAAAAGCTGGGCATCTGCACAACAGATCTGACTTTGAACTCTAATTTTTTCCCATTATGCAAATTTCATTTTCCTTAAAGTACTAAAGGGCTCCGTTAAATCTAGATTAAAAGGAATTCCCATCTCACCATCTTGTAATAATTACGTTACTTAGCCCACAGTTAATTGCTTAGTTTTTTCTGTGAAAACATCTTCTTACTTTCCTGTGAAACTACTTAATCATTGGAAGATGGGTTTGGATTTTTTTTGTTGTTATATATTGTTTGGGTTGTCACATACTTCACTTGTAATTTTGCTTCAGGTCAAAAAGCTGGATACTCCTTTCTGACACCTCATCTTTTATTAAGGCAAAATATATTTCTTTATCTGTAAAGGAGGGGTAATCACACTGACCTCAAGTGGAACATGGGAGAACTCAATGAGATCATACTTGTACCACCTCCCAAAGACTTGGACACACAAGAGGTTTTCCTGCCTTGGATACTTTCTCTCTTCTTCTTTTTTGGCTGTGCTGAAGTTCCTGGGCCATGAAGAAGTTCCTGGATCAGGGATCAAACCCACGCCACAGCAGTAACCAGAGCCACAGCAGTGGCAATGCTGGATCCTTAACCCTCTGAGCTATCGGGAACATCCTTAAACACTTCCTATAATAAAAACATATCACATAGCTTCTCTCAACTTCTTCTGAATCATCTGGGGATACAGGAGAAGGTGGAGACTGACAGTTCTACCAAAAACCAAGGCCGACAGTGGCCAAGTCCCCATGAATCAAGATCAACTGCCCACTGGCTATAAGTAAGGTAGAGAAACTCCACCATTACTCAAAGGAACAGAAATCCAGCTCAAGGAAAACACAGGCCACATGTTTGATATGAAACAGGGGGTCTGGTTAGATTTCCCTGTGATTAAGTGTGAGCACATTAGCAATAGGTCATTATTGGAAACCATGAAAAAATATTTGAGACCAAGGAAAAGGAAGCATCACACTGAACATTAAGAGTGAAGAACGGACCCCCGAAAAGAATCTACTACATGAACGAGAGGAAATTTATCAGGGAAATTTAAAATTTGTCTTATCTCCTCAATCAGATATAAGAAAATAGTACCCATCTGTATGAAATAGAAAAATAAATCAGGGAAAGATAGACTGAGATAAAAAGACAACAACATGAGAACTAAAAAGGGAATTGAGAAAGATAATAGAGAAAAGAACAGAAACCAAAAATTGTATGACAGATCAAAAGCTTCATTGTAGGTAGCAGAGAGTAAAATTGGCACATGTGTGTACACACACAGACACACACACACACACACAGACACACACACACACACACACACACACACACACACACACACACACACACACTATGTGAGGGCAAAGGCCGAATCTGAGAAACTCCCTCAGAATGCAGCAGACAAAGACCAAGAGATAAAAATGAAAAAAACATGAAAAATTTGGAGGACAGAAAGTGGTAATCAACACCCCAAGGGTGTTTGAGGTAGAAAGAGATTACAACAACATTTTTATTGAGGTGAAATTTTTAAAGACTCTCTGGGAAGAATAGAGAGATTGATTATTCACAATGAAAGTTACCACATTCCAGCCTGAAATCAATCCAAATAGGAATGCATCTACATGTTTTCAGAAGAATATTTTAATTTCAATAATATAGGATAAAATTGAATAAGGAAATTTATTTTATTTATTTATTTATTTATTTTTTTATTTTTGCATTATAGCTGGTTTACAGATTTCTGTCAGATTTTCCAACTGCACCATGTGGTGACCCGATTACATGTACATATATGGATTCGTCACATGTGATTAGATATAGTTCCCCGTGCATTACAGTTGGAGCTCCTTGCTATTCCATCATTAAAGCAGTAGTTATCGGAGTTCCCGTCGTGGCGCAGCGGTTAACGAATCCGACTAGGAACCATGAGGTTGCGGGTTCGATCCCTGGCCTTGCTCAGTGGGTTAACGATCCGGCGTTGCCGTGAGCTGTGGTGTAGGTCGCAGACGCGGCTCGGATCCTGCGTTGCTGTGGCTCTGGCGTAGGCCGGCGGCTACAGCTCCGATTAGACCCCTA
>PVHT020000105.1:9829091-9988622 GCA_004024745.2 Catagonus wagneri | reverse complement strand
GGTCATATGGTAATTCTATGTAGAGTTTTCTAAGGTACCTCCACACTGTCTTCCATAGTGGCTGCACCAGCCTACATTCCCACCAACAGTGCAGGAGGGTTCCCTTTTCTCCACACCCCCTCCAGCATTTGTTGTTTGTGGACTTGTTAATGATGGCCATTCTGACTGGTGTGAGGTGGTATCTCATGGTAGTTTTGAATAAGGAAATTTAAACGTCCTACAGACATCTGTTACAGGCAAAGGAATAAAGATCACGCTGGCCTCAGGCATCTCTGCAATCCTGAAGTCCAGTATACAGAATTTCCCTACGAAATTCTGAGGAGGGAAAGGTGATGATTCAAGAATAGAAAACCCAGACCAGCCCAGACCAGCTAAGCTGTCTTTTGTGAGAGAAGGCATCGCAAAAGTTTTTCAGTTATGTCGCATTCACATATCCTTACTGAGAAAAATGATTGAAATTGTACACTAGCAAAGAGATTAGTTGAATTAACAACTTAATAATTTTCCTTTACTTAGTTTGGATACCAGACTCGGGCAGCCATTTAGATTATGTAGGTAGATTCTGAAAACTAGCATAAAGTTGGCCCAGGTAGACATACATCTTTTCATAACAAGAATTGCTTTTCTAATACCACCTCATCCATCGCTTTGTTCAGAAGGAAACTTAGCGCTTCTGTTCCATCATTCGCTAACACCACCAAAACATTGAACACCGCTGGAACACTTTGTCAAGAGAACTGTTCAAATAAATGTTTAAAAGCAGTTTCGGGTAGCATAATAGATGATTGATGCTTATTTGCCCAAGAACTGAAGTCATTTTGCATCTTTAAAAGTTGTTTGTTTAAGTAACTGAATCACTGGGCTTTCCAATGGATAAAGATCAAGAGCAGGTATCTGTCATCAAGTTCCTCTTCAAATCATCTTCCTTCTAGAATTTGTGGATTTCCTTTATTGAGTGTGCTTGAAAATCAAATGGGCAATATGATCACGATTATATTTTAAAAGGCACAGAAAAAAAGCTAGGAGGATAGATGCTGATAAATTAACGTTAATTATTTCTGGGTGGTAAGATATGGGCAATCTTTCTTTTCTCTTTTATTTTCAATACATTTTCTAAATTGTATACACAATATATCTTTACCTTTATAACCAGGGGAGAAAAAAGCTTTTTACTACTACTACGGGCAGTTTTGCATTTACCTTCTGATTATAGCTGTAAAAAAATATATGTAACTCAAAAGGATTAGAAGTAGGTACATTGAAGAGTTAATGATTGTCTCTACATGGTAGCAAATAGTTTGGATTATTTTTCTTTCCTCTACATTTCTGTATGTTGGAAATTCTCCCTAATTAGCATATAAAATAGTTACCAGAAGTAACAATAAAGAACAGAAATTTCATGCGTATTTTTCCTTCCCCTCTCCTGTTTGAGAACATCAGGAAGGAAGAAGATGGGGGTAGCTGCACTTTTCAGAGCCCATACAGATCCTGCATGAGGGACACGAGACCCTCTGGCTGCCCTTCTTCACCAAGTCAGGGCCATCACTTATCCAGTCCAGGGGCCCCTCCCTTGCTCCGTGTTCTCTTTTGCAGCCAGGATAGTATCCTGAGGTCTCTTGGCAACCAGTCCCACTAAGCAGCCTCAAAGTATTCACAGACCATAAGAGTTTTCCTCTGAGACCCCCAGAAGGAGCCCTGCTGAACCCTCATTGGGAGCCTCTCGCCCCACTGAGGTCATAGGGGCTTGCGGAGGTGGGAGAGTCTGCACTTGAGCCAGTGGCTCCAGTGTGTTTTCCTATGCTGGGAAAAGCACCTCACAGACAGAAAGGTGAAATGTGAACTAAAAATAGAGTGGCACCAGCGCTGGCCACTGGGGGGCTGAAGCAGCAAACAAGCAGACACAACAGAAGGGCTAAATGAGCTGAGGACAGATGGCTCCTCGCAGCCTCTCACATCTGCTCTAAATCAGACCCTGTTTTTTGTGGCCTCCACCTCGGCCCAAGACTGACCTCTCTCCCCACCATCGGCATCTTTCTCCTGCATTTAGGAATGCTGCTAGCATCCCCAGACCATTCCGGTGGGTTCTTGCAGAAAAGAGAAGCTAGTCCTTTCCATGGCTCTTCGTGGTCTTGGGGAAAATTAATTCTTACCTGCAGAGTTTAAGCAGCCCTTGCTGGATCAGAACATTATTGGTGACCAGAACTGTTTCATGGAGTTAAAAAAAAAAAAAAGTGTTCTACTACTGTAGCCCAAATCTACTTTTGCTGGCCCAACTGGCCTTTCTAGTAAAGAAGTTCTGTTGGGTTTTTCTTCTGCTCACAGACTTTAAGCAGCAGATGGAATGCAGCGTTGAGCTCTGCCAGAGGCTGGGAGCCAGCCTGGACCAGGACAGGTGGCTCTTTAGAGAGCTTCATTTTCCTCATCTGTAAAGCAGGTGTGTTGCTGCCTCAGTCCTTTTGTGCTGTGTACACTGCAGACCTTTCTCTTCTTCCTCAGTGGAGAGTAAAATGCAGTTACTAAAATTTCAAGATAATTCAGGACCCAATTCTTCCTTCGGGTGGTTGCTTTCTGTTTTCAAAAGCCTGCTACAAACCGGTGTAGATAAGCCACTGATGTTTGTTGACGCCCTTAAAAAGAATTGAGGAACATGAGGCAGAGTCCTGGCAGCAAATGCAATTCCACTTAGAGTATTTCAATTGAAGAGGTGTGGGTAGAGCAAAGGGGCCCCAAATGGGTTTTGAGGCAGCCAGGGACTAGAAGCAGAAGGAAGCCAGGCTCCCGGGGTCTGCAGGGACAAGGAAGGAAATGCCCTTACGATAGCTGGTGAGGAGGGCCTCCTGGGCAGGGGCTCAAGTCCACAAACACAGAACCCAGGCAGTGAAGCAGGGATGGGAGGAAGAAATGTCCCAACCTCCCTTTCCTTCATCCTCCTATCTCTTGTTAGTGCCTCCCATTGTCCAAACCCAACAACAGAGGGCGAGTGGAGCCTGAGGGATGTAGCCCTCCAAAGGGGTCAGAGCCAGGGGACACTGAGCAGAGCCAAGGATGGAGGAGGGGAGGCCTAGAGGGCGAATAGAGACCAACCAGCAGCTTGCACCTTCCAAGTACATGTCGTAGGCAATGGCTTTGAAGATTGCTGTCCTGTTTTTCCATTCATTCCCACCTTCAGAAATCAATTACTGAGCATCCTCTGGGTTCCAGGCTCAAGTGAGGAATTTGGGGCGCCAAGATGAATGAGACAGCACTGCCCTGCCCTTGAGGAGCTGAGGCCCTAGTTGGTTGACTGAACAGTTGAATTCAGTGTCCACAATGTTAGTAGGTGGCCCTAGGAGGCCACCCAACATAAATCCCATCAACCCATCAGTGGCCAGGACTTCAGCGTCTGGTTCTGTATTGAAGTATTTGAAAGGAGCAAGTCTATACACCTTGTTAAACTCTACGTCATCCCAATAAAAATTAAGTGTTCCCTAGTTCAAGCCATGCTGATTTTCAACCCTGACCAGGTGTTAGGACTTACATCCTAGCCTAGCGACCACAGACGAATTCTGAATTATTAACACCCCTGGCCCCTGCACTTGAATAAGGGATTGTGGACTGAGATTAAGGTCAGCAAACCTAGGATTAGTCAGACTCTGCCTGGCATCTCATTCCCCCCCTCTCTGAGTTTCCAGAGAAATGGAAAACGAAAGAACTGCTTTATGAAAAACTGGGGAACGTCTTGACAGCTCCTAATGTCAATTTTTTTGGTGAAAGTTGAATTAAAACTTGAGCTCAGTCTCAAAGTCCTTCCTTGGGTGCCCATTTTCTGTTTTCTGACTCTAAGGCAAACAGACTTCATAATGAATCCCAGTTTGCCTTACCCACCAGGTTATACGGTCAGCAGTAGCAGAAGAATAGAAGTGGGAATGCAAATGGGCTTAGTATGTGAGAGTAAGTCCTAGGGCAGGGGGAACATGTTGCTTGGTGCTAATCTTAAAGCTCACCAATCCCGCCCAGACATCATTCATGGCCCAGCTAGAACTTGGGTCTCAGACAAATCAGATGAACACTCTTCCAGCAGAAGATAGAGTTAGAACAGGGGATTGGCACAGGGTGAAATCTTGGTGAAATGCAGTTGAAGTCCCTTCTTTAACACTTCTCTCCAGGGACACCTTGCTTTGGTAATTGTGCTATTTAAAGATACTGTTAAATTTCTTTGGTAGAAAATAAATTAAGGGAAAAAACACATTCCATGCTAGACTAAATCTTTTTCTAAGTCACCAAAGTTAATGGCCAGCTTCTCCATACAAAAAGTATAAATGCCTTACCTCTAAGTGGCCTTTTACAATTTATTTTTAATGTTCTTGTATTATGGTGAGGACACCTAAGGTGAGATCTTTCCTCTTTGCAAAATTTTAAGTGTACAATACAATATTATTAACTTCTAGATACAATGTTGCAAGCTGATCTCTAGAATTTATTCATCTTGCTTGAATGAAACTTTATGCCAGTAGATTACCAACTCCTCGTTTCCCCCTTCTCCCAGTCCCCGGCAACCATAGCTCCTCTTTGATTTTATGAATTTGACCATTTTTAGGTACTTCCCTGTTAGCAGAATCACGCAGCATTTGTCCTTCTGTGATTGGCTGTGATTTCCCTTAGAACATCTTCAAGGTTCATCCATGTTGCTGCAAATTGTAAGATTTGCTTCTTTTTTATTAAAAGCACTTCTAGGCAGGTGATTTTCCCACTATGCCTCTCGGCACCTGCTGTGATGGAAGCAAGGGATTTCAGGTTTCGACCCCACTGGGGAGAGCAAAGACCTGAATTCCAGGCCCTCATCACTGCTACCCAGATGGCTGACTTTTGATCACCTTTTGTGGTCTCTGAGCATCAGTTTCTTCTTCTGTGAAATTAAGCGATTGTATTAAATACCACTAAGGCCTCTTCCACCTTTGAGTGGTTACAGTCCTGTGTGGACTAGATTATGCATCGAACATGTGTCTAGGAGTGTGTGCCTATAGACATCCACACGTGTTTGTTTACATAAATGTTTCCTCCCCGAGGTCCTTGCCATTTGGGGGGAAAAGTTGGTTTAATGGTAATTCCAACAATAGAATTTCATAAGAATAAAAGTATTGTTTTCGTCATCTTCCTCTAGCAGGCTTTTTTGTTTCCCCCTTTTTTTTTTTCTTAGAAAATGCCATAATATAAATGTTAAGATCATTATAGAAAAGGAATCCTTCCTGATGAGCTTGGGGTCCTATAGTAATCATATTAAACCAGGCCTTTTATTGCTGGTTAATGAAATTCTTTTAAAATTGAACCAGCTTCAGGTAAACTGATTTGCATTGATTGGGTGATGTATAGAGCTCAAGCCACTCTATGTATAAGCAAATTAAAAGCCTTAAGCCCTACAGCCAAGCTGCCCAGTCCTTGGCTGAAAAATTGATCCCATGGTTCCCTCCAGGGGGCACCTTGCTCTAGAGCTGGTGCTGCTTAAAGGGACATGGTCAATTTCTTTGGCAGAAAATAAATTAATTGGAACAAAAGGAAAATCATGTTCAGGTACTAGAATAAACCATTTTCCAAGTTACCAAACGCGATTTTTGTAATGAAAACTTGTCTTGGATGCTTCCTAAGTCCATCTCAGACACTCTTAAATGACAGCATGGGTGAAGCCTCATGCCCCTCCCAGGCTGCTCTCCCTGGGGGTCCATCATGGTCCCAGTGCTCTGGGGTCTCCAGAAGGCTGGCTCCCCATCCATCCTACCATCACACCACAGCCTGGTACCTTCCTTCTCTCCATCACTCCCAACAGGGTCTCTCCTCCTGCTGAGGAAGATAGAGGGAGAGCCACACAGAGAACTTTACACACACCAGGTCCAGGAACCAGGGATTTTTGGCAAACATTAAATGTCTCTATCACAGCCCTCTTCTCTCTTTCTGACTCTGCCAGGCAAGGCAAAGTTTTATGTTCACCTGTGTGTTTAAGAAAACTCACATCTTTTCCCCATAAATGACCAGAGGGCTACCCTGCTTGGGTTTCTACCCAACCAACTTTCTTTTGGCTTTAAACATATTGCCATATACCCATATGATCAGTATTAAAATATAAAAATCCCTATTTGATTATTGATTTTATGATACAATATTATAATACATATGCATTATGATAGACTTGATTTGTATTGAAATAAGTACCAATTGAATACTTTTCAACTCCTACTATAAAAACCTAGATGTACTTCTAGAAAATATTCATTTTAATCATAAATTATTGAACTATACATGTTTAAGGTTCAGAATAGAATCATAGAATTGGACCTAAAATTAAACTAGATAAGCCCTATCATTGATAAATTAATCCATTCAGTCCCCTTTTCAACATTTCTACTTGACAAGGAATTCACTAGAATAGAATCATAGAATTGGACCTAAAATTAAACTAGATAAGCCCTATCATTGATAAATTAATCCATTCAGTCCCCTTTTCAACATTTCCACTTGACAAGGAATTCACTAACTCGCATGGCAAAGATGGGATGATAGACTCTTAAAGAAAATTTTTAGGGGAGTCCTCATCGTGGCTCAGTGGAAACGAATCCAACTAGTATCCATGAGGATGCCGGTTCAGTCCCTGGCCTCACTCAGTGGGTTGGGGATTCAGCATTGCCATGGGCTGTGGTGCAGGTTACAGATGCGGCTCTGATCCTGCGTTGCTGTGGCTGTGGTGTAGGCTAGCAGTTGCACCTCTGATTCAGCTCCTAGCCTGGAAACCACCATGTGCCTCGGGTGCAACCCTAAAAAGCAAAAAGAAAGAAAGAGAGAGAGAGAGAAGGAAGGAAGAAGGAAGGAAGGAGAAAGAAAGGAAGAAGGAAGGAAGGAGAAAGAAAGGAAGAAGGAAGGAAGGAGGGAAGGAAAGAAAGGGGAAAGAAAGAAGGAAAGAAAGAAAAGAGGCACAGTGAGCTACAGAGGCCGGCTGGAGCCACCATCTCTGGCACCCAGGCCCCTGTTGTTCCTCTTAGTGTGTTGTATCACAAACCTTGTCACCAGAACACACTTAATGGAAGGGGACAGTGTCCACTGTACATGCAAGGAGTTCCTCCGAATTCCTTTTTTTATCTTAAAGTCATATGACTTTTATATTCTATTCTGTAATATATCCTTTGTCTTTTAATATAAAATATATTGAATTAATTAATTGATGAGCCAAGAAGACCTGTATGTTTATCATGTGGTTGCTCATGCCCCAGCTCAGCCCTGTGTACCTCCAGTAGTACCCATCACCTCCTCTAAACATTCCTTAGATTAATTCAATAAATATTTTATGTAGTTAATAAATATTTATTGAGTGCCCACTGTTTGCCAGCTACTGAACTGAGCACTTGCTGTATATTATCTCATTCAGTCTTTGTAATAAACCTGTGGTGTAGCTATCAATTTCTCCATTTGCAGATGAAGAAACAGGTTCAGAGAAGTTAAGCAAGTCGCCCAAGGTCACACAGCTAGTAAGTGAGTGACAGACTGGAATTTGAATCCAGGTCTAGATTTGTAATCCCTGCCTGAGCCAAAACTCATTTGTCTGCAAGTGATAACAAACCCAAAAAATTCAATTCATGTTACTGGGGAAGTTCATTGGTGAGGCTAGCCTCAGGGACACATTTCCATATCTTGGTTCAGCCTCTCTTGGAATACTAATCTTTCCTACAGCAGATGGCTTCTCCATAGGGTGAGTAAGGGAGAAGGAGTATGGCTTCAGTAACTCAAGCTTATATCACATCTTCTCAGCAGCCCCTGGAAACTGAAAGCTTCAGCAACCCACTGAAGAGCTCTGATAGGCCTAGATGGAGTCATTGCCCATCTCAGGGTCAGTCATTGGCCCAGAGGATGGGATAACCCTAGTTGGCCTGCCTGGGTCACGTACCCATCCTCATGGTTAGAATTAGGGTGGGTGGAGGTGGCTGTAGTAACTAGCAGCTCCGTGCATTGCAAGACTCTGCCGCCAGTGCAAATGAAAGGATTCTTGGCTGACAAAATGCCATAGAAGTCCTTTCCATTCACCCTGAGACAATGAGATTATAAAAAAAAAATTACACTCATAATAAAAAATCAATTTATGGAGTTCCCATCGTGGCTCAGCAGAAACGAATCCAACTAGGAACCATGAGGTTGCGGGTTCAATCCCTGGTCTTGCTCAGTGGGTTAAGGATCAGGTGACGCCATGAGCTGTGGTGTAGGTTGCAGACGTGACTTGGATCTGGCATTGTTGTGGTGTAGGCCGGCAGCTACAGCTCTGATTAGACCCTAGCCTGGGAACCTCCACGTGCTGCAGGTGTGGCCCTAAAACGACTAAAGACAAAAAATAAAATAAAATAACTAAATAAAAAATCAATTTATTGGTCTTGAGTGCTTTTCACTGTCCTGTAGTAGAAGCAGGAAAGATTAGTTAGTATATGCCCATGCCCCTGGTTTTACAATCACAGTTTTGAAGGATTCCCTACTTAGCCTGAGGGAAAGGGCAGGGAAGAAGGTAGGCTTCCCATGGTTAGCACAGTCAGCAGAGACCAATCACATCCCTAACAGAGCTAACTGCTGAAATGCCTGAACCAGTTTTTTCTGCAGAAAAATGGAAAGAAAGATTGCTTGATCCCCATAATCTCTCCTAAGGAGTGTTAACCATTCAGGGGTCTAGCCCTCACTTTGGTGTCCGCAGGCTCCAGCTGTCCCTTGGGGTGTTGCTCAGCCCTATTCCTGAACTGCAGACAAAAGGCAGGTAACAGTTGGCACCACTGAAGACTGGGTTTCCAGGCCAAACTCCACACTTGCCAATAACTATTTACATTACGGAGGCAAAACACAAAGCCCTGGGCCTGGTCAGGGCTGAGCGGCTGAGAAAGGGCCTTAATGAGCCCCGAGAAGCCTGCCTTCCCAGCAGAACAAATGCTCAAGGTTAATATTGTCAGAATTCAGGGAGAATACCTTGTTTTGACTGAAAGATCAAAGCAAGGAGCGTTTTTGATTAGAATTGCCCAGACAAATATTTTAACCTCCAATTTATTCTGATTATGCAGAACAGGCCTGAGAGGGTCACAGCCAGTTAGAGAGATGGTCACTCAGCCCAGCCAGGCTGGAGGAAGGACAACTCTTGCTTGGACATCCTGAGATTGGAGAACATTCTACCGGTAGAGGCTGTGGGAAGTCACAGAGGCGGGTGAAACACTCCTGGCCCTGCTTCCTGAGCTCATAGCACTGCAATGAGGATGGGTTCCAACTGCAAGGGGCTTCAGAGACCGCCCTTGGTTTGGGGCCATGCTCCAGTGGCTTGCCACATGGCCAGCTCACGGCTGAGGTGGGAGGATTATCAGACCACTTCTCCTAACCCTGTCACCTGCACTGCTCCCCAAGCTCCCTGATGAGAATGTTTGCCATAAAACATGAACTCCACCTCTAACTGCAAGCCCCGGGGAAACATCCACAAGAAGGCTTGGGGCTGCTTCTAAGAAGCTGGGAGGAGCGTGACCGTAGTCACAGCTGCAGCTCTGAGGGGCTATGAAAGGGACTTGAGGAGCCCAGGGAGGAAAGGCAGCCTTGGAGCTGCAAACACACAAGGAGCAATCCCCTCCCTACTCCCTGAAGGAGGCAGATGGAGTTTTCCAGAGCAGGCTCCGGATAGCAAGCTGAAGATGTGTTGTCAGAGATCCGCAGGAGTGCCCAGTCCTGGGGCCTTCGCAGGAGGACTTTACTGACTTTCCTGCATGAGCTTTCCTTGGTTTAACCACATAGTTGTTGCGTTTTGAGAGATTCCAGCTAATTAATGAAAGAGGAATGATAAATTTAGAATAGATGAAATGATATAATGACTGATATTTTCTAGAAATAACCCAGGAGTAGGGAAAGCGGGGAGTGTGTAAGTGAAGCACAACGAGCCTTGTTTTCGACGTTGTTAAACTTGAGGGGTAAGCTCATGAAGAGACATTCTTTTATCCATTCTGTCTTTGAATACGTATGAAATATTCTGTAACTTATAAAAAAGGTGGGGGACCCCCTTCCACCACACCAGCAATCCTCAAACTTCAGCGGAAACTGGTGGAATTACTAGAAATCTTATAAAACATTCATATTCCTGAGTCCCATCCTGCAGATCCTGGTTCAGTATGTTTAGAATGGGCTCCATGGGGTTCCTGTATGAGCGGAATTGACCACACTTCAAGAAGCAGTGCACAATTATGGGAAGTTTAATAAGAAAGTCGTAAAATATAAAGATTAAGCCAAAAAAATGTTAGGTCAAAAGATAGGCAAAGTGGGTCAGCCAGAGAAAACCGCAAAGGCTCTATGTAAAAGATGATACCTAAGATAAGGCCATTGAAAGACAGATAAAATTTTAATATCAGGAGATTTGTAATTTTCTTGCAAACTATAGAGGCAGGAAAGTATAGGGCATAGCTTAGAGATCCCAGCTTGCCAAGCGTGGTTGAAAAATAAGATCAGTGAAGGGGAGGTATAAAAAAACAAAATAGAAGGTGAGGGTCTTGCTGTGCGGAGTCCCAAATGCTAGGGTTGTTGTGCAACTCAGCAGTCAAGGGAACTATTGACTGATGGTGTTTACAGAGAATAATGTGTCTAGAGTTAGACATTCCACCCAAAACCCCATTTCAGAATGAACCCCATTTACCATCTTTTCTAACCTTGGTCAGAAAATATTAGAAGATTTGATTGTGCTGTTCCTAATAGCCTGTTTGCCAAAATGAAGACTGCCACTCAGAAAGATCTGCCCTTCCTTCTCTGTGGAGGCTAGTTGTTCACTGGGGGTGGCCAAGCTTCAGACAGATCCTTTCTCCCTTTACAAACACACTCTGCACAACCATGTGCTCGCCTCAAAAGAGAAATAACCAAACTGGCAAATGTGTAACACATCATCAGAGCTGTTATTTTAAATCCTAGCCAAATAAACCTGTTATTTTTCTAAGTGTTGATTAAGCATGGTGAGATTCAGGCCACTGTTTGGAAAGGTGAAACCAACTTCACATTTTTCTCTGTATATTTTGAAATTCCTGAGGAGTAGACAATGAAGTCAGGGGGGTGGGATCTGTGTTCTCCCTTTGGGAAATGAAGAATGTAAATTATTACTCTTTGTCCTCTTCTGTGTGACTCTTATTATGTCCAAGGAGAATCTTAAAGGCCCAGAATGTTTCACAAAATTTTTGCCCCTGTGATCCCAGAATTCAGTGTTAAACAGTTATGCTTGTTACAAGTAAATACAAGAGGGCAGTGGATAAACATGCATACACTCTCAGTGTTATCCAGCGTGGAAATGACTACACATTTTCTTTTTTTTTATTTTTATTTTTTAAATTTACTTTTATTGGAGTATAGTTGATTTACAATGTTGTGTGAGTTTCAGGTGTACAGCAAAGTGAATCAGCCATACGTATATTCTTTTTTTCCATGTAGATTATTACAAACTATTGAGATTTTCCTGTATTATACAGTAGGTTCTTGTTACTCATCTATTTTATACAGTAGTATGTAAATGCTAACTCCACCCTCCCAATTCTTCCCTCCCTGCAAAGGTTTCACCTATGGTAACCATAAGATTGATTTTGAAATGTGTGAGTTTGTTTCTCTTTTTAAAATAAGTTCTTTTGTATCATTTTTATTACATTCCATGTGTATGTGATATCACATGATATTTGTCTTTGTTTGACTCAGCTTCACTCAGTATGATAATCTCTGTGTCTGTCCATGTTGCTACAAATGGCATTATTTCATTCTTTTTTATCTCTGAATAATATTCCATTGCATATGTGTACCACATCTTCTTTATTCAGTCCTCTGTCAATGGACATTTATGTTGCTTCCATGTCTTGACTATTGTAAATAATGCTGCAACGAACACTGGAAGGACTATGCATTTTCTACTGAATTTTGTTGCATGTAAAACATTATAGATTAAAAGACACATCATTAAACTGTGACATGCAATCAGTTATAAATTACAAACTAACATCAAACATATTAAAATGTCAATGAATAATCATATTTTGCTTAAGTCCTACCCTAGAACAGAGCTCAAATTACACTTTCCATAAATATTGTTGTTAGTCGTCCATGGCACAAATGTCCCCAGTCTCAAATCTATCATATACTAAGTGATTACTAAGTATTTGTTGAATCCAAACCCAAGTATCCATGCTACACATAATTAAGTCCATGCACCATGCAGGATACAAAGATGGAATAAACATTTAATTAGCAAGATGTCTTTATTGATATCCTACCATGAAGACATTCACTCAGTTACCCCATATTTTGTAACAAGGTGGTTCCCACATTGAACATGCATCATAATCACCCAAAAGGTGATGAAAATTCAATCATTGGGCCCCACTCCCAGAGTTTCTGATTCAGTATGTCTGGGGTAGAGCCTGAGAATTTGCATGTCTAAGTTCCCAGGTGACTCTGACGCTGCTGTTTCAGGTACCACAATTTGAGATCCACTGATGTCAAACGTGGTTTGACCCCAAGGAGCTCTCAGTCTATTTGAAGAAATACAGAAAAGCTCACGCAAAGCTTTAGTAAATGGCAAAGATCTCTCTTTAATTATACGTGAAGAGTGTAACTCAGACGAGGAGAGAAAACAGTGAGGCCCAAGCAGCCAGGATGGTTCCACATCACTGATAAGATTGGGCAGGACCTTGAAAACCAAGTAGTTTTAGCCTAACAGGCAGCAGAGCTGTTCCCAAGCAGCATCCATTGTGCGTGGCAGATGCTGTTCTGACTGGACCATGATCCTGATGAGTTGATGTCCATCAAGATTTGTCAGTGCCCACAGCCATCAAATAGTTTAATCTGTGATGACGGAGAGATGTGACAAGGAAGTTCAAGTAAAAGAAAGAAAGAGGGTTCTGTTCTGGTTGGCAGGAAAATCAGCCTGACTGGATAGAAGGCAGCACCAAGGAGAAATGAAAAAGAAGCTGAGAGGTGAGGATGGGGTACAGCTGGGAATGGGGCCCGTGAAAGCAGTGTAAAAAGAGGGGTTCAGGTTGGGGTGCATATTTTAGGCACGAAGGATGACTGCCTGGAGCAGGGTCAGGGCAGTGGAGCTGAGAAGTAGGGACAGAAAAAATGCGAGTCAAAAGGGTAAATCAACAGAGCTGAGTGCATGGGTGGGCACGGATTAAAATAAGGGGAGTGCTAAAGATGAGGATGAATGATTTCAAAAACGGAGGGCCTTTGGGGGAAAAATAGACACTGAGAGAAGGAAGAGATTGACAGAGGATGAGGATGTATGTGGTTTAAGATGGTGTGCGTTCAGGTGCCCACTGGCAAGTTGGATCATTTGCCAGAGCTTCTGAGTTGTGCTCTGGAGCTCAGAGGGAGGACAGGATTCAAAGCACGCACACAGGACGTCATCAGTCCAGGGGTGTGAGTTAAGCCTAGGAGGTGTGAGGAGTTTGAGAGACACTCATGAGAAAACTGGACTGAAGTTTGAAAAGTACCCACCGCGAGGCTAGGGAAAGCTGTCTGTTGAATTTGACTGCATTTATGGAATTTCACCTTCACGCCAGACCAGAAGTGTAATGGAACAGAGACGTTGATGTGGTACATTCACAAGAGAGGTGACCAGATGGCACTTGGAATGTAAAGATTCCAAGATAATGGGCTGTAGACAAAGCCAGAAAGGACACAGAAGAACTTCCTAACCATTGTGTGTGTGCTCTGATGGGGGCTGGGGGAGTATTCGTGGATGGCTTCCTGGAGGAGATGAGGCCCACACTGAGAACTGAAGGATAAACGGACGTTGGCAGGTGAAGAACAGAGAGAGGGTGATATTTTATTCAGAGGGTGCTAATTTTCAAAGGAAATAGAAACAATTTGGTCTGACTTTAAATGATAGCATTTGATATTTTCATCATCACTCTTCATATTAAAAAAAAAAAAAGCTTAAAAAGAAAACCAGGAGAATGTAACCTCAGTGGCCAAGGGAGAGTGGACTTTCATAAAGCACCAAGAGGCAGGCCCAGATGCTGCCAATCCCGAAGGAGAAGATGCATCTGGGAAAGCAGGTAGGCTGTGCAATGGAGAGGCCAATGGCATCACTGTAGGCAAAAGCCGTGATCAGAGATAAAAGTGGCCATTACATATTGATGAAAGGAGCAATTCTGCTGGAAAGATGAAACGGTTCTGAACTGTGTGGTTGTAATAACAGTCTCAGGTCATACAAAGCAAAAACCGACAGTCTCAAAAAGAAAATATCAAATCCAGTATCACAGTAAAAGATCTCAGGGCAGTTGTCACAGAAACAAATAGAACAAGCCGACAAGAATCAGCAAGTAAATAAAAGATTTGAATATCTTAATGAACAACTTGGATGTATATTAACTATGCCCAACATTTAGAGAATACACATTATGTTCAGGTTTGCATAAAACACATATAGTATGTCCCAGGCGCAAGGCAAGTCTCTCAAGGAATTTACAGTCCAGTAGTAGAGAGATAAGCATGCAACGGTCTTCCAGCTTTGTGATCTATCCCTGGTAAACTTCAAGAGCAAGAAACTAGATCAGGTGAGATCGATTCCCTTGCTCCTAGCATGTCCTAGAAAGGCCTCCTTGGCCACGTGCTGACCAGCTCTGCCTCCTCCCCAGGGTCACCTCCAGCCAGGGCCGGGTAGCTGTCCGGGGTTGAGTCCTGAACCAAAGCTGCCTCTGGGGAGGCCCCCTGTGGGACTCCAAATGCTGGGCACATGAAACAAAACAGACAGAAGGAGCAAGAAAGTCAGCAATCCCATGAAGAAAAACAACAAGCTCCTGCCCCACCTCCGGGAGGGGCCGGTAAAAGAGGATCCAAGAACACCTGTGGATTTTGTACTTCCTGATTTAAAACATCTCTTTCCTTTTTTAAAATGGAGCCTCGAAATGTTTCTCTTTCCTGCCTTGACTATGTGCAGCAAGTCTGCTGACCACAAATGGGGCAAGTCTAGAGGGAAGTACTTCCCAGACTTTTCAGATCACTTTTGCGTGGTGCTTCAGATAACATCTTAAAGAGCTGCTTTCCTGCAGAACACAGGCTGGGAAATGGCAGGCTGGAGAAGTGTTTCCCAAACCGCTTCCTTCCAGCTTTCTGCAAGCACACATGGCAACAACGGGCCCATCCTAAACACTGAAACCAGAAGTTTCCCCAAAAGGCTTTGGCGTGAGCCTCCTCAGCGCTGCTACGGCCACCAGGGCCAGTTTCCCTGGAGTCTCTTCTATGAGCAGCTTAAACACACAGTAAGGGCATCTGAGGCTGGGGCCGCACCCAGTGGTGGAGCTGCTCATTTTCCTTTCCCCAGTAAAGTTGACCTTGGCTTCATCACTTCACAGTCTAAATGGTTGACTGCTGTTGTACTGTTGTTTCCATCCACATTTTTTTTCCTTAGAGAAGATACTAAAAATAAATGAGTCCCTGTGAGCATTTCTGCTTTTGAGAGCTTGCTGGTGATGTATGCCCCGCCAGGTCACTCAGCATCGCTGTGATCCATCAGCATGTCCCCTGGCCACCATGGTGGGGGAACATAATAAGGTACCATAAGCCAGGTGGCTCCCCAAACTATCTGGAAGCCTGTGGTGCATCCCTGATGAAAAGGTGTTTCCCCAGACTCTGTGTTAACACAGGCCTGAGGCCAGTGTTCAGCTTTCCTTCGGAAAACCGGACCAGGGAAGGGTCCTTGGACTTGCCCCTTGATGTCCAAGCAATGAGAAGTGCTAATTCACGACAATGTCACTGACCAGTGGTGACTGAAGAGAGGATGCCTCAGTCAACAACAGGGGACCAGTTGACACACTGGAACCCAGCCACATCATGTTCAATCAGCTGAGAGCGCCTTGGGTCTGAGAGGTTGTACCTCTGGGGCGTTTAGGGAGTCTCCGGATTTCAGCACTCTCTTGAGTGATTCATGGTGTGCTCCGGCTGAAACGTTAAAGATGATTTAGAGCAAGTGGGCCTTGTTTGCGGTTAGATGGACGTCTGTAAGAGCCCAATCACCAGCTTTCCTGGGGCTTGAAAACCTATTGAGCTTGGAACAAAGCCAGGCCTGTGCAAAACTATGGATTTGGTTTTTGCTCCCCTCTCCCTGGCCCTTCCAATGTTTCCTTTCCTCTCCTGGGTGCCCCTTCCCTCAGACCCTAATATTTTCATGTTGTCCCAAAAGCCCGTGCCGGGGTAACCTAACAAAATGATAGACACCTTTAAGTGAGCACAGTGCCAGGAGTTGCACACACTGAGCTTCTTATCCTCACAAAAGTTCTGCAATTTAAACATGAGGAAATCAAGCTACTTGCCCCCAGACCTGCGATGGGGCAGGAAACACAGGAATCCAAGTTAAACTGAGTCCATCCTTATTCGCCCTCGCCCCGTGCACATCCATCACCCTCCCCATCACCTTTTTCTTCCCACCTGTGTTTTATTCCTTCTCAGCTGAAAACTAAGCTGTTTAGAGCAGTGGTTCTCACAAAGTGTGGTCCCAGATCGATATTTGCATTGTCTGGAAATACTGATTCTTAGACCTCCTGTAGGACCTATTAAATCAGAAACTCTGGGGATGGGACCCAGTGATCTGTGTTTTAATGAAGCTCTCCAGATTAGCCTGATGCACACCAAAGCGTGGGATCACAGGCTAAGGATTCAAACCACCCTGTGGCTGAGATTACCGAGCCATGAAGCAATTCTCTCCCCCTTGTATGAAAAAATACCTGAGGCTCCGGATGATTACAATTGTCTGGATCTCTTGGAAGTGTTTACAGTTATTGTCTTGGGTATTTTGTCTTCTAGATCACAACCATCCTCCCATCAAGTACACTGGGTTGCTTCCATCTTTTGGCTATTGTAATGCTGCAAATGACATTGGTGTACAAAAACGTAAGTCTGTGCTTTCAATTCTTTTAAGTATACCCCAGAAGTTGAATTGTTGGATCATAGGGTAATTCTGTGTTTGATATTTTAGGAACCATAATACTCTTTTCCACAGTGACTGTACCATTTTACATTCTCACCAGCTATGCACAAGAGTTCCAATATCTGTGCGTCCTTGCTGACACTTTTCTGTTGTTTCCTTATGATACCCATCCTAGTGGATGTGATGTAAGATAGGCTTTTTAGGATTCTTCTCCCCACCCTTCACCTAAAAGAGAAAAATGTTTGCTGGTGCTCCAATGTGTTTCTTAGCATTTTAGAACTGAAAGTAACTAATGATTGCCTAGTCTAGTAGACTTCAAACTGTTTCAACAGCAGTATTCTTTCTTCAATTCAGTCTCACTTGAAACTCTAAAATATAAAAGAGATAAATAGAGATGCTCAGGTTAATTCAAAGGTGGGGCTGAGCCCCTCCCTTTGCCTCTTTCTCTAGCCCCTCCCCCTGCAGAGCTACAGACCAGAACTTAGCTTGAAAACTGCTGATGCAGCCTACTAATAGATGCAGTTGACAAAACTGAGGTCTCTGTCTCTGTCCCTCACTGGACTGCGTGCTCTGTGAGAGAAAGACGCTGTCTGTCTGGATCACCTCTGGATCACAGCATCTAGAAGAATGCTTCTTACATATAAGTGCTCCATGTAAATCTGTGCATTAGATGTCTGGTTGAGTGAGAAACCAAATTTGTTTTCATTTTTGTTTTTGTTTTTTGTCTTTTCAGGGCGGCACCCATGGCATATGGAAGTTCCCAGGCTAGGTGTCAAATCAGAGTTGTAGCTGCAGGCCTACACCACAGCCACAGCAACGCCAGATCCAAGCCACATCTGTGACCCACACCACAGCTCACAGAAACACCGGATCCTTAACCCGCTGAGCAAGGCAAGGGATCGAAACCGAATCCTTATGGATACTAGTCAGGTTCACTAACCGCTGAGCCACGACAGGAACTCTGAGAGACCAAGTTTTCATTAGAGTCTAATACCAAAGCTGAGCAAAAACCATGATCTCATTCAAGGATCTGTATACACGTGGTTCTTAAACATGGGCCTGAATCACAATCACCTGGCAGGCTTGTTAAGACAAATTTTTAGCCCCCACCCTCCAAAATTCTGTATTAGTAGGTCTAGGCCTAGTAGGGCCTGAGATTTTGCATTTTCTAACAAGTTCTAGTTGGTGTGGTAACTTTGAGGTAGGCTTTGTGGGCAAGAAGAATCCAAAGACACTGAGAAGGAACCCGGGGGTTCCTATGTGGCCCTGGGGGGAACCCGGGTCCCATGTGGCTCCTTCCTATTTTTTCAAGTTGAAGCAGAAATCTAAATTTTTTATTAAAGTATAATTGATTTACAATATTATATTAGTTTCAGGTATATTCAATATTTTTACAGATTATACTCCATTTAAAGTTATTATTAAATATTGGCTGTGCTGTACAATATATCCTTGTAGTTTATTGATTTTATAGTTGGTACCTTAGTTCCCTTCCCCTGTCTTGCCCCTCCCCCCTTCCAGTTCCCTACTGGTCACCACTAGTTTGTCTCTATATCTGTAAGTCTGCTCCTTTTTTTTTTTTTTTACTATATTCACTAGTTTGTTTTATTTTTTTAGATTCCACCTATAAGTGATACCATACAGTAGTTGTCTTTCTCTGACTTATTTAGAATAGTACCCTCCAAGTCCATCCATGTTGTTGCAGATGGCAAAATTTCATTCTTCCTTATGGCTGAGTAATATCCCATTGTATACATATACCAGCCCTTCTTTATCCATTTATCTGTTGATGGAGAGCTAGGTTGCTTTCCTGTCATGGCTGTAAATAGTGCTGCTGTGAACACAGGGGGTGCATGTATCTTTTTGAATTAGCATTTCATTTTCTTCAGATTATACCTGGGAGTGCAATAGCTGAATCAAATTGTAGAGAAATCTAAATTTGTGTGTGAAATCCCCAAATTTTCTAATGAAAGCTCAATTTTCTTAACCTGTGCAGGCCAAATTGAACATTCTGAGGGCCGATGGAATACCAAGGTCACCAGTTTGCAATCTGAGGTCTAAAGGAAGGGTGCAGTCAAAGCAAATATTTAATAATTCCCACGAAAGAAGACCTCATACAACTGAGGGTTAGACATATACATGAAGAGGGTCCCAGGGGTGAAGACCAGGATGGTTCAGGGAATAAATATACTGGGGAGAGGGAGGGGCTGCTTGGCTGACAACTGGACAAATTGTTGGCATGACCTGTCTACATTAATCAAATTTGCCAGATAATTACTCACCTCCCTACTTCACAGAGCTTGTTGAGTATGCATTTTCACAGTTGCATCCTAAATTTAGCTCTGACTTCTGATAACTAGGACCTTGCTTCAGGTCTGTTCTCTGACCTGGGCCTGGCGAACATCCAAGACTCCGACACCCTAGAGAGGTGTGGAAGAGACAACCTGAGTTGTATTGCCCCACGGCTGGCCGTTCAGAATAATGCCTCAGAGCCCCGGACAGAATGTGAATTGCCACTGCTTGGTGTGCTGGTGGGGATGGCAAGAGCTGGCTCAGGGGACTGCGTGGACAGTTTGGAGCTAGGTATATATATACTTAGTCCATACCCTTAGTTCTAATTTAATTCTCCCTAAATAATTCTTCTTTTAAGGATGAGGTAGTTGGAGCTCAAAGAGGTTAAATAACTTGTCCAGGGCCACCCAGCCAGAAAGTGGTAACACTGGGGTTTTTACCTGGCTCTCCTGTGTGAGGTCCAATTCTTCCTCTACATCTGAATGGGCTGTTGAAGTTAAATCAGTCCAGCTTACCTCCTTACCAAAATGTTCTCAATAATTCCTGGGAGAGCATCTTAAAAACAAAACAAAATACAAAATAAGGGCATTTGAGGCCAGCTGGTTTCAGTCTTGATGCTGCCACTTGCTAACATGCAAACTCAAGCAGTGACCCTACCTCCCTGCTCATCGGTCTTCTCTCCTGTGAAGTGGAGGTTCTACCTGCTTAGGAAATGCCAGGAAAAATACATTCGTTTGCGTAAAAAGAATCTAGGGGTTCCCACCATGGCTAAGCAGTAATGAACCCGACTAGCATCCATGAGGTTGCGGGTTCTATCCCTGGCCTCACTCAGTGGGTTAAGGATCCAGCTTTGCCGTGAGCTGTGGTGTAGTTCACAGATGCAGCTCAGATCTGGCTGTGGCTGTGCTGCAGTCTGGCAGCTACAGCTCCAATTTGACCTCTAGCCTGGGATCTTACATATGCTGTGGGCACGGCCCTAAAAAGACCAAAAAAAAAAGGGGGGGGGTGGAGAGAGAGAATCTAGCCCAGCACCTGGCACAGATAGAACACCCAATAAATGGGATTTCCTCTTTCCCAATTCTTGGAAGGATTGGGCAGTTTCCACAATATGTGTTGGATAATTCACACACTCATCCTCTCCCTTGATACCTGCCAAAGGGGAGAGCCCCTGCTGCACCCTCCTCCCACCCCAGAACAGTGCAGAGGCCCCAGCTTCTTGCCCTTTCCCTCAGAAACACTGTAGATATAGTCACCTCCAGGAGTGCGTTCCACAGAACATGGTACTACTTGATATTAGTAGGTTCTGAGTTCATAAAATCCCGAGTTAAGCAAAATTAAAGTTCCTGCAGAACTTTTCAGAGAATTTAAAGTACTAAGATGCTTTATGATACTCCAAAGAAAAAAGGATACAACTTCAACCAAATTTACTTAGTTGCAGTGCGCAGAGTTCCTGTTGTGGCTCAGTGGGTTACAAACCCAACTAGTATCCATGAGGATTCAGGTTCTATCCCTGGCCTCCCTCAATTGGTTAAGGATCCTCCATTGCCATGAGCTGTGGTGTAGGTCACAGACAGGGCTCAGATCCTGTGTTGTTGTGGCTGTGGCTGTGGCATAGACCAGGAGCTGCAGCTCTGATTTGACCCCTAGCCTGGGAACTTCCATAGAGCACAGGTGCATCCCTAAAAAGCAAAAACAAACAAACAAACCCTACAGCACCTTTTTGTTCACTGAGAATCTTGCCAAATTCGTGTCTTGAAAAATACGTTTTGGGAAATACTGATCCAACACTTAGAACCTGGGACTAGTCCACTCCCATCACCAGATTGAGGTGCTGGCTCTAGCTCTGCTGAGACTAGACCAGTGCTGCCCATCAGTAGACCTTCCCATTGCCCCTTATTTAAATATCTATGACTTTCTCTTCTGTAGTAGCAGCATCCACAAAATCCAGGCTAATGAGGCTTGAATACACATTTCAGAGCCCTTAGTTCAAGCTCCAATAGAGCTAGGACTAGAGTTAAGATTTGTGGCCACTTCCAGGCAGAAGGAGCTAATAGAGAGGCAGAGCCACCTACGGGATATTTGTGTTACTGCACAAGGAAAGCTGCTTGGAGCCTGTGGACTGAGGAACTGAAGGGTGAAACACAGCATCTAGTGGAAATGGTTCTCCCTCTCTCTTTACTTCAGATTGAGAGTTTGCAGTAGGAATAATGATTTTTACAGGTAGACCTTTTATCTCTCTTTGATGGGGGTGATCCGAGAAACATGATCTTGACCAATGGTTTCTGTTATAACCAAATGTGTGTGTTGGAGAGGGAGGGGATTTGAAATAGATGTTTCTTCTGCAGCGTTGAATGTTCACTAAAGTGTACACAAAAGGGACCCATTTTCAGTGATTCCTGTCAACCACAATGTCACTGTAAGATGGTTTTCACCCCGCCAGTGAGATGTACCCAGTGGTTTATAGGATATTTCGTGCAAAAAGTTTGAGGGCCCTTCATCACAGCAGCTAAAACCTCGCAGTGGTTTCCTAGATATATGTTTTTAGTCACTTGAAAAATAGACTTTTCTCCCAAAAAGTTAAGGCAATAGCACTTATGTCATAAGAACTGTGCCTGATGGACCACATTTTGTGATAAAAGCAAAATGAGAAGCATGTTAATGCACTTAGTAACAGATGTGCACAGATGTGTTCAGGCTGATGGGAAAGCTCTTATCAGACTTCTCAGGGCAGGCAAGGGAGGAGAGCCATGTGCTGAGACAGATCATTCCCAGCTCTGATGTGCAAGGAATGAGGGTCATTCCTTCATCCAATATCCAACAGTGTTTCCTAGCGGCCTTTTACATACCAGATGCTATGGTAAGTAGCCTCGTGGGGACTACCGATGTGACCCATTGTCATCATGATGCCTGTTCCTACCAACCAACTGGAATGGGAGTCACATTTCCAAGTTGGAAGACTCCCAAAGATCACCCTTTGAGAAATTCTAATTAAGAGATGTTTCCATATTTAAAGGAGTAAAGAGAGGAGTTCCATCATGGCTCAGCAGAAACGAATCTGATTAGCATCTGTGAGGATGCAGGTTCAATCCCTGGCCTCACTCAGTGGGTTAAGGATCTGGTGTTGCCTTGAGCTGCAGTGTAGCTCACAGACAAAGCTTGGATCCTGTGTTGCTGTGGCTGTGGTGTAGGTCACAGCAACACAGGATATAATATATATGCAATGGATGGGCAATGGGATCCTACTGTACATACACACAAATGGGATATTACTCAGCCACAAAAAAAGAAGGAAATCCTGCCATTCACAACAACATGGATGAACCTTGAAGGCATCTTTTTAAGTGAAATAAATCAGACAGATAAAGATAAATACTGTATGATCTCACTAATATGTGGAATCTTAAAAAAAAAAGCTCATAGAAAAGGAAATCAGATTTGTGGTTATCAGAGAGGCAGGGAGGGTGGGATTCAGGAATTCAGTGAAGGTGGTCAAAAGATACCAACTTTCAGGGAGTTCCGTCGTGGCACAGTAGAAATGAATCTGACTAGCAGTCATGAGGACAAAGGTTCGATCCTTGGCCTTGCTCAGTGGGTTAAGGTATATGGTGTTACCGTGAGCTGTGATGCAGTTCACAGACATGACTGAGATCCTGCATTGCTGTGGCTGTGGTGTAGGCCAGTGGCTATAGCTCCAATTCGACCCCCTAGCCTGGGAACTTCCATATACCACAGGTGCAGCCCTAAAAAGCGCAAAAAAAATAATAATAAAATAAGTCCTGGGTTTATAATAACAGTGTGATGACAATAGCTAATTATATCATACATTTAAAAGTTGCTAAGAGTAGCTCTTGAAACTTCTGATCACAAGGGAAAAAAAATTATGTTGTACACCTGAAACTAATGTAATGTTATATGTCAGTTATATCTCAATAAAAGAAAAAATTTTTAAATGTCAAATCAGGTCTCTGAGGGTGTCTGGCCAGTTCCACAGCCCCTAGTACAGCCTCTTTCTACCTGCTGTGCTGCTGTAGCCATGGCAACCAGCAGGCTTGTCACACTTTCCTGCTTGTACAGGTCTACTTGACTGATTTACAGTTCTTATCTACCCTAGAGTACTTATACAGAGGAAATACGTGCCTATAATTTACAGAAAGATATGTATTTAATAAAATAAACAGAGGAGCCAGATACCCGCGTCAGGAAATATATGTCCACAGGATCCAGCCGCATCTAGGCTCTGATATGGAGACAAGGGTTGGTGGTCCGCCTGGGTGTTCCATGTGGTGAGCTGGGTCCCACAGGTTTGTGTCTCAGTCAGAAACTTTTTACAGTGGACCGTGACTCCTGAGTCTTTACATTTTTTTGAACTAGTTCATATGACATGAGCAAAGGCTCAAGGAAATGCCAGGCCTGGGTAATGTGCTTGAGGAAGGAAAGATGAGTACCCAGATGCTGTCTGGGACCCTCTCTATGTTTCCAAGGTGCTGGAATTCAAACAGGTGAGGATAGAGAGTTAGGACACTTAAGGAAGGTGGACTGGTGGTAGGACCACATTTGCTCTGAGAGAGAAAAACCATCCTCCTTGCCCTCAAGAAGCTCCTAGAAAACAGGGCATAGACAGCAAGGCCTTCCTCAGAGAAGGAAGCAAGGGCTTCCTTCTTCTTCTTCCTCTAAGAAGACTGGGAGGAAAGGTGGAGGGGTTAGGGGAGTGAAGACTGGAAGATGATTTTCAGATAAGGTGACAGTTGTAATGGACTTTAGAGAAGGAAGAGGATTTCACCAAGCAGAGGGCAGAGGGGCACCACCGTGCTCTCAGAACACCAGTGGTGCGTTCATCTCTCCTGAGCTGGACCAGAGAGCGGATCCACATGGGAAAAGGGGACACAATCCAAAATCTTAAGGCACAAGAGATCTGGGATTGAGGTGCTGGCTTCAGGATGGCCCAGCCTGATGCTGGCCAATGACAGGGCTGCAGGACATGGGCCCTGCCCCCCAGGATCGGAAATGTCTACGTAGAGTTGGGGGTGGGGGAGGAATCTTGCAGAAGTGTGAAGGGTAAGTAGGGTGTGTGTGGGAGGGAAGAAGTTGGGGAGAAGGTGGCTATAAGAAGTCTGGGGGCCGTGGGGGCATGTCGGATAGCGTCAGGGCATAATGAGGGTGTTGGGGGCAGTGGAGTGTGTGGAGGCATTCAAGGAGTGTTTGGGACTCGTGTGTTAGGGGAGTTGTGGGAGCGGGGTGAGAGGCTGTGTGGGGGCGAGTCAAAGCAGACAGTAGGCTGAGACCACCGCTGTTTTCCTCATCAACACTTTTCCACTAGGGGCTGCCCCTTTGCGGCGGTATAGACTCAGCCCCCTGCTCTTGTCACCTGTGTGATGCTGCTGGCCAAGCAAATGCGGATCCACTGGGCACTGGCTGCCACCTAGTGTTGGCAACGTTTTATTGACCGATTACCAAAGCTTGTATCCGTAGTCCCCAACTTTCACCAAGAAGTCCTTGAGCCTTGGAGCTCAGAGAAGATTGTCCAAGGATAGGGCAGAAATGGGCCCAAAACTCCGTCCAATCACTGTTCCTAGGGCCCATCGGGAGCAACTTGGTTCTCATCTGTGTGTGGGCTGCAACACTACAGACAGCCACATTCACATTCAAAATGAATGCTGTCCTGCAGACTCTTTGCTCCCTCCCCTGGTCATTCGCTATGCTTACCTCCTACCTTACTGAAAATTTACCTGCAGGTTACATTTTAAAAGAAAAGTGAATTTAAAAGAAAATGAAATTTCTGACAGCATCCGAACTCACAAACCATAATTGAAGTCGACACAACTAAATAACTTGTTGGCAGTAATATTACTCCCTGTGGCCTCAGCAAACCTAAAATTCTGCCAGTTATGCACAGACCCTGGAAGTCTTCATTTCACTCATTCTGAAAAGATGAAGGGAAAACAAGTGTGTGAAGGAGCAATTATTATACAGATATTTTTGCATATGTGCTCATTTATAAAGCAAATGTATCATCCACAGACTTTGGTCTTTGAGCAGCCCCTATGGACCGATTGTTAATGGCCCAGCTCATAGCCAGTCGGGTGGTCTGGGGGCAGGAAGGTCCCTGCTGCACGCCCCGTGGCCCCGACCTGTAGTGAGGAGCCTCAGGGAACAGGCTCAGAGGACTTGTCTGAGAAGTGGGGTCTAAAGATGATGCCTTTCCTTAGGAGAGTGAACCGTGATCCCCAGGGTGGGTCAGCACATCACTCTCTGTAGGAACAGACGCCTTGAACCCAGGCAGAGAAACGGGGCTTTGCTGCCGTGATCTAGTGTTCGAGCTGGAGAGACCAGAGCACTCTCTCCCCAGGGCTCAGCGTTTCACTCAGCTTTCAAGCCCAGCTCCTCAAAGACATCTTCCCTGGCTCCCCCCACACCAGGCATAGTTGTCACCCCTGCCCCTCTTCTCCCCCAGCACCTTGTCATAATAGTCAAACAAAATAAAATCTGCCATTTACACCTTTGGGTGGCTTTCCATTGGTGTTAGGATGGAAATCAAAGTCATCCACAGACCCTGCCTGGCCTGGCCCGGCCCTTGTTCACTTCCCAGCTCCTCTCTCATACCACACTCCCTTTTCTCCTCTCTCCAGCTTTGCCAGCCTCCTTTCAGCCCTGGTTCAGCCTCTCCAGGGCCATCACACACCCTGTGCCCTCTGCTGGGATGCTCTTCCTCCTCTCTCCACCTAGTCACATCCTGCCCCTGGGGAAGACTGCGCCAGCCTCCGTGACTGGCCAGACCCCGTTAGAGGTTCTCTGGGCACCCTGATGGTGCGCGTGCACGTTCTGACTTGACCAGTGTCTGTCTCCCCACCACTGGATTTTGCTCATCACATTGCGTAGTAGTAATGATGACAACCACCACCATGTGTTAGGTACCTGCCTGAGCCTGGTGCTGTGGAAATGCTTTCCCCACACCATCCCAGAGCAACTCTGAGGGAGACGAGCCTCATGGCACAGAGGAAAGCAGTGAGGTCTGGAGAGGGTGAGTAGTTGCCTCATAGCTGTTAAGTAGAGGAGCTGAGGCTTGAACCCAGGATTCTGGGGAGCGGGACTCCCAGGATAAGCCTGCTCTATGCTTAGCAATTTCACTTCAAGAGGCTTTATCCTGAAGACATAAAGAAAGATGTACCATAAGATTCAGTACAACTGTGTCCTCTATGACCCCATTTTTGAAAAAAAAATACACACATCTTTAAGAAAAAGTCTAGGAGGCTATAAACCAAAAAATAAAGTGTGGTTATCACTAGATTATGGGATTAGGACTGATTTTATATTTTCTGCTTTTTTCTTAATGCTGTAGTTTTTTAGGTTTTTTATATAGATATAGATAGATATAGATATAGATATAGATATATATGATATATATATATATATATATATATATATATATATATATTAGATAGATAGATAATTAAAGCTAAAGAAACTAGACCCTTTTGTCTTGAGCATTGGTCTCCAAAGTAGATTACATGCATGCCAGGGTGTGCTGAAGATAATCCGTGGAGATGTGGGGAGAAAATAGTAAAGCTTCTACTTCTATTTATTTTTCATCTAAAAATAAGGAGGATGTTAAATGTTGGTAACGTTTAACAAACAAGCTAACTCTGAGCCCTTGGGGGTCTGCAGGTAAGCCAGGCACAGTTACGTGGCCCAAGGGTTCCGGCGAGAGAGGGGCTCCCAGGGCCAAGACCTTCCCTCCCTCCCGCACTTGCTTCCCGGTCTCAGGCCCTGCGCATTTTCACGCATGCGCAGTTAGTTCAGTGTAAGATTTGGATTCAAAGTTGGCTCAACTAGGGTACTTGCCTTGGGAAAGAGGCAAGTACCCTTAATAGACAAGTAGCCTTAAAAGGTTCCTGCCAAGGGATGGCAGATTGCAGATGATAGTAATAATGTTGCAAGCACAGCAAACAGCAAGAAGAAGCTGGCGGTGACACTTCCACTCCCCATGAGAGCGAGTCCTCAGCCACGTTATTAGATACAAGTTAGGACAATCTAATCAGGTCTGCCCAGAAGTCAGCTGGAAAGAGGCAGAAAGTGTCCAGGTAGAGATAATATTTTAACAACAAGAATCAGTAAGACAGAAGCTGCATCTGAGCACTGAAGAGATTATATTGTTGCGTGGAAAAAGCAAAGTTCAGAACAGGGAATAATTATAATTGTCAAACACTTGTAAAAGAGAAGGGAAATAATTGGCTCGTATTTGCATTTTGAAAACAACATGGAAGACTAGGCCAGATACCAACAATAGTGCTAACTTGGTTAGAAGAGGAGAAACTGAGGAGACTGACAGGGAGGGAAGGAGACATTTCAGTGTTAATTTCTGAAGTTTGAGCCATATGAATGTATTATTCCTCAAAAAAAGGAAAATGATATTGTACTGACCTTTTATCTCAGGACCTTTTCCAAGCATTTCTGAACTATGTTCTACCAAAAAAAAAAAAAAAACAGAAAACAAAAAACAGCCTCTACTTCTGGAGTCTGCCCTACCTATCTACAAGATCCAGTTTAAAAGTTTTAACAAATGCATCCCTACGTTCATAGCAGCATTATTCAAAATAGCCAGGACTTGGAAACAACCTCAATATCTATCAACAGATGAATGGATTAAGGAGATGTGGTACATATATACAATGGAATATTACTCAGCCATAAAAAAGACATGCCATTTGCAGCAATGTGGATGGAGCTAGAGACCCTCACCCTAGGTGAAGTATGCCAGAAAGAAAAAACAAATACCATATGATATCACTTATTCGTGGAATCAAAAATATGGAACAGATGATTCTATCTAAAAATAACAAACAAACAAAAAATAGGAACAGAGCATAGCCAAGAAGAGCAGACTTGGGGTTGGGGATGGGAGAGGCAAGGAGTGTGAGGGATGAGCATTTGGGGGGTTTTGGGGATGCAAACTGTTATATCTGGCATGGATGAGCAATGGGATCCTACTGTACAGCACAGGGAAATGTGTGTGACTGGGTCACTTTGTTGTACAACGTAACTTGATGAAACATTGTAAATCAACTACACTTTAATAATAATAATAATCAATTTTTAAAAAATAAAAGTTTTAACAGCCAATTAGATTTTCCTTGCTCCTAACACTTATTTATCTCCAAAAATCTATCCTTCAGAACATTTCTGAATGTGGCAATGGAAAGAAAGGGAGACAAAAAGGGAGGAAAGGAGAGTAGAAAAATTTCAATGGGTGCCTCTTGACTCCAGGGAGACACCCATTTACTCATAGCAAAACTGACCCCCACTATCCATGAGTAACTTTTGCCTCTGAGTGTTTGGCAAAGATTTTACCACGTCCTTCCAGACAGGGCACAGGATTAGAAATACCACTTTGGACAACATATGCCCTGAGCCCTCCTGGGAACGTCTGCCTAAACGGTAGGCATGCCTCACACATCCACTTTATCAGCATTTTGAATACCATCCTTGAGAGGCACTTAAAAAGAAAATACACCAAGGTTAAAAATCTTACGAGGAGTTCCTGTAGTGGTTCAGTGGTTAATGAACATGACTAGTGTCCCTGAGGACACGGGTTCGATCCCTGGCCTCGCTCAGTGGGTTAAGGATCCGGCATTGCCATGAGCTGTAGTGCAGGTCGCAGATGCAGTTCAGATCCCACATTGCTGTGGTTGTGGCGTAGGCCAGCAGCTACAGCTCTGATTGGACTCTTAGCCTGGGAACCTCCATACGCTGCAGGTGTGGCCCTAAAAAAAAGACCAAAAAAAAAAGTCTTAGGAAATCCCTGGGGCAAATTCTGGTCTCTGGTCCAGCATGAGGGGCTTGAAAGTCTTGCCCTCACCTGCCAGAGCAGAATCCGACTTTGAGCCTTCAAAGCGGTACCTCTGCTTTAAAGGATTCCCAGAAGTCACCAGGAGGTTCTGAAGAGGGTTACTAAGTCCAGGATTAATAGAACTTGTATCCATCACATCTAAACTTCACCCTCTTCCTGGTCTAGTCTCTCATATCCACTGCTGGGCCTTCTGCTGGGTAATGATCATTTTAATTGAGCACCTCCTATATCCAGAATCACTGAGCTAAGCACTTAGCATGCATTAGATCCTTTTATCCTCTCAACAGTTCCATAAAGTCAGATTTTCATTGTCCCCACTTTATACTTGATGGAGCAAAGAAGGACTTATCTAAGGCATCTGGTCAGTGGCAAAAGGGAGCTGAAAAGTTGGATTGTGATGATCCCAAAGCCATGATATAAATCTGTTCTCTGAGGTGTTAATGGTATTCCCAGAAAAATAAACTGGGAATTCATATTAGTAGAATAAAGACTCTGATTTTAAAAAAATCCTTCAGAAAAGGAACTTTTGAATTTCTCCAATGTCCAAAAATAGTTGATCACAAAACTCTCTCCTTCTCCTCCTTCTGCTCCCCATCCTCTTCTTTTTCTTTCTTTCTTCCTTTTTTTCCCCCTGGGGCCACACCTGCTGTATATGGAGTTTCCCAGGCTAGGGGTCAAAATGGAGCTGTAGCTGTTGGCCTACACCACAGCCACAGCAACGCCAGATCCGAACCGTGTCTGTGACCTATACCACAGCTCACAGAACTCCAGATCCTTAACCCACTGAGAGAGGCCAGGGATCGAACCTGCGTCCCCATGGATCCTAGTCAGATTCATATCCCCTGAGCCACAATGGGAATTCTCCTCTTCCTTTCTTTTCTTCTTTCTTTTTCTTCTTCCCTTCTTTCCTTCTTCCCTCTCTGCCCCTCTCCCTCTCTCTCTGTCTCTTAGAGAACTTTTCTTAACATACCAGAGGACTCTGGTGTTCCTGGGACCACAGAATGAATAACGCTGCATTTAAGGAATAAACCGTCCAGACTGAGAAGCCTCTCAACTGAGTAATGTTAAAGAAAACATTGTTCACAGCACTTGTTAAAACAATCAGGCAGATTTTATTCAAGACCATTGAGACATCTGCAGACTACCTCGATGGGTTTTGCAATAGGAGAGAGAGAGTGTGCTCAGCTCTGACACGATACGAAAAAATGGGAATTTAAGAAGCCAGATGGGGGTCATTGGATGGAAAGTTACTAAGGGGAAACATTAGAGGTTTCAGGGGGATTCTGATGGAACTGACCTACCAAGATTCTTGCTGAAGGCAGAGCAGGGTAATCAGTCATCAGCTGGAGCGTGGTGGAGGATGAGGAATCAGATCAGATCTTGGGGGTAAGAGGGAGATTCTGGTTAAATCAACGTAACAGGATTTTTGCTAAAACTGAACAATGCAGAGACAGACATAGAAGCCTAGAAATAAAGGACTATTTGGGAAGAAGGCTCAGCAGAGCCTGACTACAGTTTGGTCAAGGAGAAACTCTTGTCAGCAAACCACCACTTGAACCCCTGTGCTAGGCTCTGATAAAAGAACCAGGAGCAAATGCAAGAATGGGGGGCAAGGGAGCAGCAGGACAAATCAAGGGAGCTGGCAGGGATTTTCGCTGAACTCGCTTAGAAACCCCCTGCAGAACTTTAAAAAAAAGAGAGAGAGAAACAGCCTCCCTCGGAGGCTCTGAGTAGAGGGGGTTCCCGTCCTGGCTCCTCAGTAAAGAACCGACTAGTATCCATGAGGACAAGTGTTCGATCCCTGGCCTCGCTCAGTGGGTTAAGGACGTGGCATTGCTGTGGCTGTGGCATAGGCTGGCAACTACAGCTCCGATTCGACCCCTAGCCTGGGAACCTTCATATGCCTCGCCGATGCCCTAAAAAGACAAAAAAAAAAAAAAAAAAAAGGAGCTATGAATAGAGACAACAGGAGAACACTCTTCTTGTCAGTTTCCTCGGGTGACTCTACTGTGTGGCCTGGGTGACAGCCACCCAGGTGGGCTAATCCTGTCACACTAGGTGTCCCTCATACACAGCAACCAATTAGTCAGAAATTCCCCCAAGAACACAGACCTCCTACAGGCTTCAGGTTTCTTAAAGAAAAACTATCTCTGGCAACTCTGACCTCAAGAAGTTGTGATTCTGGAGTTCCCTTCGTGGCTCAGTGGTTAACGAATCCAACTAAGAACCATGAGGTTGCGGGTTCGATCCCTGGCCTTGCTCAGTGGGTTAAGGACCCGGCGTTGCCGTGAGCTGTGGTGAAGGTTGCAGACGTGGCTCGGATCCCGCGTTGCTGTGGCTGTGGCAAAGGCCAGCGGCTACTGCTCCTGTTAGACCCCTAGCCTGGGAACTCCACATGCCACAGGTGCGGCTCTACATAAAGGCAAAAAGACAAAAAAAAAAAAAAAAGAAGTTGTGATTCTGACGAGGCCAGGATGAGGGAAAGAGAGAGGAAGCCACGTCTTCTCCATCGTCTCTGGAGCCGGGGCCATTAAACAGCAATGGCTTCCCCTTCTCTGGAATGCCCGTGCTTACCATTGAAAGCTAGAACTAGGATGAATGGTTATAGTTTCCTACCGTCAGTCCATCTCACAGGATGGCCTCCATTTACTTCCTTAAAAAGTGAATATGTTTGGAGTTGGATTTATTTTCAATCAGTCCTGTCAGCTCTTCATATAATAAACCTGCATTTTTTTTTACAAGGCGTTTGCTGTCTTCTCTTCCCTTGAACGTGGCCTTAGAAATGTGAGTCCTGGAGACAGCATACTCCGTTTTTATGTGGTTGTTCTCCTCTTGGCTTTCTGGGAGCCTATCTCCCTGGCATCTCAGCCTTTATATTAATGATTTTCACAGTGTGGTCCCAGGACCAGCAGCAGCAGCAGCCTATTAGAAATGCAAATTCCTGGGCCCCTACAGAGGCATGGAATCAGCAACTCTTGAGCTGGGGCAGCAATCTGTATTTTAACAGGCCTAAATACCCTAAAACCCAACACTTTGGAGAAAATGGTCTTTAAACACCTCCCTTAGATTTCCAGGCCTCAATTTAATCATCTCTTCCAGGGAAGGAAATGAAATCTATTAAATACCCATCCAGGCTGGGTTTTGAAGCCTTACAAGACCCAGATAAAACTAGACTTCATTTTAAGATGGAAAACCGAGGCTTTGATTGTCAACTCATATTGCCACGGGGTCAGCTGGCAAGAAGCAGAACTGGGATCAAACTGCATTCACCTGCCATCAAAGCCACAGCCCCCTCTGTGCCCCTCCTAGCCTCCAGCTCTAGAATATCACAGCTTCTAGGTCAGGACCTGAACAGAAAGATACCGAAGAACCTGTCAGATCCCTTGATTCTTTAAAACAATTGATCTTGGCTGAATAGGTATTACAGAGAATAGGTATTACAACAAACCTCCTCCTGTTCTCTCCCAACCATCAAGCACATGAAAAATACTTTTACTCATTCACCACAGGTTTATTTCCTGAGCACCAGATGCTCTGCAAAGTCTAGAAATAGCAGCAGAGAGCAGAACTGAGGTCCCTGCTCCTGGTCATTGATGAAATTAAATAAGGTGATGATTAAATAAGAACCTGCATTTAAGCGCTTTATGTCCCAGATATTTCACCACCAAAGACGGGTTTGTTTGAGATCAGCAGAGAATTGTAGTTTGGAGTTTGCAAACATAGCAAGCTGTGTACAAGTCCCCACCCAGCAAGGGCAGGAGAAGTCTTTTATAGAGGGAGAAAGGAAGTTGGGGTCGCTGCAGTAAACACAGTGTCCACAGCTCTCATTCGCTGAGTCTTTGCCAGGAAAGGTTTTTTCTTCCTATTGAGTTCGGGTATGAGGCAGGGCATCAGAGCTCCCCCTGCTGGTCTACCAACTCTATTTAATTGAGGTGTCTGTTTATTTTTTACAAAAGCAATAAGGAGTTCAAAGCATCAGGTATCAAAGCCTTTGCCTCACCCCAGCCAGATGCTTCTCCCAGTGGTAGAACTGTGAACACAGGAGAGCTTCCGAGGGCTTCAGGGAAAAGAATGATGCTCAGGGAATTCCTGCTTGCAGGACAGAGCAAATTTTCCTGACTGCCCTCTTAACCCAAGAGATTTCAAAACCAAACATTGCCAACAGAGGCCACATGCCTGTGACATAAGCTATGAGACAGTCCCTCTGAGTAGAATGTCCTTTCTCTCAGGTGAGCCCACAGGCCAGGCAACCTGAGCCCCACCCCATCCTGCCCCATGGCCTGCAGGGCTTATAGCCCATTCCTCCGCCGGTCCCTAGAGGGAGGGAAGCCTGAAAAGACCAAAGTGAGTCCCCAAGAAGCAGTAAAAGCTGAAGGGACACAGGCTTTTTGAAGACCAGCACACGACCCATCTTTGACAGATTTTGTCCCACTTTTGGCAGTTATGGAACACTCGCTGAGTATGTAATTTTTAATTGATGCAAATTTAGTCCTCCCAGCTTTGTTTCATGAGACAGAAAATACAATTTTAAGGATGTGGAAACGTTTGCATTATGATCAGAATCACAAGCCAAGCCAGTGCTTGAAGGGACGCCAAGACAATTCCCCCCACCCCAGGGAGAAGCTTTCTGGTTTTAGGCTCAGGCTCTTTTTTACTGTATAGATTTTCTCTACTTCCACTGTGCTATTTGCATTGTCAGTCCCCTCCCTTCCTCACTCCTTAACATACTCTATTCAGGACTGGGAAGCAAAGGCTAGGAGCCTGTTCACATTGTTTGTTTGCGGGGGTGGGGGTAGGGGGTTGCTACATCCAAGGCATAAGGAAGTTCCCAGGCCAGGGATCAAATCTGAATTTAACCCACTGAGTTGGACCAGAGATAGAACCCATGCCACAGCATAGACCACCCTGGATCCTTAACCCACTGCACCACGGCAGGAACTCCCACAGACCTTTTTAAATTTTTTTTTAACATTTTTCTTTTTTCTTATTTTTAAAAATTTTATTGAAGTATAATCAATTTACAGTGTTGTGGTAATTTCTGCTATATAGCAAAGTGATTCAGTTCTATATGTACGTCCATCCATTCTCTTTCAGATTCTTTTCCCACATAGATTATCACAGAACACTGGGTAAAGTTCTCTGAGCTGTACAGCAAGTTGGCCAATCATTCCATATACCTCAGAGTGCACAGATGTTGAAAGGGAAAGTTGGATGGATCTGGTGGCTGGCCCTGGGTGGCCTACAGACTCAAATCTCATGGTGGACTCAGTTGGGAGATGAGGCAGTGAGGGGGCTGCCATGGCAGCAGCAAAGATCTGGGTGGGACACTGGGGGAGGACTCCTGGGTGCTGGCGGAGTTTTAGATCTTCACCTGGGTGAGGTTACACAGGCAACATTTTACTTCACACAAAGTAAGTCATGAACAAAAAGTCATAAATATATTTCTGTTTGATGCAGTAGAGATGTTCGTTGCATTTTATAATTTGTTTGAAACATGGCTTTTTAAAAAGGCATCCTGAAGCACTTCCAGTTTAATCACAATATTGCTGCCATGTCGTCCTGAAAAAGGTGGTGTGTGTTAAGCCAGGAAATGCCTGTGAAAAGGAGATAGATGTCCCTCTCTGGACACCAAAAGAGAGAGGAATTTGATTTTGTTCTGTGGGAAGATAGGCCCCGTCCAGGGTGCATGGGCCCAGGCCTCCATGCCCAGAGGGAGGCCCAGCTGCAGAGGGTCCGAGCCAGTGAGCATCCACAGTGGGTAAGAGGACCAAGGGGGCAACGTGGCCATCTTGGCAGCTGCTGAAAGAAGGAGCCTGCCTCCCTGATCTCTGCTACCATCACAGCAAATTATGTGAGGTAAAATGTGTTCTTTATAAAGCCACTCCCCAATTTTCATTATCTTGCTTTTTTCTTAATGAGAAAACTAATCAGGAGAAACCACAAGAGATCCCCAGGCTGGATTTGAGCTCTCTCTCTAGTGCGGCCAAATGTGGCTGAACCCAGACCAAATAGAGATGTTTACTGACAGCCTAATAAACAAATGGCCCCCTTTGGATGTAACCTTGATGAATGGAGCATCCAGGTGTTTTCAATAATGGCAATAAGCACTACAACTCAAAGTATTTCTGATTCAAGTATAATGCATTATTAGGCCATTAGAGGCTGGGCACGGAGGACCATTTGGACACGGCCCTATCAATAATGCTGCTTCCCAGCCTGCATTTAGGCCCGGGGAATTAGTCATCCTGATATTCTATTTAATAAAAACCTCAAGAAGAAGCATCAAAAATCACATTACATTTTAACAGGGTTACAGCAGCCCGGGAGAACCACAAGTTTAATTTTCATAAGAGCATTCATTCCTCAATTATGTCAGACATGAAAATGTAAATGGCAAATTTAATGCTAACAATATCCCTCAAAGCACATTGGCAGGTAAAGGCACATTATGTTGAGTGGATGCTGGCTGCATATCAAGCAGCCCCCAAAGTGAGAGGTGGGGGTGCAGAGAGGAGGAGGGATTCAGGCTACTTAGTTGGGCTCCTCCCCACCCCCACCCCCGCCACCTCCCCAAAGAGCTACAGCCTCCAAGCTGGGGGAGGGGACCAGTAGGGAGGAACAACAGAACTGAGTCCATGGGGATGACACTTGTGAGTCTTAGGGACATGGGCTCCCTGGCACCCCCTAATCATGGCATTTCCCATAGGTGCCAAAAGCCCAGTTTTCTTATCCAGTGGCAGCCATTTAAAGGCATCCCAGGCCCTAAATGTGAGCAGAACTTCCAAGAGATTGCCAGGAATTGTATAGAGTGTGAGATGAGAATGTGCATTTTAAACAAAATTCCAGATTAGGGCCTCCCCCTCCCTCATCTTTTTGGTCAAGAGTGTAGGTGGAAAGAGGAGAAGTTATTTCCTTTTTTTTTGCCTTTTTTTCTTTTTGGCCTCTTCACGGTGTATGGAGTTCCCAGAACAAGGATCAGATCCAAGATGCAGCTGTGGCACTGCTAGATCCTTAACCCACTGCGCCGGGCCCGGGATTGAACCTGCATTTCAGCGCTGCAGAGATGCCACCAGTCCTGTTGTCCTGCAGCAGGAATTCTGCATTATGTCTCTTTTTAATGGAATTTTTTAATTCTGCATTATTTCTATTTTTCATCAACCACCAGAGAATGTCACTGCCTTTTTCCATAAAGAAAGTTTTCTCTGAAAGAAGTTCATGATATTTGAGGAGTTCCCGTTGTGGCTCAACAGCAAAGAACCCAACTAGCATCCATGAGGATGAGGGTTCAATCCCTGGCCTCAGTCAAGTGGGTTAAGAATCCAGCCTTGCTATGAGCTGTGGTGTGAGCCAGCAGTTTCGATTTGACCCCTAGCCTGGAAACTTCCATATGCCTCAGGGTGGCCCTAAAAAGCAAAAAAAAAAAAAGGAAAGTTCATGATATTTGATACTTTAAAGTAATCAATGTTCGAAAAAATAATACCCAATATCGGTATAGACATAGCTGGGAAATATTAGAGCTTCAGTTACAGGTGACCACGATAAAGCAAATAGCAGTAGTCATACAAATTTTTATGTGTGTGCATATGTGTTATCTTTACAATATAATGTATAAGTGTACATTTCTATAAAATGTATATACCTTAATTTTTAAAAAAACACGTTTGATAAAATAATGCTAACCATCTTCTGACAACATAAGTTTGCCACAAACCTTTAGCTTGTAAAACATGCAATATCTGTGAGCACAATAAAGTGAAGCACAACAAAATGAGAGATGCCTGTACATGCATAAGAAATCATCTGAAAAGTTATACAGCAAACTACTAAGGGGACCTAATGAGTATGCATTAATTTTGTAAGCAAAAATAATAACGATAAAGTTTTTTTCAAGATAGAAATCCTCCTAGAGAATGTCCATTCGTGGACAGAGCCATCTGTCTGATGACAAGCAGTTGTATCATTCCTTCTGTGTTGTTCTGCGTTTGTAATTAAATCCAAATCATAAAACATGGAAGCAGAAAGAAGGCTCAGATGCAATCTTGTCTTATTCCTCCCTTCTCTCTAGAGGAAACTAAGGCCCAGAGAGGTTCATTCATTTAATAAAGATTTGCCAAGAGTCTGAAATGTGCCAGGTAGGACTTGAAGCTCTGGGCTTCCCTGCAGGGCTTCTTCCAAGCCTCAGACTGAAGACCGTGGAGCAGATGCATCACTAATAACTAGATTCCGTGTAACCCGACACAGGGCAGCAAATTTTGCCATGATTCCCTTTTATTGAATGTTATTAGAAGTTCACCTTTCAAAGGATCTACTTGGGTGGTTTTATTTCCAATAATGTAATGTCATTGTTGTAAATATTCTTTGCTCTTTTCATATGAGAGGCTTTATAATGGTTTAAAAAAATGAAAACTTTCAAACTATATTATTTTGTATGTTAAAAGTCCTATAGAGAAAACATAAGAAGATATGCACATTAAGTTGATGTCAACAAACTTTTATTGGATATATACATTTTATAAGACACGGTGATGGCTGCTGAGGATACAGCCTCTCAGTCTTGAGAAGGAGCTAAATGCATAGACAAATAAGACAGCACAAAGCCATATGGGTCTAGATAAAAGTGCCTATCAGAGTGGCATGGCGCTGAGGGATCAGTGATTGACCTTTGGAGAGGGCTGAGGGGAAGTTTCACTGGGGTAACATCCGAGCTTAGTTTTTAATAATGAAAAGGTATTTGCCACTCCCACCCCATCTCCTGTGAGGTCCCTCACTCTCTACACCAGCACATCTCATTCATTCACCATGTGATTTAATAACGTGTCCCATATCAGTAACAGATCCTAGCTGCTGTGACCTACACCATAGCTCACAGCAACGCCAGATCCTTAACCCACTGAGTGAGGCCCCAGGGATCGAACCCGCAACCTCAAGATTCCTAGTCAGATTTGTTTCCACTGTGCCACAACGGGAATTCCTAGATCGGTTGAGTTTGAGGAGCGTTTGGGACATTCAAGGAAGATTTGCGATGGACATAGAGTATGGGGCTCCTGAGAAAGTTCTGCCCGGAGACACAAACTTGTAAGCTTCATCACGTGGTAGTGGTTTAAACCCTCAGAATGAATGAGCTTTTTGGCCCAGGGAGAAAATAAATTAAAAGAAAAAATGGTTGCCTAAGCTAAAGTTGTTCCTAAGTTACTAAGGAACAAAACTGTGAGACCCAAACAGAACAAGAGAAACCAATGAGGACGACAAAGAAAGATACAGTCAGAAAAGTGGTAAAATAACCAGAACAGGGACCAAATTACAGACACATAGAGCAGTTTCTGGGGAATATCTTGTGAGTCATGCTTTTAGCCAAGGGACGTCTGCCATGCAATGTGGGGTGTGAGTAGTGGGAGAGGTGTCACATTTCACAGCAGCGAGTGGAGCTGCATGTAGGGAAGGCCACACAGATCACAAGAAACCAGACATCAAAGATGGGGGTGAATTCAGCGTTATTAAGTAGGCATGGCCCTTTGGGCTTCCTCGAGTAACGTAAAATAAAACTGAGTCACAAAACTGTAGGAAACTCACCAAATCATAGGAAATTTTCTTGATACCTTAGTTCTGGCTGGATTCCAGGGTAACTGAGGCAAGGTATATACAGCCCAAGCTCCCAGACATTCTGAACAAAGCTTTTCCTTTTTTTTTTTGTTTTCATAAAAAAAGATGAAAAAATTTTTCTCCTATATCATCCCATACCACATATCATGATCCACTCCCACTTTCAGCCCCTTCCCTACACTTAACCACCCACATCCTATGACAAGGGTAGGAAAAGCATCATCCAGAGAAATGAGACACATTTGCCATCCACAGCGACCTTCACCCTACCTTGGCCATGGCTGTCTCCTCCCCATCAGCACTGTAAGCATCTGTCACATGCGGAGTATCTTGACTCTTGGATCCCTGCTCTATGTCCAACATCAAAAGAACAGAGAGGGTTTGGAATCACACTGATTCTAGATGTCAGCTGGGGGGAGGGTGAAATATGAATATTCTAAGACAAAGAATTACACGTCTCAGAGTGCTGTGCCAGAAGATAAGATGGCACAGGCAGGATGGGGCAAGGACCTTGCTTAAACCAGTAGTACAGTGGGGAAGGCATTTTAACCAGAGATTTTAGCTCTGGGTTCTTTCTTTTCTTTCTTTCTTTTCCTCTCTCCCTTTCTATCTCTCTCTCTTTCTTTCTTTATCTCTCTCTCTCTCTCTCTCTCTCTTTCTTTCTTTCTCTCTCCTTCCTTCCTTTCCTCCCTCCCTCGCTCTTTCTTTCTTTCTTATTTAGCATATGGAAGTTCCCAGGCTAGGGGTCCAATCAGAGCTGCAGCTGCCAGCCTACGCCACAGAGACAGCAACGCCGCATCCTTAACCCACTGAGCAAGGCCAGGGGTCGAACCTGTGTCCTCATGGATGCTAGTCAGATTCGTTTCCGCTGAACCATGACAGGAACTCCCTAGCTCTGGGTTCTTGTCAAGAACACAGTCAATATCTGTGAATGCCTCCACCTTCTTCCTGGAGACCTCAGTAATACTCCCTTGTGCAATTGCTAAAGAGCGTGGTAAGAGAAGAGGGGTTCTAAGAATGAGGAAACTATGAGTTATAAACCAGCCAGGTGCAAGGACTGCAAAGACCTGGTATTGGACTGGGAGAACAGTCTTCTGCCCTCTGGCTTCATGTTTCCACGTGAGGAACATGATTAACTGACTCTTTTGGCCACTTCTTCTCCCCACCCGCCAAGGAAGAGGAGCGAACTACTGGATTGTTTAATTGGGAGCCAACACTTGTCTGAGACTGCCTCTGGGTCCCCCAGGGCCCTGTAGAAGTCTCCATCAGCAGAAGGCACTCTTCTGTTCTGAGTTTCCTGTAGAAGCAGGTGGAGAAACAGAGTGCTGGGTGACAACTACTGGGAGCAGCTGGAAGGGCTCCACATTGCACAAAACATATTTACAGTGTGGGTCTTGACATGCGCCAAGCATTAACTTTCATTGGCAGGTATACTGACATGCTCAGGACACTGGTTTTGCCCAGATGAGACTGACAAAAACGAACACACATTAACAAATGAGATTTGGAATACTGAGGGGCGGGGAGGAGGGGGTGGCTATTCAGAAGGTATTCAGGCCTTTTTGTGTGCTGAGCCCTGAGTTTTATATACATTATGACCATCTCATCTTCACAATAATTCCGTTTGACAGTTAAGAAAACGGTGTCAGAGAAATTAGGCAACTTGCTGTGACACAGCTGAAAAGAGGCACACCCGGCATTTGAAGCCTCAGGTCTGTGGAACTTCAGAGCTGAACCACTCAATCAACTACACTGCCAAGTGGCAAGTACATTGTTTCCTGCATTGTCTATTTGTTTATAGCTCCAGCCCTATGTTGGGGCAGAAAACCCATGGTCTAGGAGTAGTAGAAACATCTGAATTTTTAGTTGGGGTTCAGAAAATGTTCAGGATCTGGCAGGAGGCTTTACCCTTCTATCTAGGGGAGAACTTCCTGAGATCAAAGCTGTTGCTGTTTAGGGAGGTGGCAGGGCACGCACGGGTTTTGAGCAAGAATCCTAGCTCTGCCGCTTATTAACTGAGTGATATCAAATGAGATGCTCTACTTGAGAGCCTCAGTTTCCTCACCTGGAAAACACGGCTGATGATAGTTGCCTCATGGAGTTGTCACAAGCATTAGAAGAGCTAATGCATATAGAATACCTACATGCTGTACCTTACACCTAGTCGCTCTGGTATCCCCCACCGTATACTATCGTCCGCCTTCATAAACATTGCTTCTCTTCCTTGCTTCAATTTGTGAAAATAATAGGAAGGAATCACAGTGAGAGAGACTGTATCTCAAAAACAGAAGTTGGAGTTACATTGTGGTGCAATAGGTTAAAGTTCCAGCTGGGTTGCTGCTGTGGTTTGGGTTTGATCCCTAGCCTGGGAACATCCGCATGTCATGGGCATGGCCAAGAACAGACAAACAAACAAAAATGTTAAGAGATGATATTAACAGTTCAAAGTGTTCAGAGGAACTAAGGCCAAGCTTCTTTACACGGGGGCCCATAGCCCAATGAGGATCAGTTCCTTATCAGCTACTCAGGAAAATCTGCAAGAACTCAAACCTCAGCAGGGGCGTGGAGCAGGGCTGATAGCCTTCTAAGACAGGACTGTGTGGATCCCCATCTCCAGGTATTCATACCCTTGTGTGCTCTCCCCTCAGTATGGGCTGGACTCGGTACTCACTTCTAGTGAATAGCATACCGCAAAAGTATTGGATGTCCTTTCTGAGACTAGATTTAAAAGCTGAAACTTCTGGAAGTTGCCCTTGTGGCTGAGCTGGTTACAAACCCAACTAGTATCCGTGAGGATGTGGGTTCAATCCCTGGCCTCGAAGTGATTTAAGGATCTGGCATTGCCACAAGCTGTGGTGTAGGTCGCAGACATAGCTCAGATCCTGCATTGCTGTGGCTGTGGTGTTGGCCAGCAGCTACAGCTCCAATTCAACCCCTAGCCTGGGAACTTCCATATGCTGCTGATGTGGCCCTACAAAGAAAAAAACAGAAACAAACAAACAAAAAAAAAACCTGCAACTTCCATTTCCTGCCCTTCATTTTCCCTTTCCTTCAATATCTATTCCTTCTTCTCTGTGGCGAATATGTCTTGGCTACGTCAGACACAAATCACCAGCATCTCCCCAGTTTGGCCTCTCCCAGCCCTAACAAAGCCCAAGGATAGGGCAGGCAAGACAGTGTTTGCCTTAGAGGGTGGGGTGCAGGGGAGACAGCAAACACTCACTCAGGATGAATGTTTGACCCTGTCATACCTGGCCGTGGACGTGGGCTGCTCCGTGAACAAGTGCAAACCCCATAGCCTGTAGGCTTCTGACTAAAAGAGCATCAGATCCTTAGAGAAGTAACAACAGCCAGTAGACAGTCAGAGGGTGTCAACAGCCATGTCTAGAAAAATTAGGCCCCTTGGAGTGAAATTTTCCACTGATAACATTTTACAGCTTCCCTTTCCATTTGTGACTACACTGGGGAAGTGTGGACTTACAGATACTTTTGAGCTAGAGATGCTTTACATACTCAGGAATTAAGTAAAGGTTTTATCCTACAGCCCAAGTATTAAAAAATGTCTCAGGCAGACATTTTTGGTAGATAAGTTCTACCAAGACTGAATTTCTCAAGGCCTTGTAAGCCAGTGTCTGGTTGAAAATTTGCTACAGTTTCGTTTGGGACATTCAGATAACTCTGAGGAACCCTGATAGGCTATGGGAGTCATTATCTCCCCGAAAGTAGATGCAGTTCCAAGAGCAGGAAATTAAATAGCTTATTTTAGCCAAGAAGACTGCCGTAAATTAGCTAACTCCATTACTTTCATTGCAGTGCTTATCTCGCCCTGAAGGACAGCCTTGGGACGGCAAAGATGCTCTTAACTGCTGAGCCAGGAGGGGCTCCCGCTGCATTAAGGCGCGGTGTCAGGAGTGTCTGGAGAGAGGACAGCGCCATTACGTGCCCTAAATGCTGCCACTTTGGATTCAGACAAGGATTCTTGCAGGTAATTTTTAACAAGTCAGTGAGCTCCGTGAGGCCAAGGACGGTATCCTTCATCTCTGAACGTATTCTAAGATGCTCTGTTTTCAGCTAATCCACAATTTTCTAACCTCTAAAGGAGATGATAATACCCACACACTAGAAGTTGCAGAGAACTTTGCAAGTTAGGTACCAGGAACCCCTTACGTGGTTCCTGGCATACAGTAACCACTCAATATTCATATACTTAATAAATGAAGAAGAGGATATTGCATAAGGGATCATGGAGATAAAATTATCCATAAAAACATCTTTATCATTGTGCGTACAGTCAGACACTATCTTCACTAGATAGCAGTAAAAAAAAAAAAATAGCCTTTTTTTTTGTTTGTTTGCTTTTTAGGGCTGCACCTTCAGCACCTGGAAGTTCCCAGGCTCCAATCAGAACTATAGCTGCCGGCCTATGCCACAGCCACAATGTGGGATCCAAGCCACATGTGCGACCCATACCATAGCTCACGGCAATGCTGGATCCCCAACCCACTGAACAAGGCGAGGGATCGAACCCACATCCTCCTGGATACTAGTCGGATTCGTTTCCACTGTGCCACAATGGGAACTCCTTAGATTCTAGATTCTTGACTGATCTTTTCTTTAGCTCTGGCAATACCCTTGTTGCCAAAACACTGTCCCACCGAGAGGGACCAGGCTAAATCGTATTAAGCAATATCCACCAGCTTGGAGGAAAATTCTCATCTAGCTCAGACAAGAGGTTCGTCCAGAACACTATGTAAAATCCAATCTTAAAATTTAATTATTGAAAAAGTGCCTCAGTTGTGCCTGAGCAGCAGTACTTCTTAATGGAAGTCTTCTGTCATCTGAGAAAGATAACCCTTTTCTCCCCTTACCACACTAATAATAGAACAAGTATTGTTCTACTCCTAGGAAACGTAAGCTCAGGACAGTGCTTTGGAGGGCCCATTAGAAGGAATTCAATTTGGAGTTCCAGAAAATCCAGGATCCTCCCCAGCAGATTACCCCACCTTCACCATGTGCTGCAGAATCATTTCCCCACACCCAAGCCCAAGAATCACTATTGCCCAAATAAATGTATTAAATAAAAATCACAGGCCCCTTAACTATCAGATGTCATCCCTTCCCTCACACCACAGCTGTGAGAACATAGGGACCTCGTAACCCATAGCTTCACAGAAACATGGACGCCTGCACCAAATTTCAGTGTGGGATTTGGAGTTCCCTGGTGGTCTAGTGGTTAAGGATTCTGCATTGTTACTGCTGTGGCTCGAGTTCGATCCCTGGCCTGGGAACTTCTGCATGCCCCAGGTGCAGCCAGGAAAGGGGGGAGGCATGAGAAGACTAGCAATTACTGAGCTCCTTCGAGACACTTGACACCATGTGCTGGTTTTCATATGCAGGCTTTACCTACCCACTGAGCATTCAGTTCAGTACATGGTTTCTCCAGATTATCATGTCTTCGACCTCTCCCAACATAACCATCTTAAGGAAACTGATATAACATGTGTTATTAAATAGCTGTGAGGAAATGAGTTCCTACCTTCATGGGATAAAGATGCCCAAAGATGCTGATTTGGTTTCTGGAAAACATTGTCCTTAGTTCAAGGCTGAATGTGGAAAGAAGCAATGGCAGGATGCTGCAAAGGTCAAAGTGTTTTCACAGTGGAAGCTGCTGTGGTTGGCCAGCTCCAGTTCAGTAAATGAGATGAGAAGGAAGGGACGGTCAGTGCAAACCGATAAATCTCCTTCCATGCAACCCTTTATCTGAATATGTCACAAAAAAAATCTAGACAGGAAATATGTAACCCTAAAGCAGTGGCCTGATACGTTTATTATCCATAACTGAATTTTCTAAAGATACAGCACGAGTTAAACTGAGAGTTCATGCTTTAAGGGAGACTTAAACTGCTGAACTCTCCTACTCACTTAAAATGAGAATCAGATGGCTGTATGGCTTGAAGAACTATGCCCAGGAACCACTGGGCAACTCAAAGAGCTGATCCCTGTAGAGAAAAAGAGCAAGTCCTGAAGAAAGGGCCTGTGGGAAGGACAGACAGACTTCTCCTACTTCCCCAGGGGATTATGGGTCTTCCAGAGATCCAGCAACTCGGAGTTCCTGTTGTGGCATAGCAGAAATGAATCTGACTAGGAACCATGAGGTTGTAGTTTCGATCCCTGGCCCCGCTCAGTGGGTCAAGGATCTGGTGTTGCCATGAGCTGTGGTATAGGTCGCAGATGCGCTGGGATCTGGCCTTGCTGTGGCTGTGGTGTAGGCTGGTGACTACAGCTCTGACTGGACCCCTAGCCTAGGAACCTCCCTATGCCATGGGTATGGCCCTAAAAAGATGACAGACCAAAAAAAAAATCCAACAACTCAGTAGCTCCTAGAGTGAAAACCCAATGAAGTTAGAATGATTTGCCAAAGACCAAAATGCTCAGTGACCATGACACATATACCTGCAATTCGGTCCTGTTTTTTCTGCACTTGCCCCATGGAGTTACAGAAAGTTTGCCTCATGACAAACCAAGGAGCCAACAACACAGTATATACTCCCCATACCCACGGGCACACCACCGGTGTCACCAGCCACCAGCTGTAAGTCCTGGAGAGGATTCTCACCACACAACGTGATTCAGTCTAAGGGTATTTTAGAAAGTGGCCAGGCTGACAGATGAGCAAATTCCTCCCAGCAGACCAGCTACTCTAGGGCTTACAACCATTTCAGACCCACTCACCAAAGCACGACAGTTCTCAATCCTGGAGAATACACACAAAAGTATCTGGTGATATTAACATCAATGAAAATGATAACAGCAATATTTATGGAGCACTTCCTCTGTGCCAAGCATTGGAATCAGTACTTAACTTGCTAGAGCTTGTAGAGCTGAGTGTCTATCAAAGTCAAGCCAACTAGAGCAGCATTTGGAAGAAATGGTCTCTATGGGTATGGACGTTTCTTCCATATTGATGTAAATTTAGGCAGTGTTATTTCTGAAAGCTTCACATTAGACATGTGTGTCCTGGCAATAGATGACCACTAAGAATTTAGCAGTGATTGTATTACATTATCATGGGATAAACATTTATTTTTTTTATTGTTTCTAGATTTTATTTTTCTCCAAAAAGAAAAAGGCTTTGGTTATATAGTCATTTTTGACTGAAAAAATTTTTAATGATTTTTATTTTTTCCATTATAGCTGGTTTACAGTGTTGGGATAAATATTTCTTTTTTGCATTTTTTTTTTCCTTTAGGGCCACTCCTGTGGCCTATGGAAGTTCCCAGGCTAGGTGTCGAATTGGAGCCACAGTTGCCAGCCTACACCAAAGCCACAGCAACCCCTGACCCAAGCCGGTCTACGACCTACAAACCACAGCTCACAGCAATGCCAGATCCTTAACCCACTGAGCAAGGCCAGGGATCAAACCCTCATCCTCATGGATCCAAGTTGGGTTTGTTAACCACTGAACCATGAAGGGAACTCTCTGGATAAATATTTCTTAAGCACCTGTTTCGAGAAAGGGGGGGCAGGTTGGATCCTGCGCACACCAAGTAGAGCAGGAGTCTCTGCCCATAGGAATTTACAGCTGGTGGGGAATAGGAATCACAAAGCAAAATAACTGTGGAGCTCCCATTGTGGCTTGATGGGATCGGCATTGTCTTACAAGCTCTGGGACATAGGTTCAATACCTGGCCTGTCACAGTGGGTTAAGGATCTGATTGCCGCAGTTGCAGCCCAGGTCGCAACTATGGCTGGGATCTGATCCCTGGCCCTGGGCACTCCATATGCCACAGGGCAGCCAAAAGGGGGCGGGGAGGGGGAGCAAAACAACTGAGAAGGAAGCATCGTGACTGCAAAAAGTGAACTCTGGTGGTGTTGCTACAGAAGTTCAGAATAGGGCAACTTCTGCAGAGGAGAAGCTGGGAAGGCTCTCGGAGGAGGGCGAGTCTGAACTGTTGATGAAGAGAGGACAAGGAGGTGGGGTAGGAGAGGGGGAGAAGGGAAGGAAGGGTTCAGAAGGCCGGCAAAAGCTGGGGAGAGTCAGTCATGGGGCAGGAAGCCACACGGCACAGGAGGAGAAGAGAGTGGCCAGCATTTACTATGTTGCCGGCCTTGGGTTAAGACTAGGACGCAAAGATGGTTATGGTAAGGCTCCTGCCCTCTAGGGGCTCATGCTCTAGAGCAGTGCCTCTCAAACTGCAGCTCTAGGTGAGAGAAGGAGCGTTCTCCACCACAGGAAGCATCCTGCGATTTCTTTATCAAGTCTGGTTAGGCAACAAGTGAGCTGACATAGTGGCAGAGTTGATTTACCTTCCCCCCCTTCACGGACCAGCAGCAGGCGTGCTGTACGTGCAATCATAATTCTCTAGAACGAAAGTCTGCAAAATGGGGCTCGAGCAAGAAGACATACTGGGGCACGGAAAGAAAATGTTTTAATTGCTCTCTTATATAGGGCCACAATCTCTTATCTGAAACCTTGGATTTTCCTTGGATGCTAGCGAGGCCAAATGGTGCACACACAGTGTATAATGTAACTCACCCCATGGAAGTTAGGGCAACGCCCACTCATCAGACACCTGAACATTTCTGCAGCACAGTGTGTGACTGGTCCTCAAACAGCATAAATTCAAAAGTCTTTTGTCAGTGTGAGTTGGGTTTTGCCGCTGTTGGGAGACAATTTTTCCCAGATTTCTTGGCATTCCTGCATGGTCCAAGTCTTTCGAGCAAAGGCATTGGCAAGCTGTGTTCAGAGATGACTGAACAGCAAACATGCCTTGGAAGCTGGAGAGAGTGAGTGCACATGATAAGGAGAGAGAACGCCTCTCCTCCCCAAATGCATTCCAGGCATGTAAAGCCTCCTCAGAGAGGCCCCAGGGGCAGCCAAAAGAAGCAGGCGTCATCATTACTCCCTATTCCCGGGAGCTTGGGCCCAGCAAATTTAACCAACCTGGCAGTCACACAACCGACAAGTGGTAGAGCTGGGCTGCAACCCAGTTCTGCAGGGTTCTGCCAGATGCCCTGTGTTGTCCTTACCCACTGTGCTCGGATGAGAACGTGCCAAGAGCATCACCTGCTGTGGAATCTCATTTAAGGCAACCCTCTTAACCGTGCTGCTCTATGTCCTTATCTGTAAAATAGGGCTAATACTTTCCTACCTCTGAAACTTAGGAGGATTCGTGAGATGATCATGAGATGCTGTAGGCTGAGATACTCTGGAAATTAAAAGGCACTGTTAAATGTAAGAGATTATAATTCATATAATAATAATATATAATCATCACAGTCCTAAAAACACAAAATGGGAAAGAGTTAAGTGATTTCTAGCCTTACCACTACCTCCCATGGCAGCCTGGAGAGGCCCAGTGACACCCAAGGGCCCTGCCCTGACTGGGTACAGACCTTGGCTGACTCCCCCAGGGTGTGGCCAATACATAAGGGGAAGGCAGCTCTGGCCCCCCAGCAGCAACAGAACCCTGTTTTCCATTTCCTTCATTCCAGAAATAGCGAGGCCCTCTCTTCGGGTTACAGGATGGGCGGTGGAGCTGCTGGGTTTTGATTTTACCCAGAAGTTATGCGAGGAGAAGAGCAGTTCCAGAGCCTCTCTGAGTAGGAATGAGGATCGCGGCCTTAATTCCCCGACTTGGCTAAACACTCGCTGTGGCTAGCTAGAGTTTAGAAAGAGTAAATATTTTTTGGAGTGTCAAGCAAATGATTTTGTTTTCTAAATCCATTCTGACATGGGGTCTGGAAAGAAGAATTACAGGTTTGGATTAGGTCCAGGGAACAGGAACTCACATTTGAGCCCCAGCCGAGTAGCAGATTCAGAGCTGGGCATGCGCACTGACCTCTCTCTACTCCGAACTGAGGTTGGGGAAGGAATAACCAACATCCTCATTTATTACTGATGAGGGAGGAAAGGCTCAGTGAGGTTAACTGTCCATCACAGTAACAGAGCCGGGGTCCGAACCCCGCTTGTCCATCTCCAACACCCATGCTGTTTCCAGGTCACTCTGCTCCTCTGACTTATTTAAGGTCCTGCTTCACTGCTGATGACCAAAGAACAGATAAACTGTTGTGCCAGTGCCTCTTTATCTCTTTGGACATAACTGCTTTTCCCTCCACTGATAAGAAAATTAGCTCCTTAAGACAATAAAATGGTGCTGTTGACTTTTCCTTCTCGCCCCAGGATGATAGTGACCGATGCCTGTGGAAGTTGACTTAGACATCCCTGCTGTCCTGGCTTAGTACTCAATTGCTAGATTCTAGCTGCACATACAATACTACCAAAAAGTAGATGGAGAGACCAGAGCAAATCAGCCAGTTACTAGAGATGATGCACCTGAGCAAAGGGTCCAGCTGTCGGGGCATACCAGAGCCCCCAGGAGGCTTTAGCAACAGCACAAGCTCACTGGCCTCCAGTCCCGTAACTCAGGAAGCCACAGGGTCCCTCCTGCTCCTGGTCACACACTCCTATTCATAGATGCCCCATCCCAATTTTTGTTGACTGAGATTTGTGTTATAACCTAGCCTTAGAGGCGCAGGGGTCCAGTTTATGCTTGAAATGGAAGAGGAGATTTGAAAAAGGTCTGAAAGAAAACATGGAATATTGCTAAAGTGTTAAAGCGTTCAAAAATGAAAGAGACAGAGAAAGACAGAGATGGGGTGGAACAGAGAAATGCAGAGAGCAGGAGAGAGAACAGTCACTTTGTCTAGAGAAGGGATATGCTGTTGAAACACAATCAACTCTTTGGGGATGCATTTTTTTTCCTTTTTGGTTACAGAAAATCCAAGAAGATATAGTCTTCTTCTAGAGCCCTGTTGGGCAACTACTTTACAGTGGGCCCTGGCCTGGCACTCTACCCACACTATCTGGAATGGAGTGCTCCTTCTAGTAAACCCAAACTACATGCCCACTGATGTCTTTAGAGAAAAACAGAGGAATGCAAGTGAGGAGGAGGAGGAGGAGCGGGGAAGGGAGAGAGAGGACTAGGCAGGCAAGGAGGAGGAGGAGGGAAACTGTTATTTACTGTAGGTACACATATTCCAGGACTATGTTAAGCAAGGTCCAAGCATCACAGCATTTCTCCACATCCGCTCTGCAGACCGCAAAGGCTTGAATCTTCCCTTTAAAAAAATGAGGAAAGTGTGGGTCAGATACCATCACGGTCACGTGAGTAACAGCTACCTGTCACACTGCTATGATTCTGGGCCGATGAATGGGCCGAAAAGAATTCTGCTAGGGCAAAGAGGGGAATTAAATTTCTTTGCTCCTAAAATAAGCACGTCACCAGTACTAGCCGGGTTTGTTACTGCTGAGCCACGATGAGCCCCCAGAACATATTTTTTTCAATCAAGTATTATCCGTTGGATCTGAAGGCTAAATAAAAGTGCAGTTTATCAGTGTGCTCCTTTTTCTCCCTTTACTAACTGAGCTCTCTAGCTATGGTATAACCATTTCACAAGTAAAAACCAAAATAAAATTGATACCAAAAATTGGGGTTTTAATCATAAAAGCAAATTGTTTATATTGTAAAGGATAACCATCTATTAGCTTAATTCACAAAACTTACCATCATACCACTTTTTCGTTTCTTAATCCTATACTACCTCCTTGTGACTTCATTCATTAGCTGATTTAGATCATTAACTTTTTCCAGTGTTTTAGAAAAAAAATTTTACATACATCGCTGTATAAATTTAAGGTATGCAGCATGATGGTTGGTTTATATACTCTGTGAAACGATTACCACGATAGGTTCAGCTCAATAATTCTTACATGGTATCTTTATTTTTAATGTTTTATAGGGATTATAAAATCCTTAGGAGAAGGGATCAGGTACATCACCTAGTAGTTACTGAGCAAGCACTATGTGCCTGGAGCTATATTAGCCCATCGAAGGGTTTTTGTATCCCTAATAGCTATGTTGTTCAATTTGCAGTTTACAAACAGTAGTAAAATCAGCTTGGCAGCCTAACCACATTTTTATTAATGATATAGTATAAAAGAAAAGTGAATGAGAAGGAATAGCAAATAGCAGCATTTTAAGGATGTACCCACATATTAAGGATGTTTCACTAAATGAAACTTTGTTTCAGGTGTGTGTGTGTGTGTGTGTGCATGCACACGCACGTGCACGTGCACGCAGTGGGTCTCGTGCAAAATATTTTTGTCCATTAAAAAGATTTGAAATACTGGTATAGAACAGTGTTCTGTGCATCATAGTGTTCTATAAATATTTATTGACTAAATGAATGAAGTCAATAGTTCTAGAAACGGGTTTTCTGTTTTGTGGTTTGCTTTTTTTTTTTTTAACTGTCTGCTGAAAAGCCTGTTTAAACTTCTCTGGCTGAAAACAGAAGTCACTTCGTAGCATAAATTCATTTGGCAGCCCGAACACTTAGGGGCCTCTTTTCCATATATAAATAAAAGGGGCTGAGGCCAATGTAGGGAGAAGAGTAGGCAGGACCTCTGTGGCCCGAAAGGCTCGTTCCCCTCAGGCCCTCTTGGTGTGCAGAGCTGGTTGCTGGGCCACGGATCTCTTTGAGTATCAAGAAGCCTCCTTGGAAAATAAGAGATGGACACCTGGCTCTGTCCCTTTAGAGCTTCAAAAGGCATGGGATGGCCCCAGCCAAGGTCCATGGGCAGCAAGGGGATCTCTCCATGAGTCATCCTCTTGGATACTAGTTGGGTTCTTAACCCAGTGAGCCACAACGGGAACTCCAAAATATGACTGTTTACGCTATGGAATTATAATAAAGTTCTACCCACATTAGTGATACAGTGATTGCCATATGGGTTCAGGTGGAATTCAGAGCGGACACTAAGATAACTTGAACTCATTTTAAAATATCATGTGAAAATACAAAATACCGCAAAATGAGAAATATCTCTGAAGACAGAGAATGAGCCACCAACATACTCAACTCACATCGTGGCAACAGACTTCAGACAGAGGTTACCTGGGTAATCACTTGCATGAATATGTACTGATGGACAGAATTTATAGAAATGCATAATCGTGTATCTATTATGTTTCATTCTCAAAACATTTAGCAGTGATAGGCAATATCTGGCATACTTGCTTCCTTGTCAAATCATTACAACATAGTCATGTAATTTTCTTTCCAGATCAACATTTACACGTGTTTTAAGAAAACCACCTATATTTTCCATGGTTTAAATTGCAGTGTGGATATTTAGTTGCTTTCTGCTAGATAAGAGGTAATAATTTGACAACAGGCTTTTCTGATTTCAAAAGAAAGAAAAATGTCTTTGTGGAATGTTTTTCTCATTCATGAGCCTCCCCTCTGCAAACCACCATTTGCCAAGACCTTAAGACATTCCGTGATAAGGAGGAGTGTTGTCGTCAGATATAGGATCCACAGGACTGAAAAATATCTTTCTTATGGAGGAATATTATCTTACTTTTACAGATCTGAGGAAGGGTTAGGAGAGAGATTTAATGGATTACTTTCTAGGCTGGTTGCATCTGCTTGGAAGAAGCAACGTTGGTTTAGATCTTGATTCCTCAAGAGCTAGTAGGTTTTACTCTTCCCCAATATGATCATGGTCTTTCATCTTTTATCTCCTCTCAGAGACAAGTAAGATACCAAGATACCAAGTACATGTGGAACTATTTCACTAATATTTGCTCATATATCTTAAATTTTCTTTATCTTCTAGAGCTTTTATTTCTTATAGCTCATTTTCCATTCTAATTATAATATTAGAGATACTTTCAGTATTTTGTAAATACAGTTTGAATTGACATCCATGTTATCTACACTCAAAGTTCAGCACATCATGTCAGTGGACGTGAGAAAAGGCCTAGGACTGGACACGAGGTGACCTGAGTGAGTTCTAGATCAGCTCAGTCACTGGCTACCTGTGTGATCATGATTCGCCTCTCTGGACCTGAGTTGTCTCATCTACAAAATAAAGACCTTAGAAGAGATGTTCTCTCCTCCTTTAGGTGCTTGGTTAAGCCTCCTTTAGAAATAATTTGAGAGGACATTCCCTTGTGGCACAGCGGGTTATGGATCCAGCATTGCCACAGCTGGGGCGCGGGTCACGACTGCCATGTGCCATGGTTGGAGCAAAAAAAAAAAAAAAAAATGATTTTTAGAGCTAAAATTGCATGGTTTTCATTTAGAACTGTCTCGCCTGTAAAACCTTTGTGCTAAATTTTGTGCATTAGCTTCCCACAGCCCCCTCCTCTCTTTCCTTCCTCAGTCATGAGCTGGAAAGCTAACATTCTTGATTCTCAGACTCCCTTGCACTTATATGAGACAGTAATGTAAGCAAGTTCTGACCTATGATGTTAGCTGAAGTCTCCAGAAAAGCTTATTTATTTATTTATTTATTTAGCCTCACCTGCATCATGCAAAAGTTCCTGGGTCAGGAATCAAAACCATGCCAAAGCAGCAACCTGAGCCACAGTGATGACAATGCCTGATCCTTAACCCACAAGGCCACCAGGGAATTCCCAGAAACGCTTTTTTAAGAGTAGATTCGGTTGTAATATTCCTTCACCCTTTCATTCCCTCTTCTATCTTCCTGCTCGTAATGTGGGTATGAGCCTGAAGCTGCATTATATGACCATAAGGCACAGATATAAAGACAAAGGTTAAACACTAGTACTGGCGAAGGAAAAAGAGTTTGCTTTACAGATGCCTCCCTGAACTATCCCACCAGACCTAGCTGGCCTGTGTTACTCTTCTTATCGCTTGAAACAAATAAATCCTTACCTGTGTCCAGCACTGACTGTTAATTGGGCTTTCTGGGAGTTCCCGGTCCTGGTTCAGTTGTTAATGAACTCGACTAGTAGCCATGAGAGTGGTTTGATCCTTGGCCTTGCTCAGTGGGTTAAGGACCTGGCGTTGCCGTGAGCTGTGGTGTAGGTTGCGGCTTGGATCCTGCATTGCTGTGTCTGTGGTGTAGGCCGGCGGCTACAGCTCTGATTGGACCCCTAGCCTGGGAACTTCCGTATGCAGTGGGTGCGACCCTAAAAATACCAAAAAAAAAAAAAACCCTCAAAAAACAAAAAACAAAACTGGGCTGTCTGTGACCTGCAAATGAATGCTGCCAGAATGAACCCTAAAAATTGATCATTCCTGAAGAGTAATGATTTTAGAACATACTTCAGTAACTTTGGGCTAATTCTAAAGTTTCCACTTTGAGATGACATCGCTTCGCCTTTGTTAGAGCCTCTGTAACCCCTCCTCAGTATTCAAGAGCCTACTCATTACTACCCACACCCCCGTAAAGTGCTCCCTGCCTCTTCTGAGTAGGGCAGACCACAGCCTCCTCCGCGCCACCAGTGTACCTGGCACTGTCCTCTATTTTTGCCACATCTCATTTTACTGGAATTTACTCAATCCAGCTTTTATCCTTATTAAGCCAGGAGTCTCCAGAGGGCAGTCAGCATGTCTTAACCAACTTTGTGTACCCCAAGCATAGCTTTCAACCTGGTACATAATAGATGTTCAGTAAGTAGTAGTTTGGTTATTTAATTTTGAATGAATATATTAATATACTAATATCATAATCCTTTGGCAAACTCATTGCTTATGCAGAAGCAGCTGGGGACAAGTGGACTTTGTGTTGATCATTCTATGTAGAGACTATAAAATTCTGAACAGTTCTATCTGGACTGTATAACTGACACTGTCCTTTCCCTCTAAACACATCATAAACCTACTTTCAAGAGGGGTTTCTTTCCTCTTGAAAATTAAATCTATTTCTAACTCAGCCTCTCTCCCACCTTTTTTGATGCAGCAAGAGGATGGACCCTGGATTTTTATTAATTTAAGGGAAATAAAATATATTATTAAGGTCCTGAAATTCATGGGAATGAAAAACGGAGAGCTCTTTACCAACAATGTTCAGTAAACATTTATTATGCCTGGGAAGCAGGCATTATGCCTTCCCTGGGATAGAATTATTACAAATGGAAGACACGGCAAGATATTAATTCTTTCTGATCTATTGATTTCCTTGGCATAGCACAGAAAGGAGACATTCAGAACTGCAGATTGTGTGTGTTTTTAAGTCAAGAATTATCCTAAAAAGGTCAAAAAAGTAATTGGGATGTAATAGGATTGTGTGAGATTACATTAAAGCCTACAGTTATTCAGTTTATTACATTTTGCTATGAACCACTAAAATGTCTATCTGTCTAGGCAAATTGAAGCTGATTCATTTATGCTTAAGAATGCTTAATTAATTAATATTTTAGTGGCCCTCATTCACTGAAGGTAGAACATGTTTTCTCAAGGGAAGTGATTTGCCTAATAAAAAGCAGCATAGTTGAAAAGAATATTCTGAAATTAGAGTAATTCACATACCAGATTCACAATTTGGGCTACAATTTTTACCTGTACTATCATAAAATTAATGAACTGATTGTTTTTCTTTTGGAAATTTACTTATTTCCTTTTCTACTTAAGTAAATTTATTTTAAAAGAACTGTAAATCTCTACCAAAAATTTGAATAGGCGTTCCCAACGTGGCTCAGCAGAAACAAATCTGACTAGCATCCATAAGGATGCAGGTTCCATCGCTGGCCTCGCTCAGTGGGTTAAGGATCTGGTGTTGCCGTGAGCTGTGGTGTAGGTCGCAGATGAGGCTTGGGTCTGGCATTGCCGTAGCTGTGGCATAGGCTGACAGCTATAGCTCTGATTCGACCCCTAGCCTGGGAACCTCCATTTGCCACAGGTGCAGCCCTAAAAAGGCAAAAATAATTGAATAAATAAACTATGTATAATTATACATATAATTATATATAATGTATCAATAAATTAAATTGTAAATAAGTCAATTCTATATAAAATATGTATAAGATATATATGTAGCCTTAGAAGGCTTTCCCCCGCTTTGGACTCTCTATATATGTGTGTATTAGGGATACTGTTACCTGCATGACTCTAAGCCTAAGGCCTGATCTTTCTTTTTTAAAGTGAGATAAGAAAATGTTACAGAGGGGAGAGGTGTTAGAAACACATTGTCAGGACTTTTTCTTCGACATAATAATGATAATTAAAAAGGGAATTATGTTCTTATTATGGGATTTTACATCATGTCCATGTGCCATGTAGAGTCCTGTTAAATACCATTAGCTATGTATATGGTAGAAAGAGCACAGATTTTGGAGCTAGACAGAGCTGGATATAAACTCCAGCCCCACCACTTACTGCATAACTTGGACAAGATCCCTTCCCCCTCTGATTAGTTTCCTCATCTCCCCTTGAGCCACAAAGTCAGGAATGCACTGCCTTTCTCCATCATCAAATAGAGGGGGTCTCCTCCAGATGGAGCTCCAGCAGGTCCGGAGGCACAAGTGAGTTCCAGGAGGAAGTGTGTCCCCTGCTCTGCTACATTACCATCTCTCTCTGAGCCCACCTGTATGGCCTCAGTTACTGCATAAGTTTCCTTACGCCAACCAATGGCCTTCTGCAGTTCAGCCTGGCTTTCCCACTTATGGCTCCTGATGGCTGATTCTGGAGGTTAGACGCCCTAGTGGGGACTCCAGCTTCCCATACTCCTTTTCATCAGAGCTGAGCTTGTAGGTGGATTTACATATCTCCTGAATCGATGGGGAAAGTTTTATACCAACAAAATTATATTTCCTGCTTAACATAAAGCCAATTTATCTGAATAAAAATGTCTGAAGGATTTCCATATAAAAGTATGAACTCTACAAAAAAATCTGAAATACACTTTCTAATTTGATAAAGTGTCAGAAATAGATGTATTATCATTTCAAGGATCAAGTTCTTTCATGCCGTTTCACTCACTGATGAAATAATCACTTAAATATATGTGAATGATGGAAAAAATTTTCATGATAAGTTCGATATAATACATACATTTTTTAAAAATATATCAAAAGTTTATATTTTAAAACTAGAATTTAGGCATTATTTTTTACATTTATATATCTATTATATGTATATACAGTCATGAAGCATTATTAACAAATCCTTCACTAAAAAATTGCTCCATGAACAATATATAAATTGAATAAAACTAGAAGTAGGGTTTTTTTTTCCCTGTGAAAATCAACCATTATTCAGTAGAGTCTGTGCTCCCTGCAGCATTACTTTTGTGTACACACTATCTCTGCTCTGAAGGCCCCAAGAAATGAGGTACGTTCACCAGCTAAGGGGGAATTTATGCCATAGTAGAGACTTCTTACTTTGCCAGCGTAAGTACAATTGGAGAGATGGACCAGCTTATGATTAGACTAAAAGAAAGGGGCATGCCCTGGATCCCTAGAGCAGACCCACCTGGACTCTGGGACATGTTTTCCTGGCCTGCATTTAGTCAGCTGGCCCCTGACTGTACAATTTATTACAAAGATTGATTTTGTCTTTTATAATTGCCTATACCCCACTTATCTGGGACAGCCTGTGTGAAAATGCACCACCACTGTCAACAGATCATTCAACAGTACTTGCGACCAAAGGAGCAAGTACTGACTTGTCCAAGTACAAATGATCTTCTCTGAACAACCTCCTGACAAGCAGAGTCTCAGAAATGGTGAAAAATCTCAACATCATCGATTACTGTCCTGTGGCCTAACTTTATCTGCCTTTGACCAAAAGTGAGAATGAGGAAAAAAAAAAAATCTCTGAAAGCCATCATCTGGCACTAACAGCAAGACCCTGAGGTTCTACTGAAGATAAACAACTTCACCAAGCACCAACATCAGATGAGGTCACTCTGAGATCACAACAGAGGGAGATAAAATTGAGGCTCCTCCAAAATTCTGAGTACAGATGAAAACATGGAAATGGAAAACATGAAAACAATCAAACGTGTCCCTTGTTCAGCTAATGTGAATGACCACTGCCTTTATGCCAGTTTCATCCTCAGTTCCTCTCCATTTCTCTTTCATCTCCTAGATAAAAAACATTGTTATCCAAGCACAGATTTCACTTTCCTTCCTGACAGTATCCCATCCAGAAAAGTACCCCCTTCTCTAAACATTCCACAAAATCTCCTGACACAAGTTTAAATCCTGAGTTCCTTCCCTGGGTGACCTCCTTTGTTGTAGCAAATAACACAACTTTGTTCCATTACAGGTGTGCTCTAGGGGAGATTTGGCTGGGGGGCAACATTAATCAACACCAAGAGCTACCTTGAGTCATTTAATCTAAAAGTGGACAAGTGCCCAGGGAAAACAAGAAATTACAAACAGAAATAGCACCTTCATCATGACCACAGTCGTGATGGTTGGGAATCAGCATTGCTTTTACTATTTGAAGTATAGAAATTCAGGCAACTATGGTGGCCTGACCTGAGCCCAGGTGGGTATTGATCCTCAGACCCTAGGTTATGTCTACTTGAAGCAATCAAGATGGGAAGGAGCTAAGACTTGGGAGCCTAGGTCATCTGAGAGTCAAAGCTGGAGAAACAAAGTTCAAAACACAAGAGCCATCCTGCAAAGGTAGGGCTGTTGTTGTGAGATCAAGCCAATGGCAGAAGCCAAGTGTAACAAGGATGGAAGTGGAACTTAGCATCGAAAACTTGAGCTCATTGAGCTTTAGCACCAACAATGCCTGTGTGCCAGTTGCCCTACATCATTTTTTCTCAAAGAAGAAATTTAAACTATACCACAGTTTTGATTTATTTTTCTCCCACAAATTAAAGAGTCTCAGTAGTTTAGAAGATGAAACTTTGTTTCCATCCTAATAGTAATCTTAAGGTGGAAGTAGCATTTGGAGCTAAGGCTTGGGTCTCTTCCCTCCCCACTCCTCCCAAAGTTTCTTTGCTGTGTGGACAAAACAAAGGTAAATGAGTTCCTTCTGTGGCACGACAGGATCACTGGCCTCTCTGGAGCTCTGAGATGTAGGTTTGATCCCCAGACTTCACAACGGGTTAAAGATCCAGCATTGCTGTTGCTGTGGCATAGGTTGCAACTGTGGCTCAGATCTGATCCCAGGCATTTAAGTGCACAGTGTCACTCACACATTTTCAGTGTATTGCATGGAACCCTCTTCCATCCAGATATCATCATGCTTTCTTTCCCTACAATTAATGGAATTACATTAGTGAAGGAAACAATACTATCAGAGTGATGCATTAAAACTCTATGTGTTCTGTGGCTCCAGGAAAAGAGCTTTAGTGTTCAGCCTTCTGACCAATGTACTTCCTTGAGTAAAGGAAACAAAGAACTACACCTGACTTTAAACCAAACTGTGGGGAAGGATTGCATGGCCTAGAGATAAAGGAAGAAAGCCACCTTGGCAAATTCTGTTTTTCTCAAACTTTTTCAAGACAAGGTCCACATTTTTATGGGGGCCTAGTTTTCTTGAAAACAAGGCGTGTAACCGTTACTGGGTACCAGAATCCTAAAATTCTTAAGATTTAGGAGGTAAGGACCACAAGTTACTAATAAGCTAAAAGAAAGCAGGCCAGGGTGGAAACATCTGGAGACTCACTCACTTTCCATACCCATGAGCGTGTGTGTGTTTGGTCAGTGTGAAAACAAGTTCTTTTAGTCTGGCCACAAGCTAAGCTAACAGAAGAAACCTTTTCTTCAGCCCCAGCCCTCTGCTTCATCCCCAGCCAAGCTCGGGCGGGGCTTCTCCTTACCCTGCCTGAAGGAAGCAGTGTTGAAAGTAAAGCATTTGCTCTTAAGAGAGGAAGGCCTGTTTTCAAAGGCTAAACATTTAGCTGTAAAATGTGTAAACTGTGTCATGGAATTCTGGCTGTGGTATGTGTCAAGCTAAGAAAACAACACGCCATCTCATCACTCTGTGTAACACAGAGGCATAGCAAGGCTGAGATAGATAAACACATACATATGTAGTTAGTTATGATACTAAAATACAGGAGCTGCTGGACAAACTTCTTTGCTGCTGAAAAGTTAGAGTGACCGCTGTATAAAAGCTGTCTAAAGGACTTGATAGCAGCATCATCAGTTAAGCAGTGGTTACGAAAATGTGTTGCTGGATATGGATGGACTCAGAGATTATCATACTAAGTGAAGTAAGCCAGAAGAGACAAATATCATATGATATCGCTTATATGTGGAATCTAAAAAAAAAAAAAAGAGATACAACAAGACAGAGATAGACCCACAGACATAGGGAAAAAAAACTTATGGTTACCAAAGGAGAAAGTGGTAGAGGAATAAATTAGGATTAATATATAAATACTTTATATAAAATAGATAACCAACAAGAGCTACTGTATAGAACAGGAAGTATTACTCAGTATTTTGTAGTAACTAATAAAAGTAAAGAATCTGAAAAAGAATATATATATATATATATATATATAACTGTATCACTTTGCTGTGCGCCTGAAACTATCACAACATTGTAAATCAGCTATATTTCAAATTAAAAAAAAAAGTCTTGCTGAGAATGTATAAAGATAAGAGAATATCTTATTTTTTATGAGACAGTTTTCTGAAAACGCATGAAGTAGATTTTTGCTATTGAAATCACTTTAGGCATACCCCTATTTTAAAAGTTTTTCTGTAGCACGTATTACCTTCTACCAGGTCTATGATTTATTTTTTGGCTGCATCCATGGCATGCAGAAGTTGCCAGAACAGGGACTGAACCCACACCACAGCATAACCAGAACCACAGCAGTGACAACCGGATCGTTAACCCAGTGAGCCACCAAGGAACTCCTATAATTTACTTATTTGTTGCATTTATTGTTTATTGACTCTCCCTCCTACAACATGTAGACCTTTGCATATGGTGGCTGCTGCTGCCATGGCTGCTGGCCTAGGACTCAGCTCAAATTTCAACCCAGGGGCTTCCTATCCCACATCTGCAGCTCTTCCTCTCCATAGCTCCACCCACAGGCCTAGAGTGCTCCCTTTAGCACTTTATTATCCCAAAGGTGTTACAGGGCTGTTGGTTCCCTAACAGGGAGGAGTTTCTCCCTTTTACCAACTCCACCCCCCAACTGCAATCCTTGATGTGATGTTCCCCACACAGACATGTTGATTTACTATTTCAACATTAAAATTCTTCAACAGCTAATACATACTGGGCACCTACTATGTGTCAGGCTCTGTCCTGGGTGCTTGGGATGCCAACATAGACCAAAACTCCTGAATTAATTCAGCTAACATTTCTTCAGTGCCCATGGAAATTGATATCATATTTAATGCCTCCCAATAAATTTACCCTGTAGCTCTACATTTAGAATAAATCCCACATTGAAATCTCAGCCTGACACCAATTTTTGATGTTTGCCTTTAAGATATGTGGGCAAGAGGGCGTATAATACTCCAGATCTGCAGGGTTTTTATTAAAGTATCTTACCTTACACTTAACTACAAATGAGCAGGTGCTTCCCTTCCCTAGGGCTCTGGGAAAAGGATCATTGACCGCAAATGTCACAGGTTACACAAATCCTTTTGTCATTTCAGTGAGACTCCTTACACACCTAAAGTAACCCAAAAACCAAATTGAATCATTATAGAATTCTGAAATAAATCTTTTAATCCTTTCAAAATTTCTGCCAATCTGCTTCCATCTAACCATACTGGTCCATGATCCACCCATGTGGAAACTCTTTCTCAAGCAAACCATTGGATGTTTTTAGTTGGAGTGTAATTAATGTGCCAAATCATAACTATCATGAAAATATTAGAAAAAGTCAATATAATGAAAAGCCTTCACTTGTCTCTTTCTTGAAATTCTTCTTCAGCTTAACCCAATTGCCTAAGTCACTTAGAGGCCTTTAAACAAAATGAAATCCTAACGATGTCTCTGCCATGAATAATTAATTGTTCATGTACAATCTCCTCAACAAAATCTATTCTCATTAGATTAGAGGTTTCCTCAAGATAATGTGAGTTCATTATGGACATTTTTAACCTCCTTCTTGTATCTTTCTTTGTCCATCTTATCTGTGTCTGTGATCTGAGATTCCATCACCCCGCCCCACCCCCAAAGAGAAATAGTTCTAAGGCATTTAAACCCCCTTGAGAAGTGGTAAACTGTCTTTCTGTTTTAAAACATGGCCGCTTAACTGAGAGAGTAAACAGTGAAGGACTGAACTTAACCTTGGTAAGAAGGGGAGGTTTGCCTTTTCAGAGGGAAAGAGGAGAAGAGAGATGGTAAGGTGTGTCTGCCCACCTTCCCAGAGTGAGTCTTCAGTCTTCCTGAGAAAGCTTTGATGACTGGAAGGTCCAGGGAAGAAAGGAACAGTATAATAACAGAACATCTTGTAATTTCTTTTCAGATGATGAAATGTAAGTTCATAGACACCAAGGGAGAAATTTCAGGGGTCATCTCACATTCACTTGACAAATAACTGAATCCTGCTGTCTGTTCCAGCTCCAGCCACTGGGCCTGAATGAACCTTGTCCCTCCCCCTTTCATAGCCCTGCCTTTTCAGTCTTCCCTCCTCCAGCCGTACCCACAAAGCGTTCAGTTCTTCCAGCTGTATTGCTGAATTGAATCAGATTTACTATATCTGTGTTTGAACTTTTAAAACTAATCTAGATGAAGAAAAGAATCTCATTTATAACCTGAAACATATTTTTTATTTTTCTCTTAAACTTAGTTATGTACATTGGATTATGCCTAATTATTGTTCTTTTTCAAAATAATGACCTAAGAATACTTAGGCATAGAATAAACTTGGCAAATGCTACACAGCTTTTTGTTTCACAATTTTTTTACATAGCTATACTCATCCAATAATTTGGTATTATTTAAATCTAGACTATCATATGCAGTTTTTTGTTTGTGTGTTTATTTGTTTTTTGCTTTTCAGGGCCGCACCTGAGGCATATGGAAGTTCTCAGGCTAGGGGTCGAATTAAAGCTGTAACTGCCAGCCTCCACCACAGCCACAGCCACAGCAACGCGAGATCCGAGCAGCGTCTGTGACATACACCATAACTCATGGCAAAGCCAGATCCCCAACCCACTGAGAGATGCCAGAGATCAAACCTACATCCTCATGGATACTGTTCAGATTCATTTCCACTGTGCCACAGTGGGAACTACCCCTCCCTCGCCTTTTTCCTTTTTTTTTGGCTCATATGCATGTTTGAGGTTAAACATATTAGTCTTTATAACCATCGTTTGGAAGAGCTTCATGACATTCCATTGAGTAAACACATGCTACTTTAACAAACCAGGCCCTTTTCTTTCCATTTTCACTACTATTAATAATACTGCAATAAGCATCTTTCTGCATAAAACTTATATTTAGGATTATTTTCAGAGGTTCAGTTATTAAAGGAGTAACCACTGAGTTACAGGATGATATTTAGGTTGTTGAGATATACCATGAGGAGTTCCTGTCCTGGCTCAGTGGTTAACGAACCCAACTAGTATCCATTAGGACACAGGTTCGATCCCTGTCCTCGCTCAGTAGGTTAAGGATCTGGCATTGCCTTGAGCTGTGGTGTAAGTCACAGACACGGCTCAGATCCTGTGTTGCTGTGGCTGTGATGTAGGCTGGCAGCTGTAGCTCCAATTTGACCCCTAGCCTGGGAACCTCCATATGCTGTGGGTATGACCCTAAAAAGCAAAAAAAAAAAAAAAAAAAAAAAAAAAAAAGGAATTTCTATACACTCTTCCCTTCCCTTCCCCAAATACTAACATTTTATATAGCCACAGTACAATGATCAAAACCAAGAAATTAACTTGAAGCAGTACTCTTATCTAATCCGTAGACTATGTTCAGATGTCACCAGTTGCCCCACTGATGTTCTTTTTTCTGGTCCAGGATCCCAATCCAGGCTCCCCCACTGCATTTAGTTGCCATGTCTCCAATACGAACTAGGTCTTTATCTTTCTTTGTCTCTCATCCCCGTAATATTTTTTCAAGTCAAAGCTCTTAAACCCATCAAGTTTATGACTCTCTCCGCAAGCCAATTTTATTAAAGGCAGCTCTTTAGATAGTTGATAGCGAGCACATCAGAAAACATCCTTGATATGGGTTCTAATCCCAGATGACTGCTGTAACTTCAAGCCAGTCCCCAGAAGGGGCAGGAGGAGGATAGGAAAGTAGCTGAACAGGAATGGACTGTACCCCAACAGGATTACTGAGGTTTTTTTGCTTTGTGGAGTTTTTTGGCTACACGCATGGCATGAGGAAGTTCTGGGGCCAGGGAATGAACCTGCACCACAGGGGCCACCTGAGCCACAGCAGTGACAACACTAGATCCTCAACCCACCGAGCCAGGATTACTGAGTGTTTAAATTTACAGTCTTCTGTAGGTAGGGGAGCCCATTGTGGGAGAGCTGGTGCCCAAGTCCACTCACCAGGGCTTGATGGAGCCAGGAGTTCAACCCAAGACCGTCTGAGAAAAACCCAGCTGTCAATGTTTCACATCCCGAAGCTGACTGAAAGTCACCCTCTCCAGGCTTCCCAAAGTTTAGTATCACGGACCAGGATGTGAAGGCCAAGAGAGGGGTTCCTCTTGTCCATGCTTTCTCAAGCTGCTTTGAAGTAATATCCTGCCCTCCAGTGCCTCCAGGCTCTGAAAGCACCTTCCTCAGGTCAGGGCATACAGCTGCGGAGCTTGTGATGTTACACCACCATCTAGTGATAAAAGTAGTAAAGTGCAACAACCTGTCTTTGTCTCCCCCGTCACAACTGTTGAAGAATTAACTGGTTATTTAGCAGAGGCTGAGAAACCTTAAGAAGCAACATGCCAAGATTTAATCAATTCACTCTAATTTCATAGCGCAAGCCAATGTGATTTATTGAGAAGAGACAATGGCATCAAAGGGACCAGGAAATAATCCCTTTTTACTGTTCTTACTCAAAGTGAGTAAGACTTGTTAAGTCTCTGAATGTCCCTGGACATTATTTTTTTCATATTTAAAAGAAGACTAATAGTATCTACATGTAAGTTTGTTACACGCCTTGATGAGGACTGGGTTCAGAGTAGAACCTCAATAAACATGAACTTCTTCTCATGCTTCTAACTCCTTTTGCACAATTTCCATGACAACCTAGTCATCGAAATGGAAGGGATAGTTCATGAGAGGTTCAATAATGGTTATCCAAAATGTTGGACGGATTGTAAAACCCAGAGGGCTGTATTGCCCTGTTTAGAGCAAGAACTCTGGCAGGAGGCTGCCTTGTTTTGAATACCAGCTCTGCCAGCTGCAGGGTTTTGCATCTGTAAAACAGAAATGGTAACAAAGATACCTACCTCCTAGAGCTGTTGGGAGGATTAAATAAACACTTGCAAAGCACTTAGAACATTAAGTATCTGATAAGTGTTATCTATTAATAACATTTCCCTTTTTTGGGGGGGTACACCTGTGGCACGTGTAAGTTCCCGGGTCAGGGATCAATCGAACCCACGATACAGCAGTAACAACACACCAGATCCTTAAACCGCTGTGCCGCAAAGGAACTGCTATTAATAACATTTCTTAATGATGCTGACCCAGAAAAGCAGGGGTAGGTAGGGTGGGGAGGCTCTGAGCCAGCATGTATTTGATTTTTAAAAAGAAAACGTTCCATGTTACATTTCTTGTTTTTTTGACTGCTACTACTCCATACCTTGTGTGTGTCTCTTCTCCCCCCACCCCACCCGCGGCCCACGACCCCACCCCACACACGCTCTTCAAATACTTTGAATCTGGTGCCTCTTGACTGAGTTAGCTTCCTGGTCCATCACCAAGGTGAGGCAGGGCCTGGGCAGCCTTTCTGAGCTTCACTGAGTTCAAACATTTCAGTGAGCTGCATATCCTGGTGAAGTGAACATTTATCTTTTTTTTTTTTTTTGTCTTTTTGCCTTTATGTAGAGCTGCACCCGTGGCATATGGAGGTTCCCAGGCTAGGGGTCTAACAGGAGCTGTAGCTGCCGGCCTTTGCCACAGCCACAGCAACGCGGGATCCGAGCCGCTTCTGCAACCTACACCACAGCTCATGGCAACGCCAGATCCTTAACCCACTGAGCAAGGCCAGGGATCGAACCCGCAACCTCATGGTTCTTAGTCAGATTCGTTAACCACTGAGCCACGAAGGGAACTCCAACATTTATCATTTTGAAATAGTCCTCTTACTCTAGCAATGCTTTTTACTTTAAAGTCTGCTTTGGATACTACATACACCAGTTTCCTGTTGATTAATACTTGCATTGAGAAGTCTTTTTCCATCTTTTTACCTTCTACCTTTCTGTGTCCTTACACTTAAGGCATGTTATTTTTAAGTGTCATTGAATTAGGTTTTGTTCTTTGTCCAAGCTGACAATATTGTGTTTAAGCTGTAATATTTAGTCCATTTATGCTTGATGTAGAGATATTGCTACCTTTGGATTATTATTATTACTATTATTATTATCATTGTTATTATTATTATTATTGTCTTTTTAGGGCCGCACTCGTGGCATATGGAAGTTCCCAGGCTAGGGATTGAATTGGAGCCAAAGCTGCCAGCCTACACCACAGTGACAGATTTGAGCCACGTCTGTTACCTACACCACAGCTCACAGCAACACCAGATCCTCAACCCACTGATAGAAGCCAGGGATCGAACCTGTGTCCTCAGGGATACTAATCAGATTGGTTTCCGCTGAGCTACGCTGGGAACTCTGCTACCTTTGAATTTAAATCTACCTTCTTAAATTTTTGTTTTCTATTCCCATCTGCTCTATTCTTTTAACTCCTTTCTTGCCTTCCCTTGCATTTTTAAAATTTCATGTATCTTTTAACAAAAGTTTTACATTCTTTTATTATGTTTTAGAAAATATCACAGAAATTGCAACATGCACCCTGCCCTATGCATTTCTAATATAATTTAGTGCCTTCACCATTTCCATTTCCAAGGAATTCAAGGACATTGGAATACTCAATTCCATTTACCTCCTATCAGACTTACATAGTATTTTTTGTCATGTATTTTAATTCTTTATCCATGTAAGACTCATAAAGCATATATGTAAGTATTGCTTTATAGCAATATTCTTTTAGATTTATGCACATATTTACCTTTCCATTGCTTTTCAATTTCTTTCTGCACTTCCAAGCTGTGATCTGTGGTAATTTTCCTTATGCGCAAACACCCGTTACTATTTTCCTTTAGTACCTCTATTACTTTCCAGTGGCAACAAATTCCCTTTTATTTCATTTGCCTAAAAATGACTTTTGAAGGGTATTTTTGCTGCACATAGTCTTCCACATTGGCTGCTATTTTCTGTAAATTCTTTGAAAACATCACCTACTAGACTTAGTTATTGTTGCTCCTTTGAAAGTGATCTGTATTTTCCTCTGGCTACTTTTAAAATTTGTTTTCCAGCAGTTTTATTCTAAAGTAATTAGTTGTGATATTCTTTGTATTTATCCTGCTTGGAAGTCAATAGCACTTCTAATATCTGGGGCGCAGAGACTTTCTTCAGTTTTTGAAAATTCTTAGCCATCATCTCTTCAAATATTGTGTCTGCCCTATTCTCCGCAGCATCATTCTGCAATTTTTTTTTCTCTTTCAGTTCACTGATTCTCTCTTAAATGGTGACTATCAAAAAATCTGCTGATTTCTTAATTTTGTCGATATTATATTTCAATTCTAGAATTTTTTCATATAATTTCCAGTTTTCTGCTGAAATTTCTCCATTTAAATCCTTGAACATTTTAATCATAGTTATTTATTATAAGATTTCAATCAGATAGTGCTAAATATCTGAACTCTCTGAAGGTCTTTTTCACTTTCTCCTTTTGGTCAAATCTTATGTTTTTGTATTCCTCATTATTTTTTTTATTGATTAATAGACTTTGAAAAAGATTACATAAAAAGTTTGAGAAAGTGTATGATGTTATCTTCCTTCAGAGGGGATTTATTTTTGCTACAGCTAGGTTTGGGACCAACTGCCTCATTCAGTTAGGGACTGAGATGATTTGAGGCTGAGCTCAGTTCTTGTGAAGACAGACCCATTTCCAGCTCAACCTAACTCATGGGACAGCCCTTTGGGTCCTACTAGCCTACGGTGTTTAAAGGACATTTCCTCTTGGTGCAACCAGAACTCTCATTTTTGTTCCTTATGAGTCATCCAAAATTTTTGTTCAGCTTCTGTCTCTTGCTCTTAAATTAACAAGTGCTTTTAGGGGTAAAATGTGGCACCAAAGGAGATCTCATCTGTGTGGAGTATTGACCCCTGCTTTATTGATAGCTCCTTGATGCCTTACTCTACATACCTATATTCTCACTTTTCTAGTTTTCTCATCAAACAGGGGCAAAACAAGCTAATTACCTATTGCTGGAAGTTAAAGTCTTTGCATGCTTTGTTTGAACAATTAATTTTAAGGATTTCAAATTCTGAAATAAAATAGACTTGATTCTGTCCTTTACTAGCTATCCAACTTTAGGTGAGCTGTTTAACCCTTTGAGTCTTGGTTCCCTCATTTGGCATATGGAAGTAATAGTAGCACCTACCTTGAGTTGTTTTAAGGATTTTTTTTTTTAATGCATGTATAGTACTCAAGTAGTCAGCACAGAGCAGGAGTATAACCAATGTTCAAATGTTAGTAATAACAATTTTTAAAGCATTATAATAATTTTTATGAATAATTATATAAATTAACACATAATAGCAGCCTCTCTCTCCTATGCCCCTCTGTGAGGAGTGGTAACTGATAAAACCCTATACCCTATAATTATACCTTAATTTTTCCAAGTCTCCTAGAGCTTTGGAATACCTGGGTGGAATGGCTTACTGCACCACATGAAATAGTTTACGCAGGCATTGGTATGTTCATTTTAGAAAGTTGATCAATTGGAGAAAGAGTTAGAGCTTAACTGCAGGATCAAGGAAGTAAACTGGCAAGAAGACTCATGAAACTAGCCCCCTAGACTGAGGGCTTATCCCCCAGGTATAATGCAAGACAGTAACCACCAAGATTTGCTCTAGAAAAGAGAGGCAGATCTTTTGCTGTCTTCCCCCTATTAGGGCTGACGCTTCACTGTATTGGGGAAAGCTTTCCACTTACAAAGAGTGGACAGCAGAGAAGCTCCAGGTGCTTTGCAACAGGAACTCTGATTATTCTGGCCTCTTTCTTTGTAAGAAAAAATTTTATTTCATAGATTCCATAGTATTTTAATAAAAGGTTTGCATTGCTGGAGTTCCCGTTGTGACTCAGCAGGTTAAGAACCCAACATAGTATCTGTGGGGATGCAGGTTTGATACCTGGCCTCGCTAGGTGAGTTAAGGATCCCCTCAGCAACTTACACTTAAGCTGCAGTGTAAGTTGCTGATGCAGCTCAGATCCTTTGTTGCTGTGGTTGTGGCGTAGGTCAGCACCTACAGCTCCAGTTTGACCCCTGGCCTGGGAACTTCCATATGCCTCAGGTGTGGAGGAAGAAAGAAAAGAAAGAGAGAGGGAGGGAGGGAAGGAAGGAAGAAAGGGTTTGCACTGCTCCACAATGCTTATCTTCAAGAAGAACCATCATTTATTTCTTTGTTTTTTATTTTATTTTTTGCTTTTTGGGGGCTGTGCCCATGGCATATGGAGGTTTCCAGGCTAGAGGTCTAATCAGAGCTACAGCTGCTGACCTATACCACAGCCACAGAAACACAGGATCTAGACCACAACTGTCGACCTACACCACAGCTCATGGCAACACTGGATCCTTCACCCACTGTGAAAGGCCTGGGATGGAACCCGCAACCTTATGGTTACTAATTGGATTCGTTTCCTCTGCACCACCACCGGAACTCCTGTTTCTCTTTGTTTTTAAATGTTCTGTTTAAATGTTTTTATACACTTAGAAATCTGTTGAGGGTGGACCTCATATTAAACACCACAATTTTAAAATTCCAAAAAAAAATTAAGTACTTTTAAATGTTTTAATATTGAAACATCCAAAATATTATGTACGCATAAGATACAAAATACAGTAAGCCTGCTTTGTACCCACCATGCAGCCAGTTTCTTTCCCAGGTTGCAGTGAGAGCGTGTGATACGTGTAGGGAGGTGAGTCTGCAGCCACTTGAGAGGCCCAGGAAAGATCAGTAGTGGAGAACAGCGCATTCCAGAGCTTGCTGCAGTTTTGCAGATCCAGCAACACAATTCCAGCTACAACAGGCCTTAGGGTTTGATTTATACCAGATTTACAGAAAGCTGATATACAGATCGGCACACCGAAAAGGAAAACTTTTCTCAGTGAAGCAAAAACTGCCATGGGGACTATACTGATGAGGCTCCAGATACGGCTTTTTCCCTCCTAATGTGAAAAGCCAAATTTCAATATTAATGATGGAATGAGAGCCAGAGAAAGTAAGAATAACGATAGGTGGTGGCATCAAACTTTGGTAAAAATATCTCTGCCCTCAGGATCATTCTTTCCTTTTGCTCACCGAACAGAATCTGACCCTCTCACCCATACTGCTTGACTGTAGGAAGTCTAGTCTGTATTGTAGGTGTAAGCACTGGGAGAAGTCCTGGGAAGTAGTTATATCCCATCCTGGCTGTTGCTAGTCACCATTTAGCCTAGAGACCGATGTCTGGGCTTCTGTGCTGCTCTTTTGCCATCTGAAAACCACCTCCAAGCTATTTCTGCCCTCTAGACACCATATGGCCTCAGCATGGACACAGCCCCTCCCTTAATCATCTAAAACACAACAGAAACCAAGATATAGTTTCTGACAGGCTTACTGAAGTTAAGACTAACATGAGGAAACTGACAACACAGGGAAGATAATAAAAATCAAGTAACATATTCCAGCGTTCTTAGAACACTTAGCAACAGCCCTTCACAGGGGGAGTCTATGACACGCATCCTTCTCCTTAGGCCCCAACCTGTAGTTAGGATGCAGAGACCTGCTCACTTCCTTCAGATGGGTATCCCCCCAATAATGCTCCCCTCTGTGAATTTTATGGCTCCAGTTCTCCCCTGTCCAACTCCTAACAGAAGAAAAGACACCCATCAATCTTGTAATTGTCTCTGCAGTCTTACTCTATCCACCCACTCTATTTTAGGATCTGACTTATGGAAGACTTCTTCCAACTTTGACCATTTATTTAGCTTCCAGGTTAAAATCCAGACTTTTCCTCTGGATGCAGTGATTGCATCAGCCTTTGAAATAAGCCATCCCTAATCATGGACCTGAAAAGTATACAGATGTACCATAGCTCACACTGGTGAACATCTGTCAGTCCTAATGTTTTCCTATTATAAACAATGCAATGAATATTTCAAAAGCTAAATCTCACACATGCATGATACCCTTCCAAACCTTTTCTGGTTCAAGGATGTGCACATATTCAATCACTCATTCAGTACTGTACTAACTACTAGGCACTTGTCTAGGATGGAGGATATCCTGTTGAGCATAAATTCACTCCCTAATCTCATAGGTCTCCTGTTTTGTAGGAGAGACAAATAAGGAAATGAATGTAAAATGCCAACAGTGTTAAGTGCAAGGGTCACTGGCTGAGATCAGATGACTAGTAAGTGTTAACAAGGCAAAGACGGAAGGAACTGTGTTCCAAACAAAAAGAACTGCAATTTTAAATGTCCCAGAGCTAGAAGGAGAGAGTGCTGGAATTGGAAAACCAGCCTAGCTAAAACAGAGGTCCTAAAGAGAAACACAGATTGAGAGACTGCAAGGACCCATCCCTTCAGGACTTGCTAAAGCCATGTTTAGGAGTGATTTTACTCTAGGACCAATAGGATAACACAGGACAATTCTGCGCACATTTCAAATATGTAATACTCGCTGGAAAGGCTATCTAGTATTTTACATTCTTCTATACCTTCTTGCTATTATTATCTTACTAATGTGATAGTTTAAACTTGTACACATTTTTTTTTCATGTTTATTGTCCACATCTGTATCTGTTATGGACGTAATCTTTGTGTTGCCCCCCCCCCCAAATTCAAATATTGAAATCATCCCCCACTTAGGAGGTGGAGCTTTAGGAGGTAATTAGGGAATGAGGGCAGACCCTTCATGAAGAGAACTAGTGTGCTCATTGAGAGAGACAGGAGAGAGCTTGCTTTGACTCTGCCATGAAAGACACGGAGACAGCAAACTACAAACCAGGAAAAGGGCTTCACCAGACACCGAATCCTGCGCACCATGATCTTGGACTTCTCACCCTCAAGGATTGTGAAAAACAAATATTTGTTGTTTGAGCCACCCAGTCTACAGCAGTTTGTTGTAGCAGCCTAAACTAAGAGATTAGCATTGCCTATTTCCTACTGGGGTTTTGTCCTTTTTTTTTTTAAGCTAAATTTAAGACTTGGCTCTCACCTTTTTTATATTTTTTCCTGTTTGCCTTTTAATTATGCATGTCAAAACATTATACACATAAGCAACCTTTTAAGGATTCTACCATTTTATCACCCCAATATTATATAAGTACTCATCTGTATTTTCTATTAGCACTTTCATGGTTGAACTACTCCTATTCAATCATGATGTTCTGATTGACATCTATAAACAGAAAGCTAATTTTACTTTTCAAAGGGGTAACCAGTTACTCCTTGAAATATAACCTTTATTCTTATAAGTAAACAATTTAGAGAATAATTCATAGATGTCTTCTTAATCTTCTGTTCTATTATCTAATCATATACTACTGTACCAGTACCATATAAACTTCATAATACATTTCATGTGAGATGAAGTTCCTCCATGGTATGTCCTCCTATTCTCATTTATTCAATTTTAATTAGCTACCATATAAGATATTTACTCCTTTCTTATGAAATATTGAATTGACTTTCACAGGGATTTTTGAATAAACTAATGAGGCTTCAGACTACCTGAGAACTATGAGATTTCCATCTGGAATGGAAAGAGGTAAAAATGACCTTGAAGACTTTAGCAACAGAACTACTGAAATTTACATATATTTTTACATGTAATGGGTACATTACAGAAGAGTTTGAATAAAGATCCATAAGAGAGTTTACCATAATTGATCTTTTATTTTAAAAAATTACAGGGAGCGATTTCCAGCATATCTTATTTTATAAAAGTACTGCCTATATCAGACATTTTATAGCACTATTAATTCCACTGAAGAGCTGCCATTTTTTAAGGTACTAATTCCAATTGATGGGGTATATGCCCTTAAAATAGAAAGTTTCCATTTATTCAAATTTCAAAATTAATTTTACTGAGAAGTTTATTGCTTTATGGCTGGGAAAGATGCTACTAGCACATTTCAGGTAAATAATATTCTTTGTTAAAAACTATGAGGTCATTCAGTTTAAAACTTTCAGGATAATTCACAGAAAATAGATATATTTATTCAAATTATACACTGAAGGGCAGGGCTATTAGCTTTAGACATTTATATGTGAAGCAGCTCTTTAAAGAAATAAGCTACACAAACAGGTCTGTCTTGGTTTAATATGCATAAATGAAATTAATAAAACCTGGAAGATCAGTACTGTTAGGCTATGTTCTGTTAGAACCTTTAAAAAAAAAAATCACACATTTGGTAGTCCAATTTGTGCTTAAAATATTCATATGCATGAGAAGCTTAAAGAAAAAAACACCCCTGTACATGATGATGAAAAGAAAGTAATAAATTTTTTGAAATTGCACTGTTATTTAAAACACTTTCCTAAATTCAGACCCTCCTTTGCAGCTGGCACAGTTTTTCAGGTCTAATTAGCAACCTGGGGAGGCCCCTCTGGTATCAGTGAAGTAAAGAAGGTGGTGATAAAAGACCAAGCTGACGCCATTAATCCAGGCCTTTGAATTGCACTGGCATCTTCACCTGCATCTTCTCCACTCTCATCTTCAAGCCCATCATCCATAAGACGCTCCTTTCAAACAAAACAAGAAACATACTCCTAAGTGATCTGAACAGTCGGTATTGACTCATGACAGAAAAGGAAAGAGTTAAATTCTTGCCAAAAAAGGAATATAAGGTAGTTCCTATCATGGCTCAGCAGTTAACGAACCCGACTAGTACCCTTGAGGACTCGGGTTTGATCCCCGGCCTTGCTTGGATCCGCTGTGAACTACGGTGCAGGGTAGCGGCTACAGCTCCGATTCGACCCCTAGCCTGGGAACTTCCACATGCTGCACGTGCAGCCCTAAAAAAAATTAAATACAAAGGAAGGAAATATGAGCATGTAATATAGAAGTGGAACTATCTGGTCATTAGAAACCTTTGTTAAGTCCTGATAAAACTGATAAAATCCTCCTTGTTCATGTTCAAAGGGATAACAGCCAATTTTAATAATAAATTCTCACTTTTTGCATAATTTTCTTTCTAGGCTATTTTTAGGAAGAATAATGTTAGTTCTTGCCACTTAATTCTAATATATGACTGACTCAGATTACATTCTAGGTTCTCCCACATGACACCACATGTTTACATGAGAACTTTTCTTCACACTGCATTCCACAGATACTATGGAACCCCTCAAGATTCTTTGATTATTCAGGTCTCATACGGTGCTGAGGAAACGTCTATATTTAAAGTATACAAAAATCTCATTAGCATACCATTTCTTCAAGTTCTAGGTTGTTTGCATTCTGCACATCATTGTTAACTTCAGCATTATTGTTGGGAGCCTGTTGCTGACCTCCCTCTTGTCTAAAAGGAAACCATCCAGCTTGGTGTCTATTCAGTAAAACAAAGAGAAAAGAAAATAAGTCCAACTAAACCTATAAAACATCAGTGTTCTACATGAGAAAAATGATTAGAATTATGATAAATGAAAAAAACAAATCTTCTACTTCAGGCCAAGAACTATCCCTCTCAAAGCAATAAAAGCAAAATAGGAATCAATTTAAGTCTAAAGTCTACCATGAGCTTAACTGGATCTATGCTAGACATTAAGACATATTAAGATATCAAGACATATCAGACATTTTTTGGTATTATTCAAAATGAAATTCAAGTATATATTTGTTGGCCTCTTGGGGTAAAGGGGGCAACTGAAAGTCTACTCATGAAAAAAAAATCTGCACTATGTCGATAAGACTTACTACTGATAACTATAATTAACAAAAAAGAATATCCTGTGTAAGACTGCATCACACAGTCCTCAAGTTCTAAAAAATTGATAAGAGCATGTCTAAATAACAATCTTTGTAAAGGAAAAAAATCTGCTTCTAGACAACTGATAAACATAACCTGCTTTGCTTTTAATGCCAGATATCAGAAGCCCAACATTCATATCCCTTCACTCAACATTCAGAACACAACAGATTCTGTGAACAGTTTTAAGAACTAATTAAAAGAAAACCCAAAAAGTGAATGAACATCACTCACAAATAAACCAGTAGCATGGCTCCCATTACCATGATAAAGCGACTAAAGGAAGAATAGAAGTATACAATACTAAGGAGAATTGCAGCTCGTGAGAACATGTACATCCAGTCTAGCCAGTCTCGATTTAAGTCTTCTTCGTTTAGCACTGGACCTCCCTGTGCATTCATCTGAACGTTCTCATTCATGGGTCGGTTTTCTTGGGCCACAAGGTTTGGAGCTGGTGGGGGTTCTTCTCCAGGAGCATGTGCTAAATTAAGAGGCTGTGAGGCAGCAGGCTGGGCTGAGTTGGCATTTGATGTGGCCTGTGCTGAAACTGCAGCTTGACTGAAATATTCACCAAAATAAATATTAAAAAGACAAACACCTTTATCATATTATACCCTATTTTTCAAAACTTCCTGTATTTTTCATAAATCTAACATGGGTGATCACAACTCCTGTACCACATTTCCTAGCATAAGTCCTAGTGGAAAAGTGGAGCCAACCTGGATAGTGGGAGTAGCTCAGGAGAGGATGTTCCCCCAGCCTGGTAGTCTAGTAAGGCAGGGAAGGGGGGAAGAGATAGGAACACCACGTTAATTACTATCTTTTCTCTCTTTCACTAAATTGTAATGTAATGACTGGGTCTTTTTTTCCAACACATTTCACTAATGGCCTTTTTTGTTATTCTACATGGAATAAATGATCCTGCACCTATCACCTCTCCCTCAGACCCACGTTTTAAAAGATTTTTCTAAAAATGTATATTAATCATTATCATGTGTGCCCACTCTCAGTGACAAATGATTCGTATTACTATCTTAAAATATTAACCAGATTCCAGATAACAATCCCTCAACCCCAATCCTGACTTTTGGGAACTCCATCTGGAGTGCACTGGTATATCCTTGTCAACTTATAAAGAATTGTGGTCCTGAAATTTGCTTATAATTTGATTGCCTAAAAATCAGAATAACTTTTCCTGTAAAAGACTCCCAGTAAAATGATAATATATCTGAAATTTATTTTAAATTATTCAGCAAGGTGGAGGTTGGGGGAAGAAGTTGTAGAACCAGACTGGCATTAATTGATAAATGTTGAAAAGCTGGGTGATGAGAACACATGGATTCATTTAACTATTATATCTTTTTATATGTTGAAACTTCTCTACAATAAAAAGATTTAGGAGTTCCAGTGCATAGGTCACAGACGTAGCTTGCTGTAGCTGTGATGTAGGCTGGCAACTGAAGTTCTGATTCAACCCTTAGCCCGGGAACTTCCATATGCCACAGATGCCACCCTAAAAAGCAAAAACAAAACAAAACAAACAACAACAAAAAAGTTTTAAACTCAAGATAGCTAAAATAAAATGAACTTTTCCAGGCTACAAAAAGCCTATTTAAAACAGTATGCTAATACCTTTTATCTGTAGGGCACCTCTTTGTTTCCAAAACACTTCCTAGCTCATGGACATTCTGATTCATAGATGAGTCATTTCATTAAAGGTGAGAACTGAGGCTCAGAAGTTAAACAATGTCATAAGATTATATGGTTTAGTAGCAACCTATAATAAGAATCTTGGAGTTCCTGCTCGTGGCTCAGCAGAAAACGAATCTGACTAGTATCCATGAGGATGTAGGTTCAATCCCTGGCCTCACTCAGTGGATTAAGGATCTGGTGTTGCTGTGGCTGTGGCATAGGCCAGCAGCTAGCAGCTAAAGCTCTGACTGGACCCCTAGGCTGGGAACCTCCACATACCATGGGTGCCACCCTAAAAACACACACACACACAAAAAAGCAAACCAAAAACAAGAATCTTACACAGTTCTTGTGAGGTTATAAACAAGACAAGGGGTGTAAAGCATCTAGCAGAGTACTAAGGATAAAGCAGTCACTCAAATGGTAACCATTACCATGACACAAAGAGCCTGCCTGGAGCCAGGGGGTTATGCAGGAGTGCATTAGGATGTGAAGTTCACAAAGCAGGTAAATTTTATGGAGTAAGGTCTAGAGGAAGGATAAGGATGCAAACTTCACACTGTAGGCAAGAGAGTCATCAGATATTTTAGGGGTTGGAGTATGATGGACTCAATTGTGTGTTAAGCAAGTTAACCTGGCAGTAGTACAATGAAAGATAGTAAGAGCCTAAAAGGAGAAAGAGTGATTGCAGTAAAGTGAGTCTAATACGAGAAAAGATCTAAGCAAAATATTGTATAGGGAAGGACAGAGGCTAGAAACAACATACCAACTCATCTTGGTAAATTGTTGGGTTCAGAGATAACAGAAGCCTGAATCAAAGCTGATTAAAGTTAAAAGCTTGGAGGATGATTAAGAAGGGACTGTTTCACTGAGAAGGAAGTCAAGAAGAATGCACTGAGTTAAATTTTAGACACACTGAATTTAAGGGAAAGGAAAATTTCTCTATGGAAATCTCCAGCAATTAAGTGGAGACAAAAAATGAGGCACAGGAGATGAAGAATTGGGAGTCTTCACAGAGAGAGAAAAACTAAGGCCACAAAAGAAGGAAATCCAAGAGGACTAGCCCAGGACTGAATTCTGTCTTTTCTACCAGACTGAGTATCATAAGGCACATGGTAAGTATACAAATACCTGTCTAACTGAACAAAAAATGTCACCATTTAGAAAAGGGGAAAAAACAGTTTATTAAAGAACATAAAATGAGTGATCAGAAAGATAGAAAGAATGAAGAGGATAACAGAATCACAGCAATAAGAAGAGGTGAATATTAAAGAGAAGCTAGAAATGTTAAATGAATACATACGAAGTCCAGAGGAAAGAAAGATGAGAAACTGTATTTGGTGCTAAGATTGTTCCCTGCTGACCAGAAGCAAAACTTACTAAAATACTGACAGTCCAGAAAGCATATTAGCCATACAATATCAGCCTCCCTGACATGATTCCTCCTATTCCCTTTTGCATTCAACATCCGATCTTCAGGTAGATTTGCTGCCTTCCAGTGACACTGTCCTAAGTGTTTTCCTCTTAATTAGATAAAATGTTCTATTTAAGTTTTTCTCTTAAATAGATAAAATGTTCTGAATACAGCTAAATATAATACTGCTAAAATGGGTTAAGCTGATGTGAATTGGATGTGAACACTTTTTCCTTTAGCCAAATCATTTAAAATAATTTTTTAAAACCACTGAAATATATCAGTAAATGAAATCCCAAATCAACTTACTTAGGATAATAAAGAAAATAAAGCAAATATCACAGTGAGTAAAAAAAATGAACTCAAATTAACTTACTAGTGCATATAATACTGATGAGCGTACATCTGTTGCCACCACAGCAGCTGCAGTGGGCTGAAAGCAGGGTACATTGGGAATCCAGCCGGAACAGCTTGCCCAACAAACTGGTTGTCTACATTTCTGCAATGGAGTAATAAAGAAATGTCTTTCAATGCTCTAGAGGTTGAAAGCATTTCTCTTCATTTTTATTTTTGAACTAAAAGTCACCCATTGATAAAATGTATTAAATCTTACTGAAAAAAAAAACATATTTTCAACATTCCTCAAGTAAGATACCGTGGCTTGTATAAGTTGATTGTGACCCTGAGTATACAATTAACATTTACATTAACTAACAACCAACATTACAGCCCCATTTTAAGGGGAAATAAATCATCCACAAAATGTGTGGCAAGCCTAAACATTTGCTATCTTCTCATTTCAGAACAGAAGTCAAAAAACCTTCATTATATTTTTAGTACATTCTTCTTGAGAAACAAAACCCTAAACTTGAGGAATCAGCCAAATGATATTTTACATTAGTAATAAAATATTATTTAAAATACATTAGCTATGAGCTATAAAATAAAAAGGAACATTATACAAATCTATAAAATATTTTTAGTTAATTAGGACTAGCAGAATATATTTATACATGCATTCCTAAAATAGTTTAAAATTCTGTTAATTCATTACAATTTGTGGAATGTCACATTTAACTTCTCTATGCCTCATCAGTTTCCTCATCTCTAAAATGGGGCTAGTAAGAGACTCTTCCTCACAGAGTTGTTAATCTGCGTTCAGTGTTAGCTATTTTTATTCTCACTCTCCCCTACCACTAACTCTGAACATGACTCCAAAGCCTATAAGGTGAGATTTGCAGATATTTACATACATCAAGACAGGGATAACCATACAAGTAAATGCAGAATTTGTGAGTTTTCTAATTTTCCTATTCTTCATATTACTTTAATTTTATCTTTAGTTAACATTAAAAGAATAATTAACAATTTCATGAACTTTGATTTGTAATATCCTAAAGACTGTTAACATGTAATTAGTAATAACGGATTATAGAAACCTAATTTAGAAGAGCTTGGGAGGATAAAACTTATCAACAAACTGTACTTAAGGCAACTCGATACTAAATAAGGTATCGACTCTCCTACATATAACCTCAGCACAAGAGCCATAAGGAATATCCTTTTACCTCCTGAAAACTGTCTTCCCCACCACTTCCCAAACTTTCCCACGTACTGAATTAAGAAGGAAAAGCAGAGAAGCCTTCAAGAGAGTTCTTCCCAGCTCTTGATAAATAAGTTCTGCATAAGAAGAGGAAAAGAAACTTTCCCAGGCTATTCCTTTAAAAAGATTTCAATTAGTGATCAAACCTGGAGAGAAAGCCATACTGCTGGAGCAGAGATGTATTAGAAAACATCTGTATAAAGATTTTGGCACTTCTACCAGTGAACTGATGCATTTGGCAAATCTGAAAACTATCTAAATCAAATATTAGCAACAATATGAGTCTGTATCTATTTAAATTTTAATACTATTTTAGTATTTTCAAATAAGAAAAAACTTATCCCCCTAAAAGCAGAGTTCAACCAATTTCTACCACTAAAAAGAAATATAACCTCACACAAGGCCATTACTTCAACTGTAAAATGTGAAGGCTGGACCCTGTCACTGTTTTTAAAGGTCAATGGAAGAAAAGCCCACTAACAATCAATTATAAAACAATTACTGTTTCTTCCCACCTCACCCTATTGCAGCCAAAAAGATAAATATGATTACTGAAAATATGTTGTCAAAACAATAAATTCCTCTAGGTGATTCCAGTATGCTTCTTCCCTTTCTCTCCAGTAAGTTAAAAACTACTGGACTATATAATTGCTAAGATACATTCCAGGCCCAGGCTGACACACTACAACTTTCAGTTGTGCTAATTATCCTTCAGAAAAAAAACGCATTTGGCACTCTACAGAAAACAAGAAATAAAGGGTTTATTTGATACAAAACTATAAATTTATTATTAAAATATATAATAGAGCAGTGACATACATTACTGTGGAATTTAATATATTAATTATTAATCCTTAATAATTTAATATATTCTATAGGATGCATAATTAAATAACACAATAGAGGATTATTATTTGGAGCTGAGAAGAGTGACGACCAAATTGGTGGTTGGGCGAAGGGAATTTAAAGCTTCACCTCACTCCATATTCAAATGAGTTTCAAGTAGACTAAAATTAAGTATTAAGAGTTAAACCACAGAAAATCTAGACGCCACTAAAATTGATCATTTACCAAATCTTTGGAGGAAGGCTTTCTTAACTTATAAGCAATAAGAAAGCACAAAAAAGACAACACACATAAAATTTAAAGAGACAGAGCTTAGAAAGAAATGTTTGCAATAAATAGTAAATAACATCTTTTCTATATAAAGAACTCATAGAAATGGAAATAATTATTAGAACATTAAATAAATGCAAGTCAAATAAAGATAGAGATTTTTTTTTTTAAGTCTGCCAATATCCAGTGTTGGCAAGGAGCACAAGTGAAATCCAACTCACTGCTAGGAAGATAAATTGGAATGAAGCTTTAAAAAACAACTTCAGAAAGTAAAATACCTTTTAAAATGTTCACTTATACCCAACTGCCCAAGGAATTCTGCGTTCTGAAAAATTTCTTCTGCTTAAAGAAATATGAAATACAGAAAAAAATTTCACATCTCTGCCCTTTAAATTCTTTGTACATACTCATCCCTCCTAGGAACCACCCATTCAAGCTACTCCCACTCCCAGCCTCCTTTCCCCTAATTACAAAGAGAAACTGACAACAGGGACAATAACTTATGATTAAAAAGCAAGAGAAGACCTTATCATAGCACTTACCGCCATGCTGAAACTGCCTGTTTTTAATTCCACTCCCATGAGGGCATTTACTCTCTGATCCATCTACTTGGACCTACTTCTACTTCTAAGAATCTATTCTAAATATAAATTGCAAAAAATATTATTTTTTGGACATGCCCATGGCATGTGGAAGTTCCTGGGCCCAGAATGGAACCTAGGGCACAGCAGTGGCCTGAGCCACGGCAGTGATAATGCCAGATCCTTAACCTGCTGTGCCACAAGAGAACTCCTAAATGGCAAAAAACTGAAGTGATGAACACACAAAGCTATTCATCACAACACTATCTGTAACAGTAAATACTGGAAATAACTCAAATATTCATCAACAGGAGACTGGATGTTACAGCTTATGGAGTCAGTGAATTGGTATGCAGATATAAAAAGGAGTGAAGATTTCCATATCCTTCTATGAAGTGATTTCCTGGATAGTCTGTTAAGTGATATTTTGTTAAAAAGCAAGTGTGCAGAATATGTATAATATGCTATCTTTCATGTCAGAATGAGGATATATTTGTATGTGTGTGTGCACATACACATATGCATGTATATGCATTGTGTGTGCATGTATGTGTACACACTTTGTTCGATTTTCACAATGAAACTGTGGAAGGATAAACCAAAACCGAGAAACAATAAAAGTAGTTACCTATTATAGGGACAGAGAGAAAAGTAAAAGGGAAAAAAATGAAAAGCAGGGCTCTCTGAATATATCTTGTTCCACAGATTTGAGACTGGGCCAGAGAAATGCTTTACACAATTAAGAAAAAAGCTAAATCAGAGTTTCTGTTGTGGCTCAGAACCTGACTAGTATCCATGAGGTTAAAAACCTGATTAGTATCCATGAGGATGCAGGTTCCATCCCTAGCCTTGCTCAGTGGGTTAAGGACCCTGCACTGCCACAAGCTTGCAGCATAGGTAGGTCACAGATGCGGCCTGGATCTGACATTGTTGTGGCTGTGGTGGAGGCTGGTGGCTGTGGCTCTGATTTGACCCCTAGCCTGAGAACCTCCATATGCCACGAGGGCAGCCCTAAAAAGAAAACAAAATTTTAAAGAATGTTAAAATGAGGTTTTTAACATTTTGCTATATACTCAACTTTGTTTTTCTACATTAATAATTGAATGAAGTTTAATGTTCTAAGCAAAGAGTACCTATATGTTTATTATATCCTATTTGGCATAACAGTCAGTGGCTATTCCTTGGTTATATCACTTACCACCATTCTGGGGTCCTAGACATCCTCTTATTTCCAGCCTCACCATCATGGATCTAGAGCACTGTCATACATAGCAGTCCCATGGCATGATATGCAACACAAAACAACTATCACTACCTATTATTCATGTTTCCTTTACTTCAAAAGTACCCTGGTTTTAGACATAACACAAGTCTGTATTCTCCAAGATCCTACTCTCTTAGCTGTCTGAAAGATGTGCTGTGGCTGTCAGCTGCATTTCCCCTGGAACTGCCTAACCCAAGAGGCCTGCTGTCACTGCTAACTATAAAACAGCCACTGCAAGCTTTCTGAGTAAACTCCTCTAACAAAGACTCTAGATAACATGCGATGGTTAACATATCTTCATAGTGCATCACAGTTTTACTGTACCTCAGTTGTTACCAAGCCTGGCTGATCATAAACATCTGTGGAATTTTATAAAAACAGATTACTGGGCCCAAACTCTTCCAAAAACAATCTCACTCACGCATCTGCTCCCCAGAAGACTAATTTGAGTATATCTGTAGTGAGACTGAGTTAAAAAAAATTTTAGTTACCTTTACCATTCAAAGTATGGTCTAAGCATCAGCACCACTGGGGAGCTTGCTGGAAATACAGAATCCCAGGCCCCATCAGACTACTGAATCAGAACCTGCACCTTAACGAGATCTCCAGGTGACTAGCACAAACATTAAAGACTGAAAAGTACTGCCACGACAATTCTAATGTATGACAAGCCTTCAAAAGCACTGCTCCATATAACCCTCTAATTCACAAAACATATAATCAGGTATATAGATAAATTTCAGATGTACTTTGATTACGGAAAGGAGGCTAACAATGAAAGTCTGGAGTCACAGATTTTACGAGGCCCACAGCTACCACGGTTCCACTCACCCTTGCATTACGTATGGGAACTGATGACTCTGTTCTGGGTCGGTTTGTGCTTGTGGAAGGGTACGTTGCCTCAATCCTTCTGAAGAAGAACTGGCAGCTAAAGACAAGGTTTCTTGACTGGATGATGGAGTTGATGATCCTGACTGATCTGAACTCTACAACAGAAATGTGATTATATTTTCAAGGAGATTTAATCCATTACAATCAGAAGATTATAAACACATTGCTAAAAATATATTTATGAAATCCCTCTACAAAGAGTGAATTTTAGAAATTTACTGATTTGAATTGTGTGCCCAGCATAATAGGTAGATATTTTAATTCTTATGAAACTAAAGAGGTTAGAAAATAAAAATCACTTAATTATACAGCAACAGTCCATTTCTCAACTAGAAAAGGCTGAGTAGTAATTATACACAAAAAATAACAAAAAAAATTGTGAAAATTAAATTAATCATGCAAACCTCTTTTCATGATGACCACAGAGAAGTGATCAATAAATGGTACTAATTACTGTGTCACTTAAACAGTTACTATGTGCCACCTACTGTATAACATGCTATTAGTAACACACTGGTTTAAAATACTGAGGAACATGCTAGCATTTGGTTTAATTCTGAAATTAACAAGGAATATAATCTTCAAATTCACTTAACCCCTAAATCGCATATTTCCTATAAAAAATAAGATTGAACTAGATTTTCAAGATTCCTTTCAGTTCTAAAATTCTATTAGCTTATAGATACCACAACAAATACTGCTTTTTTTTTTTTTTTACGAAATGAACAAGATACCAAACAGGAATTTTTTTTTTTTTGGTTGTTATCTCCTTCAGTGACTTTAATTATACATATACTGGTCTATTTATTTTTTATTTTTATTTTGTCTTTTTAGGGCCACCCCCCATGGAATATGGAAGTTACCAGGGTAGAGGTCGAATCTGAGCTGTAGCCACTGGCTGACGGCACAGCCACAGCAACATCAGATCCAAGCCGCGTCTGCGACCTATCCAAAGCTCATGGCAATGCCAGATCCTCAACCCGCTGAGCGAGGCCAGGGACTGAACCTGCATGCTCATGGACACTAGTCAGATTTGTTTCTTCTGAGCCATGACTGGAAAGCCCAAACAAGATTTTTAAATTCTCATGCTTCAATGATGTCAGTAACACAAAGCTTCAGTAACTGCAAACAAAATAACCCCTTGAAGACCACCTCAGTTTGCTGCTGTTTGAAAATAGTTTGTCAAGTGTTTTATGTAAATTTAAAACACAATTATATTTTATATAAATTACCCACTTTAAAAAGCTAGACACAATATAATTTCAGCATCCTTCCAAGTTTGCTAAAATTGCATTTACCTATACTGCCTTTCTATTAACAGCATATATTTTTGCACGTCAACCTTTTTTAGTTCTGCCATATGAAAGGTCCCAAGGACACTGGTCTTTTGCAAAACTAACAAAAGTTTAAGATGTTATTCCACACCAAATAGACACCAAATACCTTACTGGGGAGCCTGATTTTTAGACACGTAACCTGGGAAAGGCTTCCTTTTTGGAAAGAGTTCCTGTTAAATAAACCACCAAAATATGGTGTTCATTAAAAAATTAGGAGAGGAAAAGCCTAGTCATTTGGCAACACAGCCTAATTTCTCTAGAATTAATTATTTCTGGCCTTATTAGATAATTCTTTCATGAACAGATTTTTAAGATATTTTCAAATCTCACTGAAATTTCTCAGCCATAAAAAAATTAAAAGGAATTCAACTTAATTTGCCTTTGATACTTTTTAGATTTTTATAACCCACTGAGCCACCAGGGAACTCCTCAAAACCAGTCATTTAAAAAAATAAAATTTTTGATCAAGCAATGTACTTTAAGATTTAGCAAATTTAAAGTTTAAATAATTTAATCTACCTTGATTAACTATACTACATCCGATACCGTAAATATTTATGAACTAAGAGCCCTGGTGTTTATATTATATAACCATGTCATAATTCTGTTTTCTGAGTATTTCAGTAATTAAACCTTTAAAGACGGGATCTATTACTGACCTGCCATATAAGAAATTATGCCTCAAGGGAAACAGGCTTCAAGGGATAACACTGTGTACTAGATCTCTAAAACTGAAGTTTAACTTGACAAAATACAACACCAAAAGCTCCAAATGTTTTGTTTTCCACTTAGTTTTTAGAGGCAAATAAAGTATAAGCAGAAAATTTCACATTTACTCTTCCCAAAACAACTCACAGAATTGCTGCTGGATGCCAACGCTTCATGACTTTCTCTACTGGTGCTGGACTTTGGAGAACTGGGAGGAGTCCGAGAAGTACACACTAGATGAACCATATGATACTCATCTTGCTAAAATTAAAGAAGATTACGTTTTAAGGGTAGTACTGGAAAATACACAGCTCAAAAAAACCAGTAGCTAACTGGAAATACTTAACTCGGAACTTAAGTTCCTTCCTAGCACAGGAAGCCCATTATTATTAGCAATAAATTGCTATCATTTTTTGCAGGTAAATTAGGGTTCTGCTGATTTCAGTATTTTCTCCATGCTTAGAAAATGGTCTCAATATTCAGGAGTATGAAAAAATAATTATTTCATATACCAAAGAGTCTTGAAGCAAACACTGCTGAAAAGTTATATCAAAACAATCTATTATTATTTTTTTTTTTTTTAGAGCCGCACCCACAGCATATGCAGGTTCCCAGGCTAGGGGTCCAATCAGAGCTAAAGCTGCCGGCCTACGCCCCGGCCACAGCAATGCGGGATCTGAGCCACATCTGCGACCTACACCACAGCTCATGGCAACGCCAAATCCTTAACCACTGGGCAAGGACAGGGATCGAACCCTCAACCTCATGGTTCCTAGTCGAATCCGTTTCCGCTGCACCACTACAGGAATGCCACAATCTGTTATTTCAATATAAAAAAAAAACCTAGCACATCAATATCAGAACTATAATAGTTGCATTGAAGTTTAGACCTATAAACCTTAGGTAGTGAAATGTCTTCATTAGTTGGCCCCTTACAGCAATACAGAAACTCAAATAATTTCACCATAATCTCTTTTGTCTTAATTTTAACAACAGTGTTTTATTTTTTTAAGTCAAAAATGTTTTTTCTCCAACACTTGCACACAGATATACAACATATATTTGAACTATATTCTGTAAATATTCCAAATGTGTTTCCATAACTCTATGACTGTGAATGAAGGAAAATATTCTAATAATAATTAGAACTGGCATTTTAACCTAGCAATTTCATGAGTATATTTATAGTTAGGCATAAAGCATGAAAGACGGAAAGAGAATAAATGAGGGCAGAGAAGAACAAAGGATGGCTCAGCAACTTTAAAAAAGAAAAAAAAATAAATCAGAAAATGATAAAAGAAAAGGGGACAGGAAGAAAAGAAAGATGCCCAGTTGTGAAAAAGAGAAATAAAGCTTGTAGAAATTAAGAATTCACTGTCTACCATAAGCCTAGAATTGTGCTTAATGCTGAGGTGAATCCAAGAAAGGGCAGGAGTCAGCACCTCCCCTAAAGAGGCTAAGGATATTAGATGAACAGACTAGCACATTAGAGCACACTTAGAGAAATACATAACAGTCTTTTGTACAAAACTGAGAAACACAAACTATAATTGCTTTAGAGGTTCAGAGAAAGAAGTTAATGGGGGTTAGGACGCTAAGGAAAGGCATTCCCAGAGGCAGCATGACATGAAGTACACCTAGCAAGGTAGGCCCCCTTAGCTTGGGAATACAGAATATTTAAAAAGCATCCAAGTATACGATATTTATCCTTACAAACCTAGTTTCAAAGGTCATATTAACCACAGTTAGCTTATAGTATTCATTCACCTTTGGGAAACGTTTCTATAGAACATTTTATAACTAAGCAGGTAAAGGTAATGAGAGCATTTAACCAAAAAAAAATAAAGTAAAAGTTTATACATTTCAAAGATCTGTTCAAAATGTAAACATACTGTTCAAAATGTTTTATGATAAAGGGCATAAAAGTCCTCTGACTGAAGCATTCTTATTTTAAGTCTTCTGGTTGGAAACCATTTCTGGCAGCAAAAGCCCTTTAAGAAGTATGCATATGCAGACTCTAGCTGTCCTTGGGTTAATATAATAAATCTGTATTTCAGAGAGGATACAGCAAAACAGTTTCTAAGGATAAAAACAGGGAAAGATTGAAGAGGTAGAGCAAAGAGGATTTGGGGGGCAATGAAATATTCTAAATGATAATACAATGTGGCTACATGTCATTATACATTCATTAAAACCCACAGAATGTACAACACCAAGAGTGAATCCTAATGTAAACTATGGATTTGGGGTGATAATGATGACATTGTAGGCATCAACTATTACACCACTCGGCTGTGGAATGCTGTCAGTGGGAGGAGTTGTGTAAGCATGGAGGCGGGAGGCATATGGTTTGTCTCTATACCTTCTGCTCAGTTTTGCTGTGAACCTAAAACTACTCTCAAACATAAAGTCCATTAAGAAAAGAGAGGGGGAAGTCTGCTGAAAACACTACTTTTGCAAGAGAGGTAAAGAGAGTGAGAGAGAGAGGGGTTATTAAACCACTTTGGGAACCTGAAACTACATGATTAAAATGAAAACGAGAACAAAATATCACAGTGGTAAAGCTAAAATGTCAATTATGTAAACAGAAGGAATATACCAGTGTAAAATTTTTTAAAGTTTCCCACAGGTGATCATAAACGTACAGGAGAGGCCAGAGATCTTCTAAATCGGAATAGGGATATTGAAAAAACATTAAGAGTTGGAGTTCCCTTCGTGGCTCAGTGGTTAACGAATCCGACTAAGAACCATGAGGTTGCGGGTTCGATCCCTGGCCTTGCTCAGTGGGTTAAGGATTCGGCGTTGCCGTGAGCTGTGGTGAAGGTTGCAGACGTGGCTCGGATCCCGCGTTGCTGTGGCTGTGGCAAAGGCCGGCAGCTACAGCTCCTGTTAGACCCCTGGCCTGGGAACCTCCATATGCTGCAGGTTCGGCTCTACATAAAAAAAAAGGCAAAAAGACAAAAAAAAAGAAAAAGAAAAAACATTAAGAATTAAGTCAAAGATCTAAAGCAAAATATAAAGGCTATATATTCAGTTCCACTACATTCACAAGCAAAAAGAATCTCAAATGCAGAAAAGTTCTAAAAGTATAAATTCCACAAATAAACATGAGCTAAAAGCTACTGTTAAAATAACTAGCATTCAAGCTGTCAAAAAACTGTACCAAAATGTATTTTAATTCCAAGTACCAGCATTCAAAGTTTGCTAACTGATGGACTAACTGGACTTCCTTCTATCTCTATCTTGAAATTAAACTCCTAACCCAAGTTAACTGGTATTAAAACATCATGTAGTTTGGTCAAAGGGGGATTTAAGAGAGGAGACTATTATCCTTGAAAATCCTTCACCACTACTTGAGCACTTTACTCCTGCACTACTGGTACATTAATACTGCTTTCTTACACAGGATAAGAAATCCCTGAAGACAAATATATAAACCTATTTCAGACTTAGCTATCAGATGGATACACAAAATTGCTACCTAAAGCAGTAAGAATCACCTATTATGCTGCCCAAAAGGGTTGATTTTAAGTATCTGAAAACTAAACTGGTTGGATATCAATGAAACCTCAGAACATATCTCCTCTAACATTCTTATCTGGTATCAAACAGTGGTAGAAAATCTTACTTTTCTGAGAATGTCTTTCAGCTGCAGATGATCGGGAAGCAGTCTGCCCGAATACACCAATCTCTGATCCTTCGTCAACTAAGAAATGGGACAAAGAAAAGAATTCAACTTTTTCTAATTATACAAATTGAAGGTTGGGAATGAGATGCCTAAATATCGGTAAAGTAAAACTCCTTTTAGGCACAAATAAACAGAAAACTGACATTACTTAAAAGTTCTGTTTTTCCAAATTTCACATAAGACAGTAAGAGTATAGCAAATGGTAGCATATCTACTGCAGATTTAAATTCAGATGAATACCAAATTATTTTTAAAATAGGAGAAAAAAGGTAAATTGGAAGTTTGTCTTTTCAGCCATAATGCAATGAATGTGTGACTCATTTAAAACTTTCAAGACTATAAGAGGAGAAGGTAGCTGATTTTCTATTAACAGTCAACAATGGGATAAAACTTCAAGGTCACCAGTGTTATTTTGTATTGTTTTGTCCGTATTTTTAATCAAAAGTATATATAAGTAGATTTATTTTCTTCTTTACTAACATCATGCGGTACAATTTATTGTTTTTAACTTAAGAGCCATTTGGATTTAGTTTAGTACTAGGCAACTACTCTAGCTTTTATTATTCTTGCCATTCTCATGAATACCTTCATACATTTTTCAAAAACAGAAGGCTAAAGAAAAATCCCCTCAAAGCATGGAAATTCAGTTGCCATCTCCATATGTAACCCAAAATAGGAAATATGTTCTATCCCTGTCTTATTTTGTACATATAATAAATCTGCTAGGTGCTAACACTACTAGCATTAAAGTATTTAAAATTAAAGCATTTATGTAGAGTTCCCATAAGACCTATTTCATAACTGAGAAACAGGCAAATTTTCCTTGAATTCTATTAAAACAATTAAATATTAGCTATAGTGACAATAATTAAACATGTCAAATCCAAGCAATAACTGTAACAATTTTCAAACAGACTATAACATGCAACACAGCTACTAAAATAGAAGCTTACATTAAAAATAACCATAACTAGAGTCATACTGAGTAAGATCTGAGGTTCAAGGGTCCTTAGGTAGCAAAGATCAAGGGAAAAGTATACTTGTCCTTCAAGGATATTTAGCTCTTAGGCATAAGCTAACTTCCCTGGAAGTATTTTTAAGTGCGCCACTCCTAAAATGTACATATACAAATTTCTATATATAAATGACCTAATACAATACAGGAGGTTTTTTGGTGGGGGGTTTTTTGTTGATTTTTTTTTAAGGGCCACACCTGTGGTATATGGAAGTTCCCAGGCTAGGAGTCGAATCACAGCTGTAGCTGCTGGCCTACACCACAGCCACAGCAATGCAAGATCCAAGCCACATCTGCAACATACACCACAGCTCATGGCAACACCAGACCTTAACCCACTGAGCTGAGGCCAAGGATTGAAACGCATCCTCATGGATTCATTTCTGCTAAGCCAGGACAGGAACTCCAGGAGGGTTTTTTTTTGTTTCTGTTTTTGTTTTTAAATACATAATACGAATTTTGAAACTTCAATCAATACATATAAATATTGAGTGGGGAACAAATAAATTATATAAGTTAAACGCAAGTAGATAAAGAATGATTTAACCCCTGGACAAAATGAATTTTGTAGTGCTGTATAACTTTCCATAATATACTTATTACTTCAGCTGCAATCTAAAGATTATTTGATAAATACTACAGCCAGCATAAGCTATCATTTTTTCACCAGTCCAAACTGGTGCATAGATACTTCTATGTCATATCATCATTCTGTATTTAAAAACATCAGTCTTTTCTTATGTTTTTTTTTTTTTACTTTACCACAAAAATTCTCAAACATACAGAAAGTGGAGAGAATAAAATGAACTCCCAGGTACCATCTTCAAGAATTCCCAATTATCCAGCTTCGACAATTATTCAACATTCTGCTATTCCTGTTTCACCTACTCCCAGCCTCCCTCCCCAATTTCCTTTTTGGAGGGGAAGAAAGTTTTAAAGCAAATACCGCATATCATTTCAACTATAAAAAAATAGCATATATCTTTAATAGTTTTTTCCAACTAACCAAAACATTACCACATTCAATAAAATAAATATTAATTCTTTATTATGCAATATTCAGCACAGCTCAATTTTTCCCACTTGCTCAAAAATGTCTTTTTAGGGGTGTTTTGTCTAAATGAGAACCCAAACTAAGTTCACACATGGGATTGTGTTGTTATGTTTCCTTTTGTCTTTTACGTTTCCACTTTTAAATTTTTCCCTAGCTATGTATTTGTAGAAAACATGTTGCAGTCTGGATCTGGCTGACTATATCCTGCTGGTATTGTATAGCGTGTCCTGTAGTCTCTGTATAATGCAGGTAGATCTAGAGGGTTGATTAAATTCATGTTTTTTTGTTTGACAAGAAAACTTCCTGTTGCATCACATCATGATTAGCACATGTGGACTGGTTGACTTTTTTTAGTCATGTTAAGATTGATCAGAGGGTTCAAACGTTAGCCTGATTCATCCCTTATAAAGTCTGCCACCATTCACCTGATTAATTACCTAGATCCAACTGCCTAGAGCCATTATTTCATTAGGGGTAGAAAATTATCTTCGAATTCTATAATTCTTTCTGTATTTATTAGCTGTGCTTCTTTTAAGAGAACTTTTACCTCAACTCATCAACCATCTGCATACCTAGATTATACATGAAAGACACCAAAAATGCTCAATTCATTCCCTTTATCAGTTTTCAGAATAAGTGCCCAAGCAACTCCAGAAGTGATTAAAAACTTTTGGTTTAAGTATCATTATGAGCTTGTAGAATTTTGTTTTTCAATGCACTGCCATCTCCCCCCACTCCCCCAAGTCCTCAAATTGCACCATCTTTGTCCAGTATGAGTCCCTTCGAGGTGGCTTCTGAGTCATTCTGACATGATGTCTCTAGTCTCTAGTCATTTTGACATGACATCTCTAGCCTCTCTGCTTTCTGGCGCACAATGCCTCCGGTTCGTCTTCTGCATTACCTTCTCCAGACCTGGAATCAGCACTGCTCGAGGGGCCTTGATTCCTTTTAATGGGAAATGGCATTTAAAGACAAAATCTGGGATTTAAGAGTGCTTATTGTCATTATTTCTAAGAGTCTTCACTGAGGAGGGCTAGAAAATATGTAGCTCTTGAGGAAGAGAAACTTAAACCCTTAGTATATACACAAGTTTTGGAGTTCCCATCGTGGTTCAGTGGTTAACGAACTCAACTAGCATCTGTGAGGACTTGGGTTCGATCCCTGGCCTCACTCAGTGGATTTAGGATCCAGCGTTGCTCTGGGCTGTGGTGTAAGTCGCAGACGCAGCTCGGATCCCCAGTTGCTGTGGCTGTCACATAGGCCGGCGGGTACAGCTCCGAGTCGACCTCTAGCCCACCTCCATGTGCCGCAGGTGTAGCCCTAAAACGACAAAAGGCAAAAAAAAAATAATAATAATACATATATATATATAATATATATACACACACATGTTTTACTTATTTTATTTGTACTCTCTCACCCTGCAAATCTCTCTTGCTAATGACATTAACAAATGTAGGCCATTAGCAAAAGTACTTATATGTTTTAGTCTAATACGTATAATCTCAAAAATAACAACACTGGATGAAGTTTAAGATTTCTTATTGCTTTTTTTTCTGTCCTTAGACATATCCTAATAGAGACATGTAGTCAAAATACTGTTTCAAAATTACTTGGAATAATTCTTCTTATAGCTATTTCACTATCCTGATGTAAAGTTATTTTGTTACCATATAGGGACTATTTTTTTCTATTTAATTTTTAAAAATAATTTATAACTTCATGAAAACAAAATGAAAAGTATAGAACAGGGTAAAAAGAGGTTTAGCTTCTGTCCTTACCCCCTTCCTCTATAATTCTGAATTACTCTTCTATCATTTTTTTAACAAGATAACAAATCTGAATACAAACACACTTGTGTTTTCCCTCTTTTCGCACATAAAAGGTAGTACAAGATACCTACTCTTTGGCACCTTTTCTCACTTACTACACCCTAGAGAATACTCCTTAGCATTATAAAGATGTCTTCCCCATTCTTTTTGACAGATGCATAATGCTCTATTATACAGAAATACTAAAGTTTATAATATGGGAGTTCCCGTCGTGGCACAGCGGTTAACGAATCCAACTAGGAACCATGAGGTTGCTGGTTCGATCCCTGGCCTTGCTCAGTGGGTTAACAATCTGGCGTTGCTGTGAGCTGTGGTGTAGGTCACAGACGCAGCTCGGATCTGGCATTGCTATGGCTCTGACGTAGGCTGGCAGCTACAGCTTCGATTAGACCCCTAGTCTGGGAACCTCCACATGCCGCGGGTGCAGCCCTAAAACGACAAAAGACAAAAACAAATAAATAAAAATAAAGTTTATAATATGGATATCTGAGTGTTTCCAGGTTTTTGTTAATACCCACAGTGTTCTTCTTTCATATTATTCTATTTATTTCTGTCTTACCCCACCATATCCTGGAAAATGGAGCTCCCTGGTGATCTTGATAAAAGCAATCATGGTGGAGCAGTAGGGTAAAAATTTCATTGGAATAGATTCAAAAAAAAGAGGGGAATAGATTTAGAGATAGTAAATGTCCACAATTTATAAGGAGTTTTACACTAAAGGCATGAAAAAAATAAAGTAATAGCTAGAAAGGAAGTTTACTCCCATATCATTTAGCAAATAGATTTAAAGCCATTTTTTCACAGAAAGAACACAGATTACTGTCAGTCAGAGACTTCAGAGTCCAGAAGCCTATGCTTGAAAAACTTAGTCATAAAAAATATACTTAGTATGATCATTTAAAAATACATGAAATCTAGTGAGTTAGCTATAATTACCCAGACTGACTTCAATGATAATTTTTATAGTTTATAAATGTGATAAAAAATTTTTACAAAAACCCAAATTAAAGAGTTTGAGAACTCCGAGTCCTAAAACTATGAGTCCCAGTTTAAGAAATGCATTCAATCATCAAACTTTTAGACCTAAGATCACATAATCTATTTAACCCAAAATATAGCTGACTGAAATAGATTACTAGAACCACAGAGACTGGTAACCCCTTATCCCCCAAATCCTGCTTTTTTAAAGCCTATATATACCCACTGAACGGAAAGGCTGAGCAATGGCTAAGCAAGTCTCCAAGCAGCAGGAAGACCATGATCAGAAAAAGGTTTTGACATTTGCAAGAGAACCACAGCTTTTGCACCTCTGAAAGAACAATCAAGGTTTAGAAAATTCATTAAGAGTCATGCATACATTTCATTCATATCATTGGTCATTGCCCCTCCAGGGTCCTTTGCTAAATTTTCTATCCAATCTAAAAGTTAAGGTTCTTCAGCTGAGAGGCAGGTATCTTAACAAGCAACTCAAAGTCAAAATATCTACAATGGTTTTCAATTTCCAATTCCCCCAAATCCTTCCTCTTACTTGTTCCCTATTGCATAACAATCTGCAACCAGTTATTTAAGCCAAAAAGCTGGGCATTATCCTCAATTTTTTTCTCTCACCTTGCCTAACACATCTAATCATCAGCAAATCTTAAGACTCTATCTCCAAAAGTCCCTCTCAGTCCATTTCTTTCCATCTCCATTGCCATTACCCTACTCTAAACCATCATCTCTTGCATGAATTTCTATAATGGCATCTTAACTGTGCCTCTGTTCTACAGTCAGTAAATAGGGTAATCTTTTAAAAACATGAATTGGAGTTCCCTCTGTGGTACAATGGGATCAGCAGCATTTCGGCAGTGCCAGGACATAGGTTCCATCCCTGGCCCAGCATAGTGGGTTAAAGGATCCAGTTTGCCACAGCTGCAGAATAGGACATAACTGCAGCTCTCATCTGACACTTGGCCAGGGAACTCCATAAGCTGCGAGGGAGCCAAAACGGAAAAAAAAATAAAAAACTGTGAATCAATCCTGTCACTCTAATGGATTCCTACCACTCTGGATTGATTTCTAATTCCTAACCATTACCAGATAGGCCCAACAGAATACCTCTTTTATATTCTTTCCTCCTCACTCACTAGCCAAACTGGCATTCACTTAGATCCCCCAAAATGCCAACCTCTTCCCCAACTCAGATTCCCTACCTGAAATATTCTCTCCCAGCTCTTTCAGGACTAGTTCTTAATCATCTTTTAGGTCTTAGCTTTAAAAGGACCTCTTCAGGGAGTTCCTATTGTGGCTTAGTGGTAACGAACCCAACTAGTATCCATGAGACATGGGTTTGATCCCTGGCCTCACTCAGTGGGTTAAGGATCCGGCATTGCTATGGGCTGTGGTGTAGGTTGCAGATGTGGCTCGGATTCTGTGTTGCTGTGGCTGTGGTACAGGCCTATAGCTGCAGCTCTGATGAGACCCCTAACCTGGGAACCTCCATAAGCTGCACATGTGGCCCTGAAAAAGAAAAAAATAAATAAAAATAAAAATAAAATGATTTTTGCAGAGAAGTCTTACCTGATTTATAAATTTAGAGTATTCCCTTTCACACACCCTTTTTGTTTTCTTCATAACACAACCTGTAATTTTGTGCACGTTTATTTCTCTAAGTGGAATATGAGTGGCAAGAACAAAGGAGGGTCCAGTTCTGTCTAGCTCATACCTTTACTCCCTGAGCTTAGCACTGTGTCCTGCAGAGTAGATGCTAAATGCCAACTTATTAAATGAAGTGGTGTATGAGTCGAAAAAGATTTATACAGATTTGTAAGACACAACTTATTTGAAGTTCATTATCTCAGTTAACATGTAATAATGAAGTTTATGACTCACATACTAATTTAAAACACTTGCTGGCGCTAAATTTATCTGGCTCATTTCTGCAAATGGTACTGATATTAGCAGATTACTCTGAAGAAGCAATCATGTGCTACTATTTTAGTATTAACTTTTCTCCAAATTAAAAGTCAACTTCAAATAAACTGTTATCAGGAGTTCCCATTGTGGCTCAGTGGAAATAAATCTGACTAGTATCCATGAAGATGCAGGTTCAATCCCTGGGCTTGCTCAGTGGGTCAGGGATCCGGCACTGCGCTGAGCTGTGGTGTAGGTCACAGACGAGGCTCTGGATCCTATGTTGCTGTGGCTGTGGTGTAGATTGGCAGCTGCAGCTCTGATTTGACCCCTAGCCTAGGAACTTCCATATGCCGCGGGTATGGCCTTAAAAAGCAAAAAAATAAATACATAAACAAACTTTCATCTTTCCATGGCAAGGGAACATTAATTTCAAAAAAAGCAAAATATAACAAAATTATATGGTACCTCCTCAAAACACATGAAGCAGAAACAAGTGTGGATGAGGCTGTGAAGAAAGTAGAACCCTCATCCATTGCTGGTGGAAATGCAAAATGGAACAGCCTCTAGAAAAGCTTGGCTCAAAAGTTACTCTCAGACTCAGTATACATCCAATTCCATTTCTAGGTATATACCAAAAAGAAGTTAAAACATGTCCACAGAAAACCTATAAGGGAATGTGCACAGAAGCATTATTCATAATACCCAAAAAGTCGAAAGAACTCAAACACCTATCAATTAATCAATAGATAAACAAAATGTGATATACACATACAATGAAGTATTATTTGGCCATAAGAATTAAAGAAGAACTGGTACATGTCATAACATGAATGAACCTTATAAACATATGTTAAGTGAAAAGAGCCAGACACAAAAGGCCATATATATCACAGTTCCATTAATGTGAAATTTTCATAATAGGCAAATACATAGAGACAGAAAGTAGATCAGTGGTTACCAAAGACTGAGGGAAGAGAGAATGGGGAGTGACTGTGAGTGGCATGGGCTAATGACAATGTTCTGGAATTGGACAGTGCACAACTTTGTGAACTACTAAAAATCACTGAGTTGTACATATTAAAGGGTAAATTCGACAGTATGTGAATAATACCTCAATTTAAAAAATAGGTTGCTTTAAACTAAATATTCAAATGCTTTCAGATAATCAGAAGTAGAAGGGGAAAGAATTCTTTCATTTTACTGTGGTTGAAACAGAGGGAAAGAAGTTTCATGTACATAAACTAAGATTTGAAATTTTTTCTATGCCACTAAAAAAACTGCCTCTTCAGTTTAAATGTCAATGAATTTAATTTAAATATCTGGAAAACAGTGCTTAGACATGATAACAAACAAATTTTCAATTGGTTTGGATTATAAACTACAGTAATTAGGAAAAGAATAAATTTTGAGATCTCAATTCAAATTTAGTTTAACTTGTTAAGGTGACACGATTTTATTTACCCAAACCTGCTAAGTATCTTTTGATCTTGATTAAAAATTCATTTCTATATTAGTTCGGGTAAATAATGTTAGGGGCTAAAACACTCCAAAACTTTGTAGCTTAACAGAATAAAAGTTCATTTTTCTTTTTTTTATTTTTTGGCTTTTTTGCCTTTTCTAAGGGCTGCACTTGTGGCATATGAAGGTTCCCAGGTTAGAGGTCTAATCGGAGCTACAGCTGCTGGCCTTCGCCAGAGCCACAGCAACACCCACTTAACCCACTGAACAAGGCCAGGGATCAAACCCGCAACCTCATGGTTCCTAGTCGGATTTGTTAACCACTGAGCCATGACGGGAACTCCCATTTTTCTCTTAATTAAAAAAAAATTACATGGTATCCTTTAAATATAAGAATTTGGGGGAAAAAATTCAGAAGACTTGGGACTGGTAAGTCTAAAACAAAGTACTAATTAAACTATAAATTAAAATTTTCTCCTGTTAAAATATTGGCTACAGATTAACATACTCTCTCTGTTGCTCACACCCTACATCCGACAATCAGGAAATTCTATCAGGTATACTATTTTTACTGTTTCTACTGCTCCACCCTAGAAAAAAAACTGGTGACATATGCTAGCGCAGAGGCAACTAAACTACCAAGTTGAAACTAATCCTGTTAACACTCTGAGTAGCCCGGAATTGTACCAGGCCAAATAAACAGCTGCTTTATCAGCTGGCCCCAAAATTCTGCTACCCACTTAAGAGAGACTGCTAAAAACCAAGGTGAGGAAAGCTCATCTGCTAGCATAATATGAAAAATAAATCCTAAACTGGGAGAGATTCTTTCTTTCTAGAAGGTGTACATATATTATTACCTAAAGTGTCTGATTTTTTAATGTTTAACTAGATAGGAAAAAAACAGTTGAAATACTATGTAACCCTAATGCACTTAAATATTCCTAAGAGTCTGGAGTTCCCGTCGTGGCTCAGTGGTTAACAAATCCGACAAAGAACCATGAGGTTGCAGGTTCGATCCCTGGCCTCGCTCAGTGGGTTAAGGATCCGGCGTTGCCATGAGCTGTGGTGTAGGTCGCAGACGCAGCTCGGATCCCACGTTGCTGTGGCTGTGGCGAAGGCCGGCGGCTACAGCTCCTGTTAGACCCTTAGCCTGGGAAACTCCATATGCCGCGGGTGCAGCCCTAGATAAGGCAAAAAAGACAAAAAAAAATATTCATAAGAGTCTAAAAGATGAGTTTACAAAGCCAACAACATTTTGATATTTCTAAAAACTCATAGTTGGTAGCAAAAGATTAGACTTTTTTAAGTGAAGAACTAAATGGGTCTCTCATAATTACGTATGGCTTCAAAAAATGTCTTTAGTGTATCCAACTTCAACATAATCAAACAGCTCAGTAAAAGCAATCATCAACTTACATGTTAGTTCAAAGCACTATATAGCCCACCCAATATCTTTTTTTTTTTTTTTTGTCTTTCAGGGCCGCACCTATGGCATATGGAGGTTCCCAGGCAAGAGGTCAAATCAAATTGGAGCTACAGCTGCCAGCTTATACCACAGTCACAGCCAACGAGGGATCTGAGCTGCGTCTGTAATCTACACCACAGCTCACGGCAACGCCAGATCCTTAACCCACTGAGTGAGGCCAGGAATTGAACCTGCGTCCTCATGGATGCTAGTAAGATTCGTTTCCACTAAGCCACAATGGGAACTCCCCAATTTCTCTGAAAGTAGTAACTTCTGACATTTCAGTAATTATATAAAGTTCAGTCACAAGTGTCAAACAACTTTAAAGAGCTGGTTCTCATAAGGTGCACAAAATACATTTCTGTGGGAAATGAATTCTGTGCATTTGTATTGGAACATATCTCCCTCTCATTCCCACTAAATCCACCTAACCTAAAGCCCCAGGAAATTCAGGAAACACTGTAAATGGAAGCACAGCTTACCCAAACTGCCTCTACCTCTTATCCCTTTGCAACAACAGTAAACAAAACCAGCTTACAAAGCTTCAGGAGTAATTTTCTCTAGAACTCCCAAGGGACAGTCTCTGCTAAGCTGTTTCAACTCAGAGGCCATTCACCGATCAGTATACAGACAAGAGAGATGCCAAAATACATAACCACTATGGTTCATACAAAGAAGCACAGATGTGAAAAGATAAAGCAAAGCAAGGTACTTTGAAGTCTTAAGATATTATGCTCCCATACCTTCCCTACAATTTATCAAAATAAACAAAAATAACGACACACTAAGCTGACAATGCAGTCTAAGTATTAAGACTATGTTACCCATTCACCTGTAGCCTTTAGATGACAAACCATTTAAACACACGTCTTCTTACAATTCACTTCTTTTTAATTTGCAAGTATATAGGTGAGATGGCCAAGTCCCTAAATGCCCTTCTGCATCTTATTACATGTAACCACCACATGGTTAAGACCTGAGGCCTGCAAGTCAGACCAACCTGGGAACAAATTCTAATATTAATTAAGAGTTCTATGACCTTGGGCAAAAAATTACCAAGCCTCAGTTTCCTCATCTATAAAATAGAGCTAATAATGAAACTTAGAGCAAAAGCTGTCTATGAGGAATAAATGTGATAAACATATAACGTGTTTAGTAGAATGCCTGGTATACAACCACTTAGTAAACAGCAGATTAATGAGAGCACCAAATATGACAGTTAAATAAAAGCATTTGAGACTATCAAATAAATATTTATTATATAAAGGAAACTTACACTAAAAGTTCTAGAAAAATCCTATTTTTTTTTAGAAAAATCCTATTTTTAAAAGCATTGATGCATGATTGACCAAAACATTACAGTATTGTTATTTTCCAAAAAAAGAAATTAAGAGAAGGCTACAAAGGAATGAAATAAAATAAATTGTAGTCATCACTCATTCAAAACTAACTTTCCATCAACCTTTAAACTCTACTTAATAAATGCTTTAAAAAGATTTTAAAAATCTGAACTACATTCCTAAGTGACATGAAACCCTCTTAAACTTTACTAAAATTTTATAAAAGTTTTATGAAAACAAAAATTATTGACGTGTGTATGGAGTTACCATCATGGTGCAGTGGAAACGAATCCAACTAGGAACCACGAGGTTGCGGGTTTGATCCCTGGCCTTGCTCAGAGGGTTAACAATCTGGCGTTGCTATGAGCTGTGGTGCAGGTTACAGACACGGCTCGGATCTGGTGTTGCTGTGGCTCTGGCACAGGCCAGCAGCAACAGCTCCGATTGGAACCCTAGCCTGGGAACCTCCATATGCTGCAGGTGCGGCCCTAAAAAGACAAAAAGACAAAAAAAAAATTATGGATTTGTATGGATTATAGCTCTTTTAAGTCAACTGTTCTGAGGTAGTCAAGTAAGTTTTAAAAATTACCTGTCTAGTTATGCTAAGTGAAATAAGTCAGGCAGAGAAGAACAAATATTGTACATCACTTATAGGTGGAATCGAAAAAAATGCAACAAACTAGTGGATATAACAAAAAGAAGCAACTCACAGATATAGAGAACAAACTAGTGGTTACTAATGGGGAGAGGAAAGAAGGGAGGGGCAATATAAAGCTAGAGGATTAAAAAGCACAAACTATTAGGTATAAAATAAGCTACAATGATATATTGTACAATATGGGAAATATAGCCAATATTTTATAATTTTTTTTAAAAACAACCTTCCTAAGTAAGGTAATACGGAATTACAAAAATAAGACAAAATATAAACCTCAAATTAAAATATACAAGCTACTTCCACTGACAATGAAAGTAAGACTTCCATCTGAACTACAGGCAATTTGGTTACAGAATGTTAGTGTCTCAGAACAGAATCTATACAACTGGTTCCATTCCTGTTTCTTTAATTATAATAGAATCTTAGAGCAAAGGCACAATTTGAAAAGGCACCAAGAGATACGAAATCCACCCAGAACTAAGGGACATACTCAACAGCCATTTTGACCTCAAGACAAACAGGGAGCAAAGAAGTACAAGCCTCAGAAAGGAATGTCTTCAAAACTGGATTCAGGCTGAGTCAGGTCCATCTTAGTTATTGTCTGCATATGAGAACAAATAGTAAGAAATAAGGTAATGAAAAAGGTGCCTAAATGGATGTAAAGATTCTTATTTTTTTTATTTATTTATTTTTAAAATATTCTCTAAGATAGTCCCTTCTACTATATAACATTAAGTTCAACCATTTTGATATTTATATATCTAGTAAATAAATCTAAACTAGATCAAAATCTGAATCTACTCAAGTAAAAATGGCCTTCTTGATAGGTATCTCTACCCACTAATAGCAATTACTTAAATTTTAGAATAATTATTTTACACTACAGTCCAATTTCAGGAATTGAAAACTAAAGTCATGAAGTGATGACAAGTGTCATGTTATAATATGTCTCACAATTATCTACAAACACTATCAACATGAACTGGTGCACTTTTCATTTCTTAAAGTACCAATACCATTCAGAACTCCACCAGAACTCAATTTCACATCCGAGGTTTTTAATAAAGACTTTGTAAACTTCTGCGTAAATACAGTAACTGCCTTGCTTCCTAACTCGAAAACAACCTCCCCTTTGTAGCCCATTATGGATCTACAATCTTTTTACACAGTACTATATTATAAAGTACTATAATAACATAAAGTATTTAAAATCATCAGTGCAACATCAGTTCTTAAAAAAGTTTAAAAAAAACTATCATCTGCTTAAAACTGTTATCAATGCTTTAAGAAAAAATGTCCCTGTGTATCTTTTCATAAAACAGCTACACATTCCCTTACCCCCACTCCAGAGCTGACCACTCCCTTCCTATGCTCCTACAGCACTCAGCACATCCCTCTTGAATAATAAAGACACAAAATATCATAGTTATTTAACTAAATGTTTGTAGCCCCCACTAGACCTGAGCTTCTTAACAGCAGAGGACTCATCACTTTTCGGCTTATTATATATATAGACCTCCAGATGCCAGATCAATAAAATCCTAAGTAAATAAATAAATGAAACCCTAGAAAGTGTGCTTTGGAAGGAGAGGTATATTTGTTGTAAATTTACTGAGCAGGGGGGAAGCTGAATTTAAAATATCCATGCAGACAGAGATTATCTGTGATTAAAAGAAGTCAGTTATCTGACCATAAAACTAAAATCTTAAGATGTTACACACCGTTGCAGAGTTTAGCCAGAATTCTGGTAACACCATATAGGCACATGACCTATCCTTGTAGAGATCCTAAAAGAACAACTTCAAATCTCTAGTCTTCTCCCTCCAGCAGCTCTTATTTATTAAGCTCTTGTTTTCCTAGAAACCACTGCTCACAGGAACCAAGGTCCTCCACCTCCCCACTCCCTCACCCATTAGACCCAAAAAGAGCAGTACTGATCAGAGCTCCCAACTTTTCTACTTCTTAATGGGGGACATTGCTTCTACTAAGCACTAAACCCTTCTCTGCTTCCAAATCCACCTACCTCCACCAGGCAGATGTGCCGGGAGGGAATCAGGCATGAGCAAAAATCTCTATTAAACACCTAAGAGCACTTGAGATGCTTAAAAACAGAATCAATGTTAAGTAGTTATTGTGGGTGGTCATAAGAACCTAAACTTCTTTTATATTAAATCAATAATATAATGTTGCTTATATTGCAAAATTTCTCTGTTCCAAATAACAACCTTATAAAGTAAACTTCAACGACTCCAATTCCTGTGCAGGGGACTACCTATTGCTTTGGAGTATCATTAAAGAGTTGGCCTGTTCAACAACCGTGATACCTCAATTCTATGTGATAAATACGTTCAAATCCAAGTCGGCGAATCTAATAAACTTACAAAGTTCTCAGTGACGTTTTATGACAACAAGACACGTACACCAACCTCACTCTCACTGACCTAGAAATAAACTTCAATATTAAAATTCACTTGAGGAAAACTTGCTGGAGGAAAAAAAAAAAGGTTTGCCACAAGGTTAGGTAATTAATAGGCTACCCATTTTTCGGCAGCCTCCAAAAATGCCTCCAGTGTACAAGAAGTAGGCAGATTAGGAGGGTGGGGTGGGTGCAACTGATCTGTCCTCCAGCAGCAGATGGGTCCATGAGGGCAATGATAGCCCTCCACTGGAGATTAGTGCCAGGAGAGCAGAACTCTAACCAAAAACAGGCTTCTCCCAGATGCAGGCAAGACAAATAGGTTTCACACCTCTCTCTTAGATATTCCTTTTTTCTTTTTTGTCCGCCCTTAGGCATATGCAGCTCCTGGGCCAAGGAACAGAGCAGATCGGAGCCAGAGTCTTCACCTAAGCCACAAATGCAGCAATGCTGCATCCTAAACTTACTGTGCCAGGCAGGTATCAAACCCATGTCCCAGCATTCCCAAGACACAGCCAATCCTGTTGCACTACGACAGGAGCTCCTAGATACTTTTTTTAAATGAAAAAGTTTCAGAAAGTTTCAGAACAGTGGTAACTTTTTCTATCACAGTGAAAATCATGTCCCTTTTGGTTTAATTGTATAACATAAAGATCCTCACATAAGTATACACTTGAGACTACGTTCTTAGATATAAGCTCAATAATATACTTAGGAATAATGTTCTTCGAAATGGCTATGTTATGAAGAGAGTACCATGGAAGTCTATCACTTTCAATTCTGATTATCCTGAAAAGCTACTTTCTACTTCAAAAAATGTGTAAAACGAATCATATGCAATAGGAAATCTTTTGCAAAACAGGATTTTTTTAAAGAAATTGTTACCCTGTGTAAATCTTAACTTTCAAGAAAAAGTCTGAATAAATGAGAGTTCCAACTACTGTGTTCAAGTTCTTAAATACTTCAAGGTTTTTATTTCTCCTACTAAGAACATTTGTATCACAAAGTTCTAACAAACAAAGCTGGTACCAAGCAAGCTGTTTTTTCCAAACCTCCTGTTTTTGCAATAACCGCCCTACTGCTACAGTTGCTCTAGAAGCCTAAATGCCTAACTAAACTTAACACAGAAACAGTCCTAATTCATTTATATCTTAATATAGATCAAGTGCCTTCCTTACTTATGTACATAATACAAGTATTAAGTAAAACTGAGAAAGCACAGTTGCCTTCCAACATATCCCTCCTGCTGGCTTAAATTTGCCTGATGCTAAAATATTTCCCTCTCTAAAAATCCAAGGCTCTTCATTAATTAAAAAAAGGTTTAGTGATCACTGAAAACTACCTATTCAGGAATGAAATTTTTATACAATGGAGAACATGAACGCCCCACTTTCATACACTCTACATAACATTACACTTTTCTAAATTATCCCAAGACTCTTCTTTTTTTTTTAAACGGCTGAATCTGCAGCATATGGAAGTTCCCAGGCTAGGGGCTGAATTGGAGAATTGGAGCTGCAGCTGCAGCTGCAGCTGCCAGCCACAGCCACAGCCACAGCCATGCCAGATATGAGCCGCATCTGCCACCTCTACCGCAGCTTGACGAAAAGCTGGATCCTTCAACTCACTGAGTGAGGCCAGGGATCCAACCCAAATCCTCATGGATACTAGTCGGATTTTTAATCCACTGAACCACAATGAGAACTCCCCAAGGCTTCATAATTACCAACTATACTGATAACTTTCAAATCTAACTTTGGGGACAGATGGAGCTGTACTATTTTATTTATTATCTTTGCAATGTCCTGATATGATTCAGAAAGGAAAACACTGCCACATTGATTTACAAATGGCTGTATGAAGGGAATAAAAAATGAACCAAATGGTGAGGGTAAAAGGACTGTTCTCTTCTAAACTAAGAAAATTTGTGTCCTCTACAGGAAAAAAATGAGGAGGGGCCAGAGAAAAATGAGTCTAAAATATATAACTTTTTGCTTCTTAAAACATATATACTAGAATGGAAAGTATAACTTTTATAGTGGTCACATACAAGAAAAAACTCGCTCTTCAACAGTGAGCAAATTTCTGTGACAGGCATTACAAACAAAAAGGAATTCTAGCCTAATAAGCGATAAGAGCTTTAAGATACGTTGTAGTACTTCTTTAACTTTTCTTTAAAAAGATAAAGATGTATCTGTCATCACCGTTTTAAGTGGATGACTATGGGTCCAAGGAAAACGGTCCTATTGTATGCCTGCCAATTCTCACGTCCCTTGATATTTCTGTATACTCTTACTAATTAACTGAACCTCATCAGGAAGATATTAATGATGGTTCGCACACTCAAGAGAGACATAACCTCGGAATGCAAAAATACTCTGCAGTCAAAAAGAGACCTATTTGATTCAAGGGGAGTTGGGGGGATGAGCAGGCGTAAGGGAGTACTTGGCACGAAAAGCTGCTGGCCATAACAGCTGCGCCCAGCTTTTAAACACTTACTGGTTTGCTAGGGTACACGTTAGACAGATGCGTTTTTAGTTTCCCCACGGTCCAGTTCAAGAAGCAGCTAATAGTCTGGTCACTGTATTTCTGATTCGGTGCTTTAATGATGAGGGTCACAGGAATCTCCATCCCATTTTGGTCCATGGTGCCCCCAAAGTCGAACACAGTCACAAGGAGTTAAACCTAAATGAGCCAAGGTGGTTACTGCCAGCGCGGCTGGGATGGGGATGGAAGCGGGTGGGTTGTTAATATTCCGTGTCCAAGTCAGTCACAAGTGCATCGGGCGATACAAAAGCCATTGCCGGCACCGAGGATGATGGGCAGTGGCGGCGGCGGCAGGGTCTGGGGGCCCGGCCCAGGGTGCAGTTCTCCCCGCCAGGTCTAGGCGACGCCGGGCTCCGGACTGCAGAGGGAGGCCGGGAGTAGAGAGAGAAAGCAATGAGAAGGGAAGGAGGTGTGAAGGCGCGACAGGCCGAGCCCCCGCCCCGCCCCCGCCGCGACCCCCAAGCTGAAACGCAACAAGGCCCCTACGCGACGGTCCCGCCACGCGGGCTGGAGAAGGGGGACGGGCCGCTTAGGGTGGTCAGCTGTGACAAGCAGGGCTACCTGTGAGATGGCCGCAGAGCCCGCCACCGCCGCCCTCCGCGCCCGGGCAGGGCCACCGGCCGCACTGTCCGGCCAAGGGTCCTCCGCTGCGGCCGCTCTCTTCCTGCTGCTTGGCGGCGGCCACGGCCGGGCCCCGGGTCTCGCGAGGCGGCGCGGTAGCAGCGGGAGAAGTTGGCCGAAGGGCGCGGTCGGCTCCTGGCCTGACCCCTCGGTCTGAGCAGGGCTAGGCAGGGCGGCGCACCGCCAGGCGCGGCCGAGGCGGCGGCAGGTGGCAGGAGGGCGGGGACTAGAGCCGAGGCGCCTGCCGCAAGCGCGCAGTTTTGTTGTTGTTATGAAGGAGGTCCGGGTCTCCTTTAAGCCGGAAAACGGAGGGCGGAAGTGCGTCACGCGCTGCCCGCAGCGGGGCGCGGCCTTCCCGGCCCCGCGACCGCCACCCAGCGCTTCCGCGCTGCCCTCGCCCGGGCGGTCCAGGGGGACCGAGGGCCGAATTCTGGGTCGCCCCGAAGATACTCGGGCGCTTCTGAGCTCGCCAGGCCTGACACTTCGCTCGGCTCCGCCTCCACAAAGGCACTCAGGCGTCGCCACTATTTTTTACACACCATAAATACTCGGAAAGTGTTCCTCCAGCCTTAGCGTTGTTTTTGCAAAAGTTAGTGTCCTTCCAGATGCTGAATCAAACTTCTGCTCAAAATTTCTTGTGTCAGCTGTCTGCAAAGCACTGGAGCTTTGGCGGAGGAGAGACTGTGAGATACATTGCTTAAGGAGAAGGCTTTCAATTTAACCCCGAAGTCTGCTTCTGCTTGCCCTGTGACCCTGCCTAAACTTTCTGAGCCTCAGTTTACTTCTCTAAATGGGGACAGTAATGCCTGCCTGACAGCCTGCCGTTCAATAAATGAGCTATGTAGGTAAGCCACCTGGTACAGTTCTGGCAGTCTCAGATACTTCCATTTCCTCTTTGTCTTCTCAAAAGTTGACAAGTGTTTACTGAGCACCTACTGTGTGTTCCGTACAGTGGGAGATGAAGCGGGATGGCAGTGTCATTTTTGTTTTATGGCCTAGAGAGGAGGAACCTTCAGTCTACCTCCCAAAGCTGACTTCCTCTCCATTTTCTGCACAGGTTTAGGAGTCCTTGCAGTGAGTTAAGTTTGTTAGATGTGCATTTTCATAGCACCAGGCTTCCACTACAGGTGAATGCAAGTAGTTAACGTCGGGGGTGGGTGGGGAGGGCTTTGGGAACCTGGTCTCTTCCCCTCTCAGCTTCAGAAGGATTGGTGAAAGTTGGTGACCAAAGGAAAACCCGTCCTCTCAATAGCAGCACCCTTTACACCCTGTCGTTCACTTCTTTGTTTGTGGTAGAGCACCTACCATATCTTAGCCATACCCTCTCAATACACTTTCTCTTCGTTTTTATCATGGAATGAGAACTGTTTGCTATGATTTGGGTTTTCTGTAGCAGACCCTGGACATTTTCTACCTATTGTCTAGTCATCCTAATAGAAACTCATACTAGCCACAAATACTTATTCAGACTCCTTTACATCTAGCAGCTGCCTTTTGACACCGTTCTAGCCCATCTGACTTCTAGATGAAAGCTGAAGTTGCTGCTGGTGCTTCTAGGAAAGCTTTCAGATGAACACGTTCTGCAGACCAGAGCCCCTTCCTTCTGGAGGAATGTGATGCCATAAATGGGGCAGCCACAGCTCAGTCATGAAACAACAAACAGGAGAACAAAGGCCTATGTTACAAGGATGGCAGAGCAGAACAATGAAAGAGGCTGGATCCTTTGTGGCATGATTGTGCCACCATATAAGTCCTAAGCTGACTGTTCTAAGAATTCTTTTATGTCCAATTCCTGTTTAATCCGGGAATTCCCCAACCACCACATTCACAAGTTCCTGTCACTTAATGCTTCTGACTCAGACTTCCAGGAATCCTATAGAGTAATGTGGTCATCTCACTTGACACTGTGAAGTATACGTTATTTATGAGATATACATTAATCACTATTAATATTGACAGAATGTGTATTTCACTGTGATAGCCATTATTTCGAGTTCATCAAAGATTAACTAACATGGACAAAAGCATTTAAAAATGTGATGAATATATAGGTATAAAGATGATACAGTACCTGCAGTATCTGATAGAAATGACCTTTTTTTTTTCTTGCTTTACAGTCACCTGAATTAAATACCTGAAAATACTTTTGATGCTGTTGAACTTGGCCACGATAAAAACAGTATGTAAATATGATCCCATCTTTGTTAAATTATGTGTATGTGTGTGTAGAAAAATGTATGAAAGGGTAGTCCCAAGAATTTTGATAGTATTTAACTTGGAATTTGAGGGAGGATAAATTGTTAGCTTGAAGGGTTGAAAGATAGCAGTTACTTAGAGGCTGCTATGAGCATTGAGTTGCTTGTTTCAATCCTTATACATGTTGCAGATCAAGAAGGGGGAAATGTGAAAGAACAGCTACACGTCTCGGTTACCCTTTCCTACTTAAAGACAGTCTATAATGAGAATGCTTAAGAGTAGGATGCTAATAGATAAGACTGTTAAGACCTTAACAATACATATATATATATATATATTTTTTTTTTTTTTTTTGGTCTTTTTGCCTTATCTAGGGCCTCACCCGCGGCATATGGAGGTTCCTAGGCTAGGGGTCTAACAGGAGCTGTAGCTGCCGGCCTTCGCCATAGCCACAGCAATGCGGGATCTGAGCCGCATCTGCCACCTACACCACAGCTCAAGGCAACGCCGGATACTTAATCCACTGAGCAAGGCCAGGGATCGAACCCACAACCTCATGGTTCCTAGTCGGATTCGTTAACCACTGAGCCACGACGGAAACTCCAAGACCTTAACAGTATTAACTATTCAATACATATAATCTTAGTTCCTAGTTCAGTAATACAGAGTGATTTCTGCCCATGGAGTAGTTTTGTTAACAAAGTAAAACATTTAAAGAAAACTGTTTGTAAATAATAAAATTTGATTTCCAGTATTTGTGGGATGTTTACTTACTTCCTGTTCTTTTAACTGGGAAGGAGGGCAGCTAGCAAAAGTGTTTTTATCAACTCATTCTGAGAGATTCCAGTTTCCTCTAAAATTTTAAAGAAAATAAAGTGCTTATTACTAAAATTTTCTTACTAAAATTTGGTATACCTTCCAGAAAGGTAAAACACTTTATGATGGTGAATAATATAATTTTCAGTGTTTTTTTTTTGTTTGTTTTTGTTTTTTGGGTTTTTTCGTTGATAACTCTCTTGGGAGGAAAGACTTTAGTCAAGTGATGATCTTGCAGTTGCAAATTTCAAAGATGATGTTGGCCATCTGGCTTCTGATTCCTTCTATTCCTACTTATACCAAACTTGTCTTTCTGCTTTTTTTTTTTTTTAAGATGCTGTGCCACAAAGCATCTAATCAAATCTCAATCAACTTTATTGTTTAATAACAAGTGAAATCCTACACTTGAAGCCTAGGAAAATTAACTCGTTTCAACACTGCACTTTCAAAATCTTAATCGATCCCAGATGTTTGACTATAAACTATATTGTAGAAAATGTAAGGAAGAAAACCACGTGTGCATTAAATGTCCAATGGCTGATTTAAGTGATTTGTCATCTAATGAATTGTCAGAACAGCCCTGAGAGGTAGTGAGGACAGTGAAGAAGCTCGGAAAGCTGAGTGTCTTCCCCAAAGTCACACAGCTTGTAACTGCCAAATAGAATTCTGATTCCTCTGAGTCCTCTTTCCACTACACTCAACTGTCTTATTTAAAGAGATTCATACAGGAGTATCCTTCATGGCGCAGCGGTTAACGAATCCAACTAGGAACCATGAGGTTGCGGGTTCGATCCCTGGCATCGCTCAATGGGTTAAGGATCTGGTGTTGCCATGAACTGTGGTGTAGGTTGCAGGCTCGGATCCTGCTTTGCTGTGGCTGTGGGGTAGGCCGGCGGCTAACAGCTCCGATTAGACCCCTAGCCTGGGAACCTCCACATGCCGTGGGTGCGGCCCTAAAAAAAAATAACAAAAAGGCAAAAAAAATGAGAGATTCATACATAACAAGACATATTCAGTGGGGAAAGCCTTTCAGGAACAACGTCTTAGAGGTCATCTAGATCTGCTTTCCAAGTACTATCAGAATCACTCTGAAGGGCAGTCAGCCAACTTTGGCTTAAATCCTTCCAGGGAAAGGGAACACCACATTTTTTTCACTACAGCATGACCTGTTATTAAACAGCCATGGTTATTATAACTGAATTGAAATCTACATTGCTATAATTTGTCATTAGGCCACTTTTCTCCTCTTGATGGATCTAAAATATATTTACTCTCATTCTACATGTCTGCCCTTCAAATGGATAGCTATTAAATGCTCTGTATATCTTCTCCAGGATAAACATCCCCACACAATTCAACATCCTTAAGAGTAGTTTCCAGATCAGTTAAAATACTGACTCAACTTTGGACACAGTAGTGTGCATATCCCTCATTGATCATGGTGACTATAATGAGTATTTAGATACATGATTTCCCTAGAATAGCCTTCATACTGACACATCTGTATTTCTGTTAATTTCTGTATTAATGTAAATCTTCATAAGCTGGTTTAGCAGTTAGATTTCCTGCTTTTCAGAAACTATATATCTATTCAGTTCTTAGAGTAACCATTTGGTGAAGACAGAAGTCTCCCATTTCTCTGGTAATTCAATCCATTGACTTATTTATGATAATACTTGAAAAAAATACAGTAAAGAGCATTTCATTTAGGTGACCAGAGGAAAGGGAGGAGGGACAATCCCTTGCATTTTTCACCCTTTAGGGAATTTTAACCTAAATGCATATATTAGTTATCTATTACTACAAAAAAAAAATTTACTGGAGCTCCTGTTGTGGCCCAGCGGAAACAAATCTGATTAGCATACATGAGGATGCAGGTTCAATCCCTGGCCTTGCTCAGTGGGTTAAGGATCCAGTGTTGTCATGAGCTGTGGTGTAGGTTGCAGATATGGCTCAGATCCTGCATTGCTATGGCTGTGGTGCAAGCTGGTGGCTACAGCTCGGCCTGGACCCCAAGCCTGGGAACCTCCATGTGCTGCGGGTATAACCCTAAAAAAAAAGAAAAGGAAAAGACAAAAAAAAAAAACCCCAAAACTGTGGAATCAGAATTTTGGAAGCATCTTTGCTGGTGATTCTGGTTTTGAGTCTCTCATAAAAGTGCAGTCAGGATGTCAGCTGACATCGATTATCTGAAGACTTGATTGGGACAGAAGGATGTACTTCCAAGGTGATTCAATCATAAGGCTGGCACGTTAGACTGGGTGTGGGCATGAAGTCTCATTTCTTCTCCATGTGGGTCTCTCCACAGGACTGCCGTTGAGTGTCCTTACAACTGGACAGCTGGATTCTCCCAGAATGGGGAATCCAAGACACCAAGGCTGAAGCAACATTGCTTTTCATCACTTAGTTTCTGAAATCATTCCCTGTCACCTACATGGTGCTCTATTTGGTCACAAAAATCAGCCCTGAGTCAGTGTAGGAGAGTGCCTAGGAGTATAAATACTATTGGAGGCCAGTTACTATAATCTACCTCACCAAGGCATAACAGGTCATAGGAGATACCCTGTTCCTTCTACATGCAACTGTCCAAATCCAAATCCCAGTAATAACCGTGCAGTTGTTTCACAACTGCTTGCCCTTCCTCTGGCATTTAGCCTCTCTTTTCCCAAAGATCTTTCACCAATTTCCTTCTCCTCAAATTAGAACTATTTAACTCTATTGACTATATTTCTCAAATGTTTATAAATGTTCATCTTTTTGCTAAAAGCAAATACAATTTAGGTGAGTTTGGGCATATTAAATTTGCTACTCTACATTCAGATAAAGAATTACTAAACTGAACATGAAGCATAGTCATTGGCCTAACTCAGGGGTTCTTGGTCTGGGTCCAGAGATATACCCTGAATTATCCGTAGGACTGTGTACATATGTACACATGTGCATTTCTCTAGAGGGAGAGTCCATTATTTTTATTAGCTTCTTGAAGGGGCCATTTGTAATACCTTTCAGAGCCTCAGTAAAACTCAGTCCTCGTTGTAAGATTTTTCCAGTTAAAGGAAATGGATTATTGAGCCACTTACCAAGTTATTGCCTCAAGGGTCTCAAAGCACTCTTCACTGTTGCTTTATGATAATAGAAGTAAATCCTGTAAATATTTCTCCTTTTCTAGCTGTCATGATATTAAACTTCGTTAGTAAAGGGCACTGGAGAGACGCTTGGAGGAAGAAGAGATTTCCCTGCCTGTGCTCCTTTAGGCAGGCTCTCAGGCACACGTGGCTTCTATGCGTCCCAGTTCCTGCAGCACCCAGTAGCCCATAGTGTGTAGCACCTCTTACGAACGGCTTCTCCAGGAACCCTCTCAGGCAACTTTGCAGGCAACGCCCACGAGCGGCTTTCCTGGAACCCCATCAGATAGCTTCACATGGAGAACCACCCATGCGACACTGTACATGAACAGCTTCCCCTCACACCCCTCAGGCAGCTTTGCATCCTCAGCAGACTTCTCTGACATCAAATTAGCCACACATTTGTGGCCTTGGACTTCTTCAAGGAGGGTCTATCTCAGCCCTAAAAGCAGTAGATGATCCCTATATCTGTATTGTCCTGTATTCTTTAGACTTCTCTTTGTTCCTTAGTAGCCATCTCCGTATCACTCCAATACCCTGTTAAAAGTAATAATTCTTTATATTTAACCTTCCATGTTTAAAATATCTTTTGATTTCCGTCTCTTGTTTGGACCCTGGCTGATACAGAATTGGTATCAGTAGTTGTCCCAGGAGGTAAACACGAAGAATTTGGGGATTGCTTTGGTCATGCCCTTTGGCTGAGCTCCTCCCCACTGAGAAATGAAATGAGGGCATTACAGGTAATCAAAGTATCATCTGTGGTTGGTCCTGATGACATGTCAGCTGAAGCAGGGGATTATCCAGCTTGTTGCTGCACTTGACCATTATGGCAGTTAAGATGTCTCTAAGGACAGTGGTATGGGATGGAGTCTTCTGAGTGTACGTTAGTGTTTATAGAAAGAAAATGAAAAGCTCACGTCTTTCCACTCTCAGCTCAAGTCAAAGTCAAAGACCAGAAAGCTTTCATGATAACTGTAAAAGTATCTCTTAGTTCTTACAAACATAGGGGCAATATTGTCAAAAATCAAGCACAATTTTTTTTTAAGAATTGCTGAATTATAGCGGTAGTTGCATTCACAGTCCCATCAAATTGTTCATATGAAAAACTAGTGATTACCCGTGGTAGAGGGGCAATATAAGGGTGGGGGAATGGGAGGTACAAAATATTGAGTGTACGATAGCCTACAAGGATGTATTGTACAACATGGGCAATATAACCAATATTTTGTAGTAACTGCAAATGAAGTGTAACCTTTAAAAATTGTATTAATATTTTTTTTTAAAAAAAGGATAGATAGAGGAGTTCCTGTCGTGATGCAGCGGAAACAAATCTGACTAGGAACCATGAGGTTGTGGGTTTAATCCCTGGCCTCACTCAGTGGGTTAAGGATCCAGCGTTGCCATGAGCTGTGGTGTAGGTGGCAGACACAGTTCAGATCTGTCATTGCTGTGGCTGTGGTGTAGGCTGGCAGCTGCAGCTCCGATTCAACTCCTAGCTGGGGAACCTCCATATGCCAAGGGTCTGGCCCTAAAAAGCAAAAAAAAAAAAAAAAAAAAAAAATTGGGATAGAGAAGACTAGGATCACAAAAAATAAAATAAAATGTATTAGACAAAAAGAAACAGTGTACCAAGAAAAAAAATGGAACCCCTTAGTAGGAGATAACCTGCATTTGTTTTTATTGTTATCATCATCATTATTACTAAAATAAACTAAAATGGCTAACTTTTTAAAATTTTACATGAAAGTTGAAGCATTGAATGAGAAAGAATGGGATTCTAAAAATTATTGGAATAGGGACACCTGCTTGAACACAGATGAGGGTGACCATCTTAAAACTACAAGTGACTCTAAACTCTGTTAATGAAAGCGTTTGCCTTTGGGAGACTAGCCTTCCTTTGCTTAAAAACTCTGTGATAACCTCACCTGGAACAGACACCTTAAAAGGGAATGTTATTCTCCACGAGACCCATCATAACCACCCCCTGTTGCCACTAGACCTGTAAGTAGGGTTACATCTCAGCCTGCTGCACAGGATAGGTATACACAATGACCCAGGAAGAAACAGCTTACACACCAAAATAATCGCAAGACTTTACTAATCTATATCAGCAGAAATAGGAAGTATATTCTAAAAATGTTACACCTTAGAGGGTGAAATGTAACACTAGATTGAGCCGAATTAATTGATATGTGTGCACCTACTAGAGAGTCCAGGTTTAATATGTTGGTTCATGAAGCTGAAGGTAGCTCTCACAGTTTACTGATTGCTTCACAGAAACCTGGGCTCAGCCGTGGCCTACACTTAATACAGCTGAGATACCAGAGTTACCTACATCACGTAGATAAAGAAATCTGAGGGCCTAGGGTGATAGGAACGTTAAACTGTATCATGTGTTACCTGCACATCCTCTTGCCCCCTCCAGCGTTCCCAGAAGGCCCAGAAGACACTTACTTCACTAAGGCACTGAGAAATAAAGGAGTGAAGGAAGCCCTCACATCCCTGTAGAGTTCTGTATTGTTCTCATTTGTAGACCAGGCATAGCTGAAGGGGATGCTGCCACTGAGATGAACTCCCTAGTTATAGTGCCATTTGGGAGACAGCACCCTGAAAGGATGAGAATCTGTTTCATAAGATGCAATATATGCTTTGGATCAGAAATCGTTACATACATAGAGGCATTTCAATTCTTAGCTCAACTGCCAAGGTACTTACTGTTCACCATTGACAATGATAGATTTGTGCTACTCGCTATTATAGAGGACACAGAGAATAATAAGATGTACTTACCTTCAAGGAGTTTACAACATAGGAGAAAATAAGACAACCCTGCAAGTGACTATAAGACAAAATAAAGAGAAGTACCCCAGGGCCTTCTACAACCCAGCCAGTTTACGTCTCAGCCAAAAGCAGAAGAGGAAAGAGAGGGAGAGTTTATGATTGGCTATATCAAAGTGGGCTGGGGGCAATTTGCAAAAGGCAAATTTGACATGATTCTTCCTCTCCTCAGCCTTTTCCAACTTTTTCTCACATTTTCCCCAGACTGTATGTTCATTGAAACCCCACCCAATGCCTTCCCTCAGTCCCAGCTGAGACTCTAAGTTCAGAGGAGTTGAGCTATGCCACAGGAGACAAGAACGACCTCACACTACCAGGCGTGCATGTCCACCTCCCCCTTGTAAAGGCCTGTTTTTTACTGTGCCCTGCTTAAGGATAACCTCATCCTTTTTCATCACACTCTCCACCATCCCTCCCATTTCATTTCCAGTAACTGCAGCAATTTCTTTGTGTTGGTAGTGGCTTCCTAATTAGGTGAGCTGCAGTTCTGAGGCTAGGTCGGGGATTAGCAGAACAAATGATTGACTGAAGTGACATGGGTAAGGAAAGGGAATGACATCTAAGTCAAGTACTTCAAATACTGTATACTGGAAACCTACTTCATTCATTCACTCATTCATTCAAAGTATTTCACATTCCAAAGTTGTTTTTTTTTTGCTGTTTTTTTGGATTTTGTTTTGTTTTGTTTTTGTTTTTTTAGGGCCACACCTGTGGCCTATGGAGGTTCCCAGGCTAGGGGTTGAATTGGAACCATAGCCCCTGGCGTACGCCACAGGCACAACAATGCCAGATCCAAGCTGAGTTTGTGATCTACACTGCAGCTTGCCACAATGCTGGATCTTTTAACCCACTGATCGAGCCCAGGGATCGAACCCATATCTTCATGGATACTAGTTGGATTCTTAACGCACTGAGCCACAGTGGGAACGCCAAGATTTTGTACTTTTTATCTTATCTTGAAAAATATTTCCAAAATCATGCATGAAAAATTTTAAATAGTTTCGTAACTGGTCAAGAGAAAAGGCCAAAGTTCTTGAGAAAAATCTTGTCTGAGTTCACTTCTTTTTTTCCCAGCTTCTTAGTTTCTTTCTTTGTGTATTATTCTTCATGACTCCCTAGGGTTTATAAAGTAGACTAAATCTTTGAAACAGCAAACTAGCTTTGACTAAGAAAATTTGTTAAATTCCAGGCTCTAAAGAGTAATAGGACAGCTTCTCGAGTATAGTCTCTGTAACACTCATTCTTAAAGAATGCAGGATTTTATCTCCTCAAAGAAATTTATGTTTCACAACTTTGATGTTGCCCAGTGCAAAATGCTCAGATCTGTTGTGAGAGGTTGTAACTAAGATCACTCCAGAATGAACACAAAGCAATTTAACGTTAATAGAGTGCTTATGACAAATGTGGAGTGCCCTGGGTGCTTTTGTGTAGTGATCTCTTTGAATCCCTTCAAGATAAACCCTGAGCCCTCACTTTCAAACTTTCCCTTCCCCATCCTTAAATGTTTTGTCTCTGCTTCCATATGAAATCTCTTGCATTTACCATGTGATAATTATCTCTTGATAAGTCTGCGATCTCCCAGGGGCCAGATATTATGCCTTAAACTTTTTATCACTATTACCCAGCACAATTCCTTTTCTCTTAGTAACAGTGAATATCACTGACTAAATGATAGTACTCATTTTACAGAGAAGGGGAATGAGAGAAGTTAAGTAATTTGTCGAAGGTCACTCAGTTAATAACTGATGGAGCTGTTGATATAAAAGCCCATGAATTTTGTGGCATTTCCTATTTGTTTTTATTTACTACCACTCCTATCTTCCTATCTATAGGACTTTGTGTAACTATCTACATCCTCTTTCATATGTGCAGTAGTAGAAAATAGAATGTCTGGAAGAACTACACGATAGAAATCTGGGCCAAATTGAGGAGATATGAAGTCAGTTTAAGGATTACAGAATCGTCATGGCGACAAAGTTCGGAAGTGATGGGAGGGGCGTCATCTTCACACATCCGCTAGGAATCTCAGGGAGCTAAAAAACTCAGCCCTGATTAACTAACCATAAACTTGCTTGTTATCTACCCAGAAAAACAGAAAAACAAGCATAGGAATTTCAATATTTACCTAATTCTTATCTCTTACATACTTTCCTCTGTCATTTAATGATTGGCCATATCACAGGCATTTTCCTGTTAACTCCTCTGCCAAACTAAGTATTTTAATCTATTATTTTTTTATTGCACATATGACTGCAGTCTCTCATAATTATTATATACTTGTAGCTTTTTGTTTTGTGTTTATGAAAGTCATTCTTCGTTAGCATAGCCATTTTTATTCACTAACACCTCAAGTTGCAGCTTATAAATAGAGTAACACTTCAGGAAGAGAAATATTTGAGGCCCTGTCTTTATAAACCACCTGCATTTGTGAGGACACCAAGGCACCAATTAAAGTAAATTAGCTTAAAGAAGGAAAAGGAAACTCAATATATATTGGTACTTTTCCTCAGATTCATGTGAGAGATGATCTTCCTTGCTCCCTACCATTTATGTGTATTGGTTCTCCAGGGTTTGTTTTTTTTTTTTTCCAAAATTCCTTTAGGAACCTCTATTTTGTATATGTGGTTTCATTTTGACTTATTATTAGCAGAAACCACTTTATTGCCATTTCATAAGATTTTTTATCAACTATAATTTTCTTCTATTTAAAACTTATTTTCAACTTTATAAGAAATTTTAGGCTAATTTGTATAACCTCACCATCCTAGGTTAACAACTGTCATTATTATGTATGTCTTCTGATTTTCATTATGTATGTATATTTATAATGAAATCCATATATATAGTTTTATAAATTATAATAATACCATGTAATACAATATTAGGAATTCCTTTTTGACGTAAAGGTTTTTAAAATTCTTTTTATTTCTCTTTGATGATTTTTTATTTTATAAGTCATATTTATCAGTGCTGACATTTCAAAATAAAATACTTTAGCCATATGCCATAACTTTATCTAATCATTTCTCAAATGTTAGATATGTGAATTAACAGTTTTTCAGTATTAAAAATAATGCTTCTATAAACACCTTGGTTTGCTTAGCCCTTATACTTGAAATACATTTTCAGGAGAATGATTATTAAGTCAGAGAATCTGAACTCTTGATATACATTAACCATCCTATTTTTTAATTTTTTTTTTGTCTTTTTGCCTTTTCTAGGACCACACTCGCAGCATATGGAGGTTCCCAGGCTAGGGGTCTAATCGGAGCTGTAACCAGCCTACGCCACAGCCACAGCAACGCAGGATCCCAGCCACGTCTGCAACCTACATCACGGCTCAGGGCAACACCGGATCCTTAATCCACTGAGCGAGACCAGCTATCCAACCCGCAACCTCATGGTTCCTAGTGAGATTTGTTAACCACTGACTGAGCCACGACGGGAACTCCTTGAATCTTTTAATTTGGGAGTGATGTTCAACTTATAAACTTCGTCTTTACAATTACACCATTAAATTTCTTCTTAGCAGTACTTAGTGTCCTATTTTCAAGAGGAAATATATTCCTAGTAGGAAACTAAATGCGCCATGAAATGTACCATTGCTGTGGTTAACCGCATTAGCCACTGGGTGGCTCCACTGTTTCACTTCATTCAGTATCTCTAGCGATGGAAGTTTCCAATGAAAACAGGAGATGAAGAGCAAGGCTTTATTTACAGAATGCTTAATTGGGAACTGATGCAGCATTTACGTTTCGGACATTTTATTTAGAAACAGTTCTGCTCATGTGTGCAATATTTTCTTGTGTTCTCTGATAAGTGGACATTTGACTTGCCAAGAAAGGGAGGGGAAAGCTATATTTTTTTTCTTAACATCTCATCATTTCCTGTTCCAATTTCTTTAATCAGAACCAAAAATTCTTCATTTGTGACATCTTGTCTGTTTTGATAGCTCTTATTTTCAGAGTCCTATAATAAAATAACTTGAGGAAAATGAGAAATTACCACTAGACAGGAATATGGTATGTTCTCCTTTTGGAAAGGTAGAAAGCTACATTGCTGGCAGCTTCCACCTCTGAGAGATGTCATTGTGTTCTGGGAAGGGCTGGTGAATAAAAGAAAAGGACAAAAATAACCCTCAAAGATGTAACATTGGCCTCTGGATAGGGATCTCTAGAGATAACTGTCCCTGGGGTCACAGATCTATACCTTGGCACTGACCATAATTTCGAAACTTGACCTCAGTTTATATTTCTAGATGCTATTACATTTGCATTTTGTGCATTTACGATAAACTTTTTTGCCATCCTTCCTTCTTTTAATCTAATTTTCTGCCCCAAACCTATCACTTTCTTCTGTGATCTTGGTTCCTTTTACAATCTCCTATCCCTATTTTTATCTTTTTTTTCCCTATCTCTTTTCATTCGCTAGGTTGAATGTATAATTTCTGAATGACAGTCTTTGTTTTAAAAATTCTCCTTTAGCCACCCTGAATCATTCCATCAGAGGAAAGAAATTCCAAAAATCTAACATAAATGATCCAAAGATTGAAGTTCCCCTAAATGTGAATACAATTAAATATTTGAGCTAGTAATCACTATTTTTTAACAAATTAGCTGTATTACTGATTTACTTATGTCCCCGGGGAAAGTAATGAATGGTGGAATCAGATGAAAAACATTTGAATTCAAGCAACAGTGAAATTAGAGAGAGAACATGTTTTTGATTCTGAACTATAAATAGAGTAACTAAAAACAGAACTTGGTGGTGGATGACAGAATTCCAAGTGAGAAAGTAGAATTTAAATATCACGTTCACCTTATTGAGAAAAAAATACAGTCATGAGTTAGAGAGTATATCATTTAAAATATATTCACATAGGTGAGAGAGAAGAAATAGGGTAGGTCTTGGATCCTAGGCTTAGGAATTAATATCATGGAATCCACAGAGTTCACTGCAAAGGAAAGAGGAGTGAGGAATCTGATTGCTGATCAGGGAGAGAGGATGAACTCGGCTATCATCCTACCAGGAAGAGATAAATCTACACCAAACTCTGCAAGCCCAATCATGGGTCAAAGCCCTTTTCTGGGTATAACATGTATCAACTGTACTATCTCTCCTGTCAAAGACAAGAATATTTCCAGAGTGTGAGAGCCAAGTGGCAGCAGCAACTTCCACCCCAGAGGCTTCATTCTCTCCCAAATCTTCTGGGATTAGGCTTGGGTTTTAATGAATCCAGCTTTGCAGCAGCTGGACCCCATGGAACACCAGTTTATATTTGAGTTACACAGGTCTTGAACAGGGCTAAATAGATAATATTCTTTATCTATAAATAGACTTATGTAAATATTTTGATTAAAAATTTATTTAAATATTCCTAGGTGTCTAATGCTGGGATGCAAATAGGCGATCCCTTCTTCCTAAAAATCGTCTATCATTTTTTCCTTCTTTTTATTTTAATAATGAGGTCTTTCCGGAGTTCCCGTCATGGCTCAGTGGTTAACGAATCCAACTAGGAACATGAGGTTGCGGGTTCAATCCCTGGCCTTGCTCAGTGGGTTAAGGATCCGGCATTGCCGTGAGCTGTGGTGTAGGTTGCAGACGCGGCTCGGATCCCGCGTTGCCGTGGCTGTGGTATAGGCCGGAAGCTACAGCTCCTGTTAGACCCCTAGCCTAGGAACCTCCAGATAAGGCAAAAAAAAAAAAAAAAATGAGGTGTTTCCAAAATACAGGAAACTATAAAACCTCGTGTAATGACCTTCAAGGTACCATTATCTAGCCAGGTCAAATTTTAACATTTTCCTTATTTGCCTGATCTCTACGTAGAATTAAAAAATAAATAATAGAACATTTCAGATACAAATGAAATCCCTTGTACCATCTCTTCCAACCCGATTCTTCATCATCTTGCCTTAAAGATAAACACTATCATGAATTTTGTGTTTATCATCTCATCTACCTTTTTGTATTTTGCAACATATATATATGTACTCCTAAAAAAAAAAAAAATATATATATATATATATATATATATACATATAAATGAATATTTTAACATTTTATAAAGATAGCACCATATTGTATGTAGCCTTCTACAATTTGCTTTTTTTACTTAATATCATGTTTTTAAGATTTATCCACTTTGGTATATTTACCATCAATTTTTACTTGTTTTAATTTAGACCAGTAGCCCAATTTTCTCTGCTCTTGCTTAATTCACTGGGCAGTTTGTCCACAGTGAAGTTTACCCTTTAGTGGAGAGAATGAAGAATTAGAGACAGTTTTTTGAACCATTGCCTATTTTAATCCCTTCTGTTTACCATGGAGAAACTAAGAAAAAAATGTGTATTTTCAGAACTTCTCGAGTAGTTTTAAAAGATGGTCTGAGCTATTCAAGTAATTTCCCACAGTTCATCTATGTGTTATTAAGACCAGTAAACAAATCATTGAGCTGTTTGGCTGCTAGATCAAATGGAGAGATCTCATCCTAGGAGTTGGTGGTCCTACAGTCTAGTCTAGTCCTGACTTGGTACCTTTGGCAATTTATTTAACTTCCCTGGACTCTCGTTTTTCTCATACAGAAAGTGAATTCAGGGGACCAGAGCCTCTTGGTGCTAATTTTAAATGATCTATGGAATATTAAACTTAATTTAGAGGATTTTTATATTACTAATTGCATATATAAATAAGTTTGGAAAATGGCTGAGCATAATCTAAAATATGATCTTCCTTATAACATTGGAAGCTTAAGAGTAACAGAAAGATGCTGCTCTTTCTACCACCCTCATCCTCCTACTCCTACCAACTCCTGTCCACAGTTCAAAGGAGATAACAGAAAATCATTTTAATCTTGTCATTTACCTCCAAGTAAGCTTACAAGTGTGATCATAAATAGAAACAACATAGGTACTAAGCACCTGAGAAAATAAATTTTGATGATTGCCCAGGTATCTAATTTTTTTTTGCCAGTACTGTGCTTTAAAAATATAAATTTCCATGAGTAGTGAATTGTTGTTACTACTACTCATGTAAATTTGAGCAGCCAGTTTTCCCCTAATTTATTGCTATGGATAATTGCCCTATTCTGCCTTTTTTCAGAAAAAAAAATCTACTTTTGTGATCCTTATCATGGACCCTCTTAGTCCATTGTTTCTCAAGATTTTTGCACTCATAATAGACACCAATTATATAATCTATTGGGGATATGATAAAATTATGTTGAAAACTCATGTTAAAGCCATAGACCTCTATTATTGCTCTGTATAACAACTTTATGCCCATAGGCTTTGAAAATTATATTTAAGAAATTAGGGAACTTCCTTTCTTAATTTTATTCTCATTCTTCTGGGACATTTATTCATTAAACAGGTTGAGTTGTTAAACCACATCCATTAAGTGTGTAAAATCATGTTACTGGTAAGGGCTCTGAGAAGGTAGGATTTCAGGATGGAGTAGAGCTCTCTTAAAACTCACAATCTTGTTCTTACATTCCTCACCACCAGAGTCCTTCATTTTACTCCTATTCATTCTTACTTACTCCTACTAGTAACCCCACTTAAATTCTCTCATCCCCACCTCCTTTCCCATAACTCTTTCCTCACAGTAAGTTTCATTTTTTCCATTTACATTTAGTTGCATCTGCTCAGTTCTGTAGACATATTTTGCCTTGAACCCTAGGCAGGTGAATGGAGGCAACACTATCAACCTGTCCAAGAGTGCTGCCGTTGTGGAGGGTAAAGAAGCAGGTGGTTGCAAGACCATTCCAGTGAATCTGGGCTAAGCCTGGGGACCTGCTGAGCTGGCCCAGCTCAGAGGCAGTAGCGTAAAGCAGGAGGCATCACTTTTACTGTAAGCTTCTAGAGCAGGAACAAAGAGGGTGCTCCTCCCAGGGCATCAAGGGGAAAAGCCTTCTCAAAGAAAAAGTAGAAAGCCAAGGTTGAAATCCCAGGAAGACCAAGTGCCAGTGCTATATCCAAGGGTCAGAGAAAAGGCCAAGAGTTTACCTTGTGGTTTGGCTTTATCAGTATGTGGGTGTAAGCAAGTGCCAGCAGCTAAACTGAAAGCTGCCAAGAGAGGCAGAAAACAAGAGTGTTGGATAAAACACTGTTGTAGAAGAAGACACCATAGGAGTTGTTGAGACATGGGTTAGGAAGTAGGTGGCAAAACTGGCAGAGGCTGCTTGGCCTGATCATGCACCAGGAGTGACAGAAAGACTGGCACACGTGAGTGGCAGCTACTGGACAGGACAGACCAGATTGACCAGTACTATAGCTGAGGCCATGAGGGCATTGACTCAGGGAAGTTGAGGCACTTATGAAAAAGTAGAAGAGATGCAGTAGGTAAGCCAAAGTAGTGTGTGGTCAGGATGAACAGAGACGGGGCAGGCCAGATGGCTCTTACCGTGTGTCCAGCCTTACAGCTTCCATCAAATAACCAAGTTAAAATAAGTCAGTTTAAGCCAAGGTCAATTTTAAATTCCATGCTTTGCTGGCAACACAGGATCATTAACTATATCAATAATGCCTGTCCTAAACCCATTATGAAATGGGGGCAATTGTATTCTTTATTATTGGTCTGGATATGTTCAACAAAAAAGAAAGGATGAAGGCAAAACCGTGCAACTATTTTTTTTTTTAACTGATGCACATTAATAAGGTCTAGGGAATCTTGAAGAGATTTAACTGACATTGTTGAGATTTATATAATTTTATGTTGCAAATTCATTTTCCAGGATAATTTACTTCAACTAGTCACATTTTTATTTTCCACTAAATTGTAAATTTAATTTAATGAAAATAACTACTATTTAAATACTAATATAGTCTTTTTCTTTATATTAAACATAAAGAGGAGTTCCCATTGTGGCTTATTGGTAATAGCCGTGACTATTACTTGGCCTCAGGTTCAATCCCTGGCTTTACTCAGTGAGTTAAGTACCTGGTGTTGCCGTAAGCTGCAATATAAGTTGAAGTTGCTCTAATCTGGCGTTGCTGTGACTGTGGTGAAACCCGTCGACCCCTAGCCTGGGAATTTCCATATGCTGCACATGCAGCCCTAAAAAGGAAAAAAAAAAAAAAAAGAGAGATTGTTTATGTATGTGTACGTATATGTGTCTAGACTAATAATTAAACTTGGGTTCAAGTCTTTGGCTAAGGACAAATAACTGACAAATTCACAAGTTAGAACTTACAAAATTCCATTGTGAAGTTGACTAACTTTTTAGTGTAAATAAAATTGTCAACATATTAAAAAAAAGGTAATCCTGTCTCAGTTGTAGCTATAAATTGCAAATTTTGCCAGTAGATGCTAAAAACTTTACTGAAAGCAGAAAATAATTAGAATGAAAATGGAAGTGTAAATACAGTCCTAGTTGATTAATATGCTCATTGTACTTCTTTATTATCCTACTAGCAAATAGTCCGTTTTTAAGTTGATCTGTGATATATTCAGCAGTATCACGGGAGCATAATTTTTTAAACGGTTTGTCCAAAGTTTCTATCAATCCGTTCTAGCAACAGAGCCAAGTGTTAGTTATTGCTGCCTGAGTTACAACAGCTGCCCTGGGAAGCTTGTCCAAACAGTGAGTTAACTGCTATTCACAGTAATATCTGATCTTTCCCACCCCCAAACATACACAGAAGATTTTTGTCATTCTTGGCATTGGGCAATAGAAGTAGCAAGACATGCCTGTAGAACTCTATAAAGGCAAAATGTCCTTCCACCTGTTTTATGCAGTAAGACAGACTTCAAAAGTGCGAGGCGGTGTGGAGGGCTGTTTCCTTGAATGGCAGCTGAATGTGCCAGCAGGATCTTTGGCAGCAACACCCAGGCACTGAAGCTGGGCATTCAGGAGAACTAAATGGAGAAAAGAAACTTGAGCACACTGCTTCCTGGAACACTGAGAACCTGAATGGGAAATTAAGAGGTACCAGATTCTCTCTAGCCTTACACCAGCCAAGGTCAGATTTCCAAGCTCCTATTTATTCTAATCTTTCCCCCTAAAGTGCTTTTGCAATTTATGAAGTAATGAAAATGCTCTCTTTTCCTTTTAGAAAATAATGTTATTTACTGCTGTATTACATTCTTTCTTGCTTGAAAAAATTTTTCCCATCCTGAAGTAACACCTTCATACCACAAATCAAGTAAAACCGTGGTGAAGAGGTTCAAGGGAGACAAGGACTTCTGCATCTCGAAGGACAGCTCCTTGGGTGAGGGTGCTGGATAGGCCAGTTTGCTTGTTGACCATCTTGCTAACAGAACGCTGCGGCTGAAGTCTGACCTCTGCCAGTTTGGCAGACAAAAATCTCATCTCTCAGCGGGACACCTAGGCAGGGAGAAATTTAGGCAGGAATAACTGCCACAGTAGAACACTTATTGCCAGGAAGGAGGGTAAATCCATAGCAAAAGACCCAGGGCAAGTCACTGGCTTTTGTTAAATGAGTGCTCTCTGCCTGGTGCCCTCTGGAACCCAGTTTCAAACCTAGAAACCTAGCAGTTTTAGAGAATAACAGCCACTGTCTGAGGGACCAGGGGAGAATTTTTTAGCTATTTTCAATTTTATAGGAAGCTTTAAGGAATCATTTACTCAAAATCAAGCCTCAAGGATGATTTTAGTTAGAAAAAAAAAAAAACACCTTGACTCCTTGGTCTCCTCTTGGGAGATAAATTCATTATTATTTAACAAACGTGTTTGCTTATAAACAAATTCTTTCAAAACAGGGGTTCTGTGGAGGAAAATTATATTAAAAGGGGTTTTTCCCCTGAGGAAAAGATTATAAAATCCTGTCCTGGCAAAAAATTTCTTAGGGGGTGTAATTTTTTAAATTGTTTTCATAAAAATTTGCAGTGGCTAACCTCCCATTAAACTCTGCATCTAATTCAATCAAAGTGCTAAAGACTTTAGATTGTTGGAGGAGTGGCTGTGGGAAATTCCGGAGCTGCTGCCGCCTGCAGAGACTTCTTTACTGACTGTCTCAGATCCCAGACACTGCCTTATTTGCCAGAGCTGCAAGGAAATGGCAGAAATTTAGTAAGAGTAGGTTCTTGCTTAAGCCAGGGACTTCCCTTAGAGTTGTGGATTCTTCAAAGATGTTTTACTGACGCAGAGGGTGGGCATGAATATAGACTTCCAACAGATTCAAGAAATGTAGGCAAACAACATGTATTATTAGTCCTCCTTTCATTAGCAAGAACAAAATCAGTTTTCAACTGATACATGAGCACATTTATTTATTAAATCATCTGGCATTGCTTATGTATCTTTCATATGTCAGGCTCCATGCTAACTGCTGGAGGTATAAAGATGAAGAGACTTATGGTGCCACAGTCAGGATTGTCCAAAACAGAGCTAGGTGGCTAGTTCTGGGTTGCCTGGACCATGAACCTGCTGGGAGCTGGGCTCTTCACATCCTCTCTGCAGGAGCAGTTGTGCCCAAATTTCTTTTGGGACCAATTTCTACCTTCCATAGAAGCCAAGGCCCTCAGGTGCTGGCCAGCTGGCTTTACCAGGTAACTCCTGTAAAGAGCTGGTATCTAACCCGGGTTGGATGATACTCAAGAAGTCTGGTTATCTTCTAATTCTTGCACTATAAGAAGGAGAGCAGCTAGAGGGCAGGTTCTCTTTCCTGGAATATATACCTGTGGTGTGTCCAGCAGAGAAACTTGCTCCATCTCTCCTCTTTTCTTGTTCATTCTTGCTTTGTAAATCTCTCCAACAGAGCCTATGAGATTTTCATAGAATTCACAAACCCTGTTGCATGACACATGATGAGCACAAAAGGGTCTGTCTTACACAGACAGCTTCTGTAAAACTACTTGGAGCAATGCTGGAGTCACCTGTTCCAGAACAAATCTTGTCCTTCATCAAAAAGGATTTCATTTTCAGTTCTTGTGGGGTCTCTGGCCAAGGGAGATTGTCTGCTGTCCTTCATAGCTTAGGAGTGCTGATGTTACTCTGGTAATGGGCTTGTCTTAAATCTCCCTAACTACTGATTGTTTGAATAGATTTTATAGATGTTTCAATCGTTCATTTGTTTAGTCACTTAATCATAGCTGTTTTAAGATTTAAGAAAGATAATGTACTGAAAATTACTTTGAAAAAGTATAAAGCTCTATTCAAGTAACATTATTTGAATATCGGGTGTATTTACTGTAGATTATAAGTTCCATTCTCTTTTTACATTTAAGCTAGGAATTTATTTTCCAGATGAAGGCTTATTATGAAGCCCCAAATAATATATATATATCATATATATATATATATATATATACACACACACACACACACACACATATATATGATATATATATACATGGACCTGTTCAGACCAAAGTGAGATAGAGGGGTAGAATTCCAAGAATTCAAAGGAGCACAGTTTGAAAAGCCCTGCAAAAGATGATGGAGGGGGGAAAGAGTTTAGAAGTTTCTTTTTAAAATAAATCCCAACTTAGCTTGGCTGTGGTGAATACATAAACCCAAACATGTGATAAAGCTGCATTGAGCAAAATGTGCACGTACACAAATGAGTATACGTAAAACTTTGAGATCTGAATAAGACTGATGGATTGTATCGGTGTCATTTTACTGATTGTAATACTGTACTGTAGCTTTAGAAGTTGTTATAGCTAGGGGAAACAGTGAAGGTATACAGGATCTCCTTCTGTTATTATTCTGGTTTATTCCAACTGCATATGAATTTACAGCTACCTTAAAGTAGAAAGCTTCGTAAAAATAAATAATCCACAGCGTGGATTTCTTATCCTATCATTTTCTTCCTCCTGAAATCTCAGAATGGCCTAACAAAAACCTACCTATTACCACTAGCTGAGGTTCTTTGTCAACCATATTAATGAACATATACAAGTGTATCAGGAAGCCTTTGGGTATGAATAGCAGGTAATACTGACTCAATTGACTTTAGCAATAAGGAAAATATAGTGTTTTATATCATGAAAAATCTTGAGTAGAATAGTCTTATGGTCAGTTAATTTACCAGCTTAACATCATCATCAAGGGCTCACATTCTTTCCCTGCCATCTGTAGCATGTTAATTTTGTCCTCAGACTAGCTTCGGCGCAGTTGCAAGATGGCTATTATCGTGCCATGTTCCCCATGCAGGTGCCCACTTATTTTTTTGTATGATTTTTTCTATTATAGTTGATTTACAATGTTCTGTCAATTTCTGCTGTATAGCAAAGTGACGCAGGTGTGTATGTGTGTATGTGTGTGTCTGTATAAAATTGCTTATCCACTCCAATGTCCACTTATTTTTATTGACCAGGATCAAGTCACAAGCACTTCCCTAGATGGATCACTGGCCAGAGACATGGGATATTCATTATCCTTGGGTGGAGTCCCTGGGGGTGAGAGATGGTTACATCTGAAAAAAGCAACACACTGCTAGTGTGAGTAAGAGCCAAGGACAGATGGGGCAATGGATAGGCAACTCATTATCAAGGAGCCATTGTATCATGGGATGAGAGCTGTCCTAGAAGATTCCCAGACATTTCTTTCAACGGCCATCAAGACTCCCAGAAAATTTTGAGGCAAGTGTGCAAGGTCATGAAGGTAGAGCAGGTGCCAGAGCACACAGAACAACTGGAAGGAACATACCTTTATAGCCAGTTCCACACCAGCTTCTCACACAGGCCTAAGAAACTTGGGACTAGGAGGAGAGCAGGGGAACGAGACTGCTATAGCAAAAACCCTGACCAAAGATTCCTTTTTTTTTGTTTACCCCAAATATCTGACCTACAGGCATAGCACGCGATGCAGTATTTGTCATTGATTCCTTCCTTAATTGTTGTGTAAGAGAAAACTCATTGGTACTGAAGGAAGATTTTCAGGATCTGAAGACCAGACGAGGGACAAGGAAAGCCCTTCACTTACTGGAGTTGATACCAGGAGAGGGAGGGCCCAGGAGGCAACAGGTGTCAGTCAGAGTGTATATAAGAAGATGTGAACATATTTGGTGAGGGTGGAAGGATACAAAATATGGCTCAAAGGAAGGACTTTTACTGCCTCCCCCAGTGAAAGTCAACCTAAGGAGTCAAGAACCTGTCTTCCCTAATGGCTGTCACTTTGAAAGTGTAAATTTAATTAATTAAAAATTTCCTCTACTCTCAAATTATAAAAACCTACAAAGGTATATTCTTGCTGGGCCACAGCGTCAAGAAGAAAAGAGGGAATCTGAAGACAGCTCTCTCAGTCATTCTCTATATCTATCATTCTCCCCACCTGCTAGATCTAAGCCATGTGGAGACAGTAGCTCTCAGAAACCCCAGTCCCAGGATAGCAAATGATGGGAAAGATGGAATCGCCCAACTCAGGGAACGCCTTCCTCATCCATGCACTTGGGGGAGGGTGGAGGAGCTGAGGGCATGACTATCGTTTACGGGTCTAAATCTTACTGCTAAAATATGACCTGAGTGCTACATCTCCAAGCCTGGAAGGCCTGATGTCCACAGGCCAAAGGTTGTGGCAGAATCTGGGCAGTGGAAACTGTGTGAACTGATTAATGAGCTCATCTAAATTTCAAAAGGCTGGAAAAGAATGTTGTTGCACTCCCCCTACCCCTCTGCCCAGGAACTTTACAAAGGACCTTAACAAATAGCCCTTCAAAGGCTACAGGGCTCATTTTTTTTAGTCCTCTTCACTCCTTTCCTTCTGTTTGCTCCTTTTCCTCCTTTTCTTTCTTCCTTCCTCCCTTCCTTCCTTCCTTCCTTCCTTCCTTCCTTCCTTTCTTTCTTTTTTGTCTTTTTGCCTTTTCTAAGCCCGCGGCATATGGAGGTTCTCAGGCTAGGGGTCTAACAGGAGCTGTAGCCACCGGCCTACGCCAGAGCCTTAGCAACGTGGGATCCGAGCTGGGTCTACAACCTACACCACAGCTCACGGCAACGTGGGATCCTTAACCCACTGAGCAAGGCCAGGGATTGAACCCGGAACCTCATGGTTCCTGGTCAGATTCATTAACCACTGAGCCACGACGGGAACTCCTTCTTTCCCTTCTTTTCCCATTTCTTTTCTCCCTTTCCCTTCCTATCTATTTCTCTTTGTTATTCCCTCTTTTTCTCCTGCTTCCCCAACTCTTCTTCCTCCTCCCCTGTAAAAGTGATACTTTGGAACTGAAAGTATATTTTAATATTTACTGAAAACAGTTGTTTCCTTTTCATAGGTTTCTCTGACCCATTATAGAAAGTGATTCTTCTATCCTAAGTGACTTTCATAGTAATTACCTAAAGAATAAGGATCATAATATATGTGAACTTAGTATATTAAAATACACACACACACACACAGACACTAACATTTAAGCATTCTGGCCTCTATTATTTTAAAATGAGAGTTTGACTTGATGCCAGTCATTTTGGAATTCTTAAAATTACAGCCATCATTTATGTTTTACAGGCTTCCCTTATCTATACAGACATTTCCTGTTCCCTCCCCCTCCCCCATAGACTCATAACAACTTACTTATTCTTGGTTTGAGGTTTTATTGGGGAGGAAAAGGGGTGAGAAGCCTTTTTAGACTAACATGAATCCAAACTTTTGAGGAGAGATGGAGGAAGGCATGACATATTGGCCCTAACCTAGGCTAGCATGTTTAATTTTACCTGAGTTCCCTTTAGAATGTAAATGTCTTCCCACTTAATTTAAAATTAGTTTCTCAAATTTGTTTTTCAGAACTCAGCATGCCCATGTTCAATTATATATGCCACATCTGTGCACAACATCACATCTGTGCACAACATCACCAGTTCTCAAAATCCAAGCCTGCAAATTTGAGGCCAGCAATGCCAGTTAACCTTCATGTAGGACTTCCCACATGCCAGGCACTGTGTGAATCTTCAAATGTATCAGCTCATGTAATCCTTCAACAATTTTACAAGGTAGGTGTCTTAGTTGGTTTGTACTGCCATAACAAAGTACCTGACACTGGTGGCTTAAACAACAGACATTTATTTCTCATAGCTCTAGAGTCTAGAAGTCCAAAGATCAAGGTACCACAGTAGAGTTGGTATCTGATGAGAGCTCTTCCCTTGAGTGGCAGATGACCACCTTCTCGCTGTGTATTCACATGGTCTCTCGTCTGTGCTTGTACAAAGAAGGAAAGTACCTTTCTGGTATCTCTCTTCTTCTTTTTTTTTTTTTTTCGGTCTTTTTAGGGCTGCACCGTTGGCATATGGTGGTTCCCAGACTAGGGACTGAATCGGAGCCATGTCTTTAACCTACACCACAGCTCACAGCAACGCTGGATCCCCGACCAACCAAGCGAGGCCAGGGATTGAATCCGCATCCTCATGAATACTAGTCAGATTTGTTTCCACTGAGCCATGACAGGAACTCCTCTGGTATCTCTCCTTAAAAGACACGAATCCAGAGTTCCCATCGTGGCACAGTGGAAGCGAATCCGACTAAGAACCATGAGGTTGCAGGTTCAATCCCTGGCCTTCCTCAGTGGGTTAAGGATCCAGCATTGCCATGAGCTGTGGTGTAGGTTGCAGATGCGGCTCAGATCCCGCGTTGCTGTGGCTGTGGCGTAGGCCAGCAGCTATAGCTCCGATTCGACCCCTACCTTGGGAACCTCCACATGTCGCGGGTGCGGGCCTAAAAAGACAGAAAAAAAAACAGACACGAATCCTATCCAATCAGGGCCTCATCCTTTGGACTTCGTTTAACCGAATTACTTCCTTAGAAGCCCATGTCTAAGTATAACCATACTGAGGTAGGACTTCAACATATGAACTTAGGGAGAACACAGACATTCAGTCCACAATACTAGATAATGTTCTCATCATTTTTCAGATTCGGAAACTAAGGTCCAGACAAGTTGAGTGATTCGGCCAAGGTCATAGAGGTAGTAAAAGGCAACGCTGGGATCTGAACTCTAGCATCATGCTCTTAAACACTGTGCTATACTGTCTTTAATCAACTAGCATAAGACTTAATATAACATCCAACAACCCATCAACATCTAACAAGCCCAACTCCTAGCAGGACTTTAAACCTGTCCTATAGTGACCAGGGCTTTGCCATGCCTTTTAAAAAAGTTTCCTTGAAAGGAAACAATCTCTCACTATTATTATTATTATTTTATTAGAAATAGATATCTGTATCAAATTTAGAGAAATACATGTATTTACTAGAATCTAGTTCTTTAAAGTGGAACAACTGAATGGATTAAGATGGTGGAATAAAAGGACTGGAGCTCATCTTCTCTCATGAAAAGAACAAAATTACAACCAAGGGCTAAACCACCTTCAACAAAGTAGATACTATCAAAAAAGATACCCTACTGCAAAAGACAAAGAAGAGGATACATGGAGATGGTAGTGGGGTAATTACATGATATAAGCAACCCCATACCTTCCAGGTGGGTGGCCCACAGACTGGAAAGTAGCTATATCACAGAGGCTCATCCACGGTAGTAAGAGTTCTGAACCCCACATCAGGTTCCCAAACCTGGGGATCTTGCATTGGGAAAGGAAGCCCTTGGAGCACTGGGCATTGAGGGCCAGTAGAGCCTATGTACAGGAACTCAGTGGGACTGGGAAAAACCATGCCTCGAAAAGATACATGTACCCCAGTGTTCATTGCAGCACTATATACAATAGCCAAGACATGGAGGCAGCCTAAATATCCACGACAGAGGATAAAGAAGATGTGATACACATACACGGAGGAATATTACTCGGCCAGGAGTTCCCGTCGTGGCTTACGGTTAACAAACCTGACTAGCATCCATGAGGATGCGGGTTCAATCCCTGGCCTCACTTAGTGGGTTAAGGATCTGGTGTTACCATGAGCTGTGGTGTAGGTCACAGACGAGGCTCTGATCCTGAGTTGCTGTGGCTGTGGTGTAGCCTGCCGGTCACAGCTCCAATTGGACCCCTAGCCTGGGAAGCTCCATATGCTGTGGGTGCGGCCCTAAAAAGACAAAAAGACAAAAAAAAAAAAAATGGAATATTTCTCGGCCATAAAAATGGATAAAATAATGGCATTTGTAGCAACAAGGATGGACCTAGAAATTATCATGCCATTAGTCAGACAGTAAAGTACAAACATCATATGCTATCACTTATATGTGGAATCTAAAAAACGGATACAGTGAACTTCTTTGCAGAACAGAAACTGACTCACAGACTTTGGAAAACTTAGGGTTACCAAAGGAGACAGGCTGGGGGGAGCGGGGGGTTGACATGTTGTAAAATTAGGTTGTGATGATGGGTTTACAACTATAAATATAATAAAATTCATTGAATTTAAAAAACTAATAAAAATAATAAAATAAAATAAATTGTACATCGCAGTGAAACATTTAGTGAAAACTTCCCTTGTGTTTATATTTATACCCTGCTGATTGTAAATATAACCAGTAGTAATATTTTAAAGACTATCGCTTTTTTAAAAGCTTAAAGCTTTGTAATCCAGATTTCTACACAGAAAACTGGAGCATTGTAATTGGGTGAGACTGTTCTGACAATTCTTATCAGTCAGGGAAGAAACTGTTTAGCACCAACTTACTAACTTTGCTGTGTTCCAATCAAGTATGTACCGAGGGGAATGTGATTACTTGCAGCCATAGGATATTTGGAAGTTGGCAGAGAGAGACAAAATTCACTGGATAAGAGAATTCTAGAATCTGGCTATCCATGTCTGAATCCAGCCTCTGCTGAGCCCTTGAGCAAGTTACTGAGTTTTCTCTGTTTTACTTTCCTCATTTGTAAAATGAAGCTAGTTGTAGCTTTTACTTTATGAGAGGATTAAGTGAGAGAATCCATAAGTGAAAATTAAATTGTTCCTGGCTCACCGAAAAATCAACTTTTCCCCATGTTATTCAGATATAATTGATATATAACATAGAGTAATTTTGAAGTGTATGACATAGAGATTTGATATATGTATATATTGCAAAATGATTACCACAAGGCTAGGTAACACATCCATCAACTCACATAGTTATACTTGTGTGTATAACAATTGTGTGTGCTGAGAAATTTTAAAACCCGCTCTTAGCAACTTTCAAATATACAATACTGTATTGTTAACTCTAGTTGCCATGCTGTGCATTACATCCCCAGAATGCATTCATCTTATAACTAGAAGTTTATACTCTTTGACCACTTTCTTCCATTTCCCCTCCACCCCTCATCCTGGCAGCCACCAATCTACTCTCTATGAGTTTGGTGGGTTGTTTTTTTATTCTACGTATAAATGAAATCATATATATTTGTCTTTTATGTCTGACTTATTTCACTTAGCAAAATGATCTCAAAAAACCAACTTCTTTTAAACTGTGAACTTCCAAAGAGAATGTTTCATACTTTTTTAATTCCCTCAAGCCCCTAGCAGGAAGGGATATAGTGAGTGTTAAATGAATGAATGATAAATGTCTTGAAGGCTCAGTGTCCCACCAAGGCCATTCTCAGTATTACTGGTTTCACCAGGAAACAGTGGAAGCCTCCCATTTGAGGTGAAACAGGGCCTCATGCAGGCAAGAGCATTGCTAGACCACAGGCCTCACTCTTAAACCACAACTACACACTGTGCCTCACATGAGAGTTGGGGAGGAGCTCTTGCTTGGTTTCCATGATAAACAGGTTCTCACCTGTGTAGTTCTTATGAATTTTTTTGACATAAATGTGCACGTGTATTCAATCTTTTTTGGAGAAGATATTGTGATATGGTGTATTTATCTTCAGGATCTATTTAAAACTAGTTATTTCAGTTTTTAGAGGGAGTTAAACCTATTAAGCATTACGTAAAATATATTCTGGCCAGCTAAGCCTAATTTTCCACTTGTTAGTCTTGATACCCATCAGCACAATTACCACCCCCACAGACACTATAGCATCTGTTTGTGGCTATTAATGTGATTGGGAACTTTTGTGACTTGGAAAGCAGGCCCAAGTGTAGTTAATGGCATGGCTATGAACCCTGAAGGTTGAAGGATGGTTCAGATTCACTCTCCACCTAGTTCTTTGAACTTAGTTTTAAGCCCAAGGGATTAAATAGATGAAGGCCAGATATTGGGACCATTGTTCATAAGAAACCTTTATGATTCACGATCCAAAGCACCACTGATTCAGATCCCAGATGACAAAGTGGAGCACAGAACTGAAGGGAAGAGGCCATTTTCCCAGCTTGCTCATGAAATCTCACTCTGTTCTGACAACCCAAAAGGTGGCTGGCTTGGCAGCACTGAGAGAGACTGCAGACTTGGAACCATCAGCACTGCTTTGATGCTGGGCAGTGACAGCACTGATGCTTTCCAAGCGGCCCTGCAGGAAGTAGACCTGGAGGAGCCAGAGCAGTAGAGAAGGGACCAGGTGGACCTGTGTGGTTAAGGCAGCTGGTTTGTAAGTACGAATGACACATCCTGTCTGGGAGGCACAGAAATAGCTGCAGGACACTGAGGTCAAGCTAAGATCTTGTTGTTACCTTTGTAATTTAAACATCAAAAAGAAGCATAACCTGATTTTACATTGTCTGGGAGATCTTGACAAGCTGTAACTAAACTGTAATTGCAATTAATGGACTATTTTATAAGTAACAATTTTACAGAGTAATTGGTGGCTTTCAATAAAATGAGACTGGTGATTTACAATAAAACAAGGAGATTATACCCATTGCCAAAATGTCTGTGAGTTGGAAAGACTGAGGCACAGGCAAAACATCTGAATTAGGCTAAGCAAAAAGAGAAAAATACAGAGCTTAGAAAGGATGAGATTCCTTCATGAACAGCTTTTTACCACATGTTCCAGCATTTTATTTCAAGAAGCGCTTAGAAGTAGAAATGTGGATAAAAGATGGACTGAGGTCTTGTTTGGGGCATTTGCATAATACTCTACTTAAGACTGAGAAAATGTTGGTTGTTCCCATTAAAGGATGAGGGGTTGATGGACATGGGTACCTTTGTTACCTCTGCTGACTGCAGGGTATCCTTAGCTTTTGAGCCACTTCCAAACCAGCCTTGTCAGCTACCATAGAACACATGGCATTGGCTTCCTCTCCTCCAGGTAAGAGCCAACTGGCATGCAGACAGTGGCTCCAAGGCTGTGGGAGGCCTGGCTACAGCAGTAGAAAACCAGCCCCACAGAACCTCTGCACACTTCCCATTGATTGGCATCCCATTGTGAGTTCCAATGAGAAACACCTTCTAGCAAACTCTTCTGTTAGAGCAGCTGCCCCAAGAGCAGGAACCAGGGAAGCACTCAGTGGAAGCCCAGCTTGACCATCTCATTCCGTCTATTGCCCTTCAGCAACGAGCCTTTATCTGCTCATCATTCAGCTCTTAGCTGGTAAGTCACTTCCTCAGAGAAGCCTTCCCTGACTAGGTTAGAGCTTTCATTGCCCTCTTTACTTCTTCATAATTAATTATTACCAACATAATTGTGTATGTAATCACTTCAGATTACATGAGCAGCAATCATATTGTTCACTGCTGGACCCTCAGTGCCTGGCACATAGTAAATAAAAAAATATTTGTTGCATGAGGGAATGTAAGTGTCATTTGCAAGGCTTTCCCTCCTTGGCTTAAGCCTTCAGGTAAAAAGCAGTTGCTGTTTTCCCTCATTTGTTCTACCTCTGCTATGTATAGTTTTAAATTATTTTTTAATATTAGATAAGCAATATGAATACATACTCATTGTAATAAAAACTAAATAACATATACATATGTATGAAAGTTATGGTCTTATATAGGTAAATTATGCCACAGTAAAACTATTTTAAAAAAAACTGCAATCCCTCTTCCCAATTCCATACCATTCCAGCCCCATTCCCCTTCCCAATCATAAAATCGCTGTTAACAGTTTCATGTAAACTTCCAGAGAACTCTTCAGTCTGTTCTCATACATATATGTATCTTTATATGTGTGTTTTCGTACACAAATATTCATGTAGATATTCATATTTTAATGCATGTGTATATATATGTGTGTGTGTATATATATATATGATGTACACATACAGAGTTATTTAGTTGCAATCCTATATCTAATTACATGTGACATGTGTGTGTGTGTGTGTGTGTATATATGATGTACACATACAGAGTTATTTAGTTGCAATCCTATATCTAATTACATGTGACAAATCCATATATGTACATGTAATCGGGTCACCACATGGTGCAGTTGGAAAATCTGACAGAAATCTGTAAACCAGCTATAATGCAAAAAAAAAAAAAAACACGCTTTAGGAGCCATGCTAGATATTACAGAGGGGATTTAAACAGGTGTTCTGAAGAGTTGAGAGTCCAGAGACCAGTGAGAAGGCACTATCCACCCTGGGGCTAGAAGGGCAAAGGGTGGAGACAGTGTTACTAGGGCACTGGTGCTGGAGACACCTGTAAAAATCTGGAACCATGGCAGTGCTTCCAGATAAATTAGGAACCATGGATAGAGGGTTGTACAGCAGGCTCTGGAGACTTGGACAAGATGCTGCCAGACACCATCTGAAGGAGAGGGAAGGAGAAAAGTAACCTAGCTTCTCCCCTCCTCTCATTTTCCAGTGTTCCATCCCTGGCTCTCTTTGGCCAGGTCTAAAGGGAGCCTGAGAAAAGTAGCTCCCAGGGATGCAAAACTCAGGATTGTCGATGGTAGAAAATAGATCTGAGAGCAAACAGACATAAGACCAGCATACATGGCTTAAAATAAAATACATAAATAGCACCATGGTATGTGCACTGTTCTAAACTTATCACATCATTTTTGTAGGGATAAAACTTGGATAAAATGGCCAGTGAGAGCAAGCTTGATCCACAGAATCAGGGATACAACAATAGAGCACAGAGGTAGCCAGCAGAAGACAGATGTGGAGAAATGCACTCCCAGCTAAAAGAAAGGCCTGTCACAAAAAGGCAGCTCAAAGGACTGATGTGGCTACAGGTCTTGTTTGAGGTAACCAGGTCTGACCTGCTCTACAGGGCAGGGTTGAGGGCTGATTACTGCCCATGAGTAAGCTCAAAGACCCAGAGATTTCAGAGCCTGAAGAGAACTTAAGTATCCCATTTCAATTCATAACTGCTACAGAATAAGGAACCAAAAAGCAGAGAAGTAAAGTGATGGGCTCCAGCAGCCCAAAGGACCACGAGTCTATTTTTTTCTCATTTTGCGGTTTGTGGGGCATGTTTGAGGAAGTGTTGGGGGACAGTTTAGAACCAATGCCTCCTCTTCCTGCTGTGAGTCGCTGAGCAGCTGAGCAGAGAAGCTCTGTTGAAAAACAAGGAGTTCTAGAAGCAATTGCTCCATTATGACCTATTTTGTAAACAATGCTAGGCACCTGGCATGTCTTAGGAAGGAATTCACACACACACACACAAAAAGGTACTTTCCTTAGAAACTCCTCTAGCCTTCAAAGTCTGGTTTTAATTGTCTTTGGAAATTTTGGAACCTCCAGTCTGTTCTAGGCCCTGTGCTAGACACAAAGGTGAACAAGACGCAATAATGAATAAGCCATGTACTTCCAGGAGTTCTCTGTCTCATGGGGTAACAGAAGTGAATACAAATGATGGTGATGCAATGTGATAAATATAACAAAATCTGTAACACAGAAGAAGAAGTGAATAATTGCTGGGAAGGGAAGCTCAGGGGGGTAGACAGAGAAGGCTTTACAAAGGTGACATCAGAGGAGGTATGGAAACAAGAATAGGAGCTCTTCAGACCTCCAGCTCAAACTTTAAAATAACAGCGTTAAGTCAGCCTTCCCTGAAACTCCTTGGGGGTTTATAAAGCAGCTGTTCTTGCCCCATTTATCTCTCTTTACATAATGGAAACCACACACATGCATACACTGTTTTTGAAAGTAAACGAATAAAATGAGATAAAATGAGTCCACTGGCCACATCAACCAGGACCAGCAAGACCAGACTGACCTTCGGAGACCCTATACACTGAAAAGGTGAGGCTGTTCCCCACAGCACAGTAACTTAATATCCAGGCAATGCCATCAGTCAAATGCCTGTAAGGAAGTCCAGCTAAGTTCTAACTTTTCCTACGATAACAATTTCTATATGTTTTTGAAAATACCAAGTAGCCTCTTATTACCCTAAAAGGTTTCTCTCATTATTTTGGTGCCTCTGCTTTGCTGGTGCCTGAGCATGCGTTTGACTTGCCTACAGGTAACTGCACTCAGGAGGCAGCCACCTTCCACTCGAGACACCGCAGGTGAGGTTAGCCTCAAGTTCACATCCCTGTTCTCAACCGAGCGGAAGTAAAGCTGTTCTTTCACTTCCTTACATAGCACAGGCGTTACAATTTAGCTCTTCATCCCTTCCTATCAATAAATACCTCATGACTCAGGAAGTCCATCTGAGGGCCCAGTGGTCTGTTTAACCAGAAAGAAAGGCTGAGGTGAGAAGGGACTAGCAACTCATAGCAAGAGGTGGACCATTTTACAGTGAAATGCTTAAGAGCACGGGTTTTTGAAACACTTGCTCTTTCACTTCCCCATATGATCTTTGGGCAGGTTACTTTACACTGGTAAGCCCAAGCTTTATCTTCTACAAATTGTGCTTAATAATAGCACCTATTTCCTGAGGTTATTTTTCAACAAATATTTAATATCCTTCTTACTCTGTGCCAGGCATTATGCTTAAACAGATTTAGCAGTGAACAAAAATCTCCCCACCTCTGCTGGAGCTTCCATTCCAGCAGAAGACAGACAACACAAATAAATAGGTTATATATAATGTTAGAAAGGAGAGGATGGGATAGTTGCCATCTTCGATGGAGTGACCAGAAAAGCCTACAAGAGAGTGGGGGTGGGCATTGGGGGGATAACCTTCCAGGCAGAGGGAACAGTCTGAGCAGAGGCCATGAGGCAGGAACGAGCCTAGCATGTTTGAGGAACAGAGAATCTGTCTGGAACCAGCTGAGGGTGGGGACAGAGGAAGGAAATGAGGTCAAGAGAGCATGAGAGCAGAGGAGTGGTGTGCCCTGACTCATACCTGAATAGGATCAATGAACTGTTGGGTTGGGAAGGATTTAGGAGGGCAGGGTGGAAGGTGGGAAACCAGTTAGGAAACTCCCGCAGTGATCCAGAGAGATCCCTCCTCACCTTGACACCTGACCCCAACCCACTCTGGATAAGGGTGCCTTTTTGTGACCTGATTCCATCCATGCATATCTGGCAAGGGAAGAGCTCGGCTTTGTTCTCTTCTCTGTATCTTTCTCAGCCAATTCAGCTATTGCTGTTATCATCATCTTCCTTAATCACAGTGCTCCAAGTCTTCTTCTCCTTGTCTTCTCTCTTTGCCTCCTGCTCACTCTCCTGTCTGCCTTTCCTTACTCTTATGAATGGTCTCTTTTTTTTACAGGGCACAGTTGAGGGGGCTTGTTTTGAGTCTTAGGGAGAAAGCAGTGTGCCTCCTGGCCTTTGAGTTCCACAGGGTACATCAGAAGGATAGGGGAGCAAATGGGGTGACAGGCACTTAAGGTGCCCAGAGATGGCTCTGCCATGAAGGTTGTGCCAACTCCACAGGCAGAACTTTTGTTTCCCGGTCAGAATTCAGCCACGGAAAAAGAAGCTTCTGCGTATTTTAGGTAATGCCTGAAAGGATATAATGCAGGGAGTTAGAGGCTGACACCACCACTGGGATAGACCAGGAGAGCAAAGATCAAAAGGCCATTTTCAGGAAATCAGGAAGTATGAGGACTATCGAGAAACCACCACCACTAACCTCATAGCCCTCAGCACCAAAGCAAGTGGTTCTTGAAAGGAACCTCATTGATACTAGCTACTACCTTGGTGTCACAATACCAGGTAAGTTGTTACTGTGGGCAGTTGGGGTATTCCCAGAAGCTATTCTCACAGTGAGACTAATAGCCATGACTTAACTATACATAAAAGTGCTTAAAAATCACATGTCTCACTAAAGCCAAACTTGGTGTGTCCCCAACACTGCTTCCCCTTGGCCAGAGCTCTAAGATGCCCATGGCCACTCTAATTCCCTCCGCCAGGTGACAGAAGGGAAGTCAGAGGGGAGACAGACAGAACCCTTAATTGTGATTTAAAATACTTTACTTGGAGTTCCTGTCATGGCGCAGCGGAAACAAATCTGACTAGGAACCATGAGGTTGCAGGTTTAATCCCTGGCCTCGCTCAGTGGGTTAACAATCCAGCATTGCCGTGAGCTGTGGTGTAGGTTGCAGATGCGGCTGAGATCTGGCATTGTTGTGGCTGTGGCGTAGGATGGCGGCTACAGCTCCAATTGGACCCCTAGCCTGGGAACCTCCATATGCCGCAGGTGTGGCCCTAAAAAGACCAAAAAAAAAAAAAAAACCTTTAATTTTGCCAGTTTTACAAAAACACATGGCCCTGTGCATACATTGCTAGGACCTTCCCAGGGCCCTGAAGGTGTACCGCAGGTGACCTCCTAAAGCTTTAGCTTCTTGTGGAAAATTTCCCTCTGCCTAGAACAGAAGTAACTTACCTTCACCGGCCACAGAGCTAGCTGGTCTTAGGAAGAGGCTTCAGACCAGTGAAAAGTGTTTCCTTGGCTTTGTTCGTAGCAGTAATGTTTTATTCAGCTTGGGAGTTGCTAATAACACTACTAGATGATGTATTAAATTAATACAAATTTGAATTAGTAGATAATGAGCTGCTTTATGTAACCTTTACACTCAGACGTCTGAATCACTCCGTTTTTGTCAATAGGCCCCTTGGCTTGCCCATTCGACAAAAATTTATTGAGGGTATCCTCTGTGCTAAGCTCACAATGGTGAGGAAAGTAAACACAAGCCCTGCCTTTATGGGCCCTCCGAGGAAGAGACAAATAATGAAATAATCGGCCAAGTCTCTAATTACAGGACTGGAGAAGAAAAGTTCAGGGTCTTACTGAGAGTGTAGGGCAAGGGATCCTAACCTAGTGGAGGTGACAGGAAAGACTGAAGTATTCCGTCTCCCAGGAGTTATTTTTGGGTGCCTACTTTACACACAGTGCTAAGGGCCAGGGTAGTGGTGAGCAAAAGCTGCAGCATCCTTGCCTCCCTAGAACTCTCTCCTGGAGGAGGCATTTTCACAGAATCAGATTGCATCTATCTGTAAATGAGCACCTGATGATGGCCTCTAAGAAGCGGTGATGCAGGTGAACACGTGGGCTTGTGCATGGAGTCAGGGCAGTAAGGCAGGCTTTCTGCAGGGTCCACAGTGCACTGAGAACCAGAGGCAGACTTAACTCACGGGTAAGAAGGCGGAAGGGCTAACGGGCCATCTTCTAGGCAAAAGGACAGAACAGAGGACAGAGCACTTAGAGGGGAGAAAAAAAAGAGGCCAGCGTGGCTGACAGATCCAGAGAAGGACAGGGGACAGTATGGCTACATGTGACTGGAAAGACAGGAATGGACCTTGTGCCCAATACAAATGGGAAGCCAACAAATACAAAATAAGTGTAGACACCAAAACAAAAACAAACACATAAGATACAGAGAACAGAGCAGTGGTTTCCATAAGGAGGGTAAGGGGAGGATGAAATGGGTCATGGTGTATGGTGTATGTCACCAGTGTGTGGTGACAGATGGAAAGGAATCTTTTGTGATGAGCAAGCCATAGTGTATATAGAAGTAGAAAAATAATGTCAAACACAGGAGACCTATATAATGTTATGAACCAATGTTACCTCATTAAAAAAAAATGTTAACCTTAAAAGTAAATAATAAATAAATGAGAAAGTTCTGAGGAGTGGAGAGACATAGCTCAGCTGGCACTTAAATGGATTTCTCTGGCTGCAGCGAGAATATTGGATGACAAGGAATGCTTTGGCAGTAGCTGCCTCTTAATTACTTCCCCCTTTCTCACTTTCCTTTCCGGTAGCTTCAGAGATTTAAGTAAATGCATGCCTGATACCCAGTTAAAAGCACCCCAACAATGCAGGGCTGTGTGGCCTGGAGAAGAGCACATTGCCTTCAGTCAGGCAACACACACTAGATCTCCCCTCCACCTGCAGTTGGCTGCCGGCACTGGACAAGTCACTCACCCTCTCTAAAACCCACTCTTCACCTAGTCTATAAAATGGAAGAACAATGCCTACTCCACTGAGCTGAATGAGCAATAGAAAAAGTGGGGGCAAATTACCTGGCATCTGGCATAAGTCAGGACGTACCAGCTGTGATTGGAAGTAATTACAAAATAGTCAAGCTAGTCAGAGGAAGCGTTCTAACCAAGACTGTACTAGCAAAAGCCCTGGGACTAGAGCACAGTCTCTCCTATTGAAAACTATATAAAATGTATGCAATATTATATATTTACTTAAATACCACCTTTTCAATAGCTAATGAAATCTTCCTAAGACTACTGTTAGAATACAAGTCTATATGACTTTCACAATTAAAATATATGTCTATACAATAAAGTTTAAAAGTTTCTCAGTAAATTATATTGTACGTGAATTGCCTTATCTCTGGTCTTTTCCTGTAAGCAGTTGTTTTCTAGAGAAACTGAGCATTAGCTTCTCACAAGTGATTTCATTTCTGTTTCTCCAGAGCCTATTAGAGAGCCAGCACTTGATAGCAGGTGCTCAGGAAATACTTGCAGAAAGAAAAATAAAGAAATCATTAATAAGTCTAATTTATGGGTCTGGCGTCTATATTTTATGAACCAAAATTAAGATGCATTTTCTGGTCTACACAATATGAGTGTCTTGGAGAGAACTTGTTATGGAATATTTGAAATCCAGATTGTCCTGGAAATTTCAGGATGTATGATCAGATATACCTCAAGTAGCTGCATCAGTTTTAAAGGAGCTACAACAAGTAGCTATAACAAGTTCCGCTGTGAGCTTGTGTTCTACTTATTTTTTAGCATAAAAATTGTTCCAAGTCCTTTGTTCATAGTAGGAACAATCTAGAAGATTTTAAAGGATATCTGTTTAACCATTAACACAAGGACTCAGGATCTGCTTTTCTCTTATCCTGCTCATTATAATTAATTTGTTGCCCTGATCAGACCTTTTGTGTCACCAGAGAAAGGCAAATGAAACAGCCATACATTTTGTTTGTTAAGCACAGCTGAGACTAGCTCAACAGAGTGTCAATTCAAAACAGGGAAATAAAATATGCAGCAAAGTGGGGAGACAGGGAACAAAGAATCTAGTATGGCAGTTAACAGGAGAGCTAAACAAACATTCAGAACACCATCAGGAAGGTAAAAAGCCTGAAGTGTCCAGAAAAGAGATAAACTGGAGGGGAAAGGCTGAGAGGAGCTGGAAGGACCAATTTAAATCAATGAAGAAATTTAAGACTTTGTTTTAAAGGAATATTTTTTTTTAGCCACATCCACGACACCTAGGTGTTCCTGGGCCAGGAATTGAATCCATGCCACATCAGCGACCCATGCTGCTGCAGTGACAACACAGGATCCTTAACTTGTTGTGCCACAAGGGAACTCCTAAAGAAATATTTTTTTTAATTTTATTAATGATTTTTATTTTTTATTATAGATGGTTTATAGTCTTCTGTCAATTTTCTACTATGCAGCAAAGTGACCCAGTCATACCTACATATATATGCATTCTTTTTCTCACATTATCCTCCACCGTGCTCCATCGCAAGTGACTAGATACAGTTCCCAGTGCTATTCAGCAGGGTCTCATTGCTTATCCACTGCAATAGTTTGCATCTATTAACCCCAGATTCCCAGTCCATCCCACTCCCTCCCCCTCCCCCTTGGCAACCACAAGTCTCGAAGTCCTTGAGTTTTCTTTTCTATGGAAAGGTTCATTTGTGCCATATATTAGATTCCAGATATAAGTGATATCATATGGTATTTGTCTTTCTCTTACTGAATTGCTTCACTTAGTATGAGAGTCTCTAGATCCATCCATGTTGCTGCAAATGGCATTATTTTGTTCTTTTTTTTTATGGCTAAGTGGTATTCCATTGTGTATATAACATCTTAATCCATTCATCTGTCGATGGACATTTGGGTTGCTTCCACGTCTTGGGTATTGTGAATATTGCTGCTGCAATGAACCTATGGGTGCATGCGTCTTTTTCAAGGAAAGTTTTGTCTGGATATATGCCCAAGAGTGGGATTGCTGGATCATGTGGTAGTTCTATATTTAGTTTTCTGAAGTACCTCCATACTGTTTTCCATAGTGCTTGTACCCTAAAGGAATGTTTTTTAAAGTCAGATTTATTGAAGTATAATTTGCGATAAAATTCACTCCTTAGTGTATAGTTCTGTGAATTTTAAACATCATATAAAGTTGTGTAATTACCATCACAATCAAGATACAGAATAGTTTCATCATCTCAAAATTCCTTCTGGCCCCTTTGTATTCAACACCTGCCTCACCCTTAGCTCCTAGCAACCACTATTCTGGGTTCTGTCCCTCTAGTTTTGCCCACCTTAGAGGAATTTAATAACAGAAATTTAAATGGGGAGGGTACTGAGATTTTTTTTCCTACTACTCACTCACTTTCTCTACCCTTCAGTAGCATCATTTGCTCAGCTTATTAAGGGTCTTTTATTTGCAGAGATTTTACATACATCAGATTTCATTTTTACAGCTTGTCTATGAGGAGGTTATCTGCATTTCTCAGATGGGAGGTGAGAGTCAAAGAGGTGCCAGTCTGGTAAGAGGCAGAGCCAAAATTCAAGATCAAAGTTGACCAAAAAAGTCACCATGGCTTATCTCTGCATGTTAGACTACAGCTGATTTATACTTTCTTCTTTGCACATTGCTTGTACTATCAAAGTTTTCCACTATGAGCTTATATTATTTTTGTAACCAGAAAAAGTTATTTTTATAAAAAAAAAATAAAAATACTGCTACTACATAACACACACATATACGTACAAGGTCTGATTCTCTTTGCTGAGCAAAGTGGGGAAAGGTAGGAAAAACAGTTTAGAAGGAGATGACAAAAAAAAAGGCTCCTCTTAGCAATTGGTGCCCAGAACTGAGAAATGGGAACCAATTTTACTGAAAGAACCGGAGCATGGCTTTGCAGTATCTGGGTCTCATCAGAGTTGAAGCTCTCTACCTTTAACAAGCTCTGTAGCACAGCAGAAACAGTCTGACTAATATCCATGAGGATATGGGTCTGATTCCTGGCCTCGCTCAGTGGGTTGGGGATCCGGCGTTGCCGTGAGCTGTGGTGTAGGTCACAGACGAGGCTCAGGTCCCATGTGGCTGTGGCGTAGGCTGGCAGCTGTAGTTCCAGTTTGACCCCTAGCCCAGGAAACTGCAAATGCGCAGGTGCAGCCTAAAAAAAAAAAAAATGTTCTGTAGCTGATCGCCTTTCTAAAATGCTGAAGATAAGCCCTGGAGGTCTGTAAAAATCCATTGAGCCACTTCAGACCCAAAAGACAATCCTCTTAAGCATCTTTCTGCCTTATCGTCACAAAACCCAGTAGGAACAAGCTTACCATCATGGGAGAGTGGGTGCAGAGCAGCAGTCTTTCACCACTCCTGGAGAGGCAGGAGAGTGAAATACTTAAGGCCAAGGCCAAAGGGAACACAGAGTACCTTTTATCAAGGTTGGGGGGGGGGGATTATATTTTAACATATTTACGTTGGAAAAAATATTACCCATTGCAAGGAGACTCATGAAGGCATCCTTTGGCCTTTAGGCAGAATTCAATTATTGCTTGTTTAGAAAATATTTGAGGAGTCCTGGAATTCCCTAGTGATCTAGCAAGTTAAGGACTTGGCATTTTTGCTGCTCTGGCTCAGATTACTACTGTGGCGCAGGTTAGATCCCTGGCCCTGGAACTTCCCCATGCCATGGGCATGGCCAAAAAAGCAAAAACAAAAAAAGAAAAATATTTGAAGAGGTCTTAAAAAAATGTATGATGTATGAGATTTTTTAAAAAATAGATTGGGACTGGAACTGGTTACTCAAATGGAGAAACAATGAACCTTGATCCCGCAACCTTGCACGGCACATAAACCATTAATTCAGGAGGGACCACAGACCTAAATGTAAAAGTGAAAACTCTGAAGCTTCAGGAAAAAAATAGAGGATACTATCTTCACAACTTGGAATAAGCAAAGGCTTCTTAGACAGAATACAAAAAGCAATAACCATTTTAAAAATTGATAAATTAGATTATATCAAAATTGAAAACTTTTGCTCACAAAAGAAATGATCATAGACTGATATATTTGCAGAACATACAGCTGACAAATTATCTAAAATATGTAAAGCTTCTCAAAAACTTAAAAAACCAAGCAACTCAATTTGGATTGACTTGAACAGACACTTCACAAAGGAAGATACATAAATGGCCTATAAGCAGTTTAAAACATAGTCAGTATCCTTAATTATCAGGGAAATACAAATTAAAGCCACAGTGAGATACTACTACTTGCATAAATGGCTAAAATAAATCATAATTTGAAAAACAAACAAACAAACACTGATAACACTAAATGTTAGGAGAACATAGAGCAACCTGAACTCACAATGTTGATGATATAATCAATTGGGAAAATGCCTGATAATTTCTTATGAAACTAAACATGCATCTAACCCATGACCCAGCAGTTCCACTTTTAAGTATATAGCCAAGAGTTATGATGGTATTTCCACCAAGAGACCTGTATAAGAACCTTCATAGCAGCTGTAATTCCTAAGCAAACTGAGGTTCAAACAATGGAATACTAATCAGCAGTATAAAGAAACAAATTCTGGTATACATGATAGTGTGAATGAATCTTTAAACATTATGCTGAGTGAAAATGGCTTTATATAAGAGTACATAATGTGTGATTCTATTTATATGAAGTTCTAAAACAGGCAAAACTAATTTAGAGTGGATAAAAAAGACAGTAGTTGCTTCTGAGATTGTGGGGATGAAAGGAGACATGAAGGAACTTGCTAGACTGATTGGGAATATTCTGTATCTTGATTAAGATCTGTGTTACACAAATGTATCCGTTGTCAAAAATCATTCAGTGGTATACTTGAGGTATGTGTACTTTGTTTTATATAAACTTTACCTCACTTAAAATCAAAACAAAAGCATTCCCTGCTGCTTGCCTAGAGGGTTAAGGATCTGCCAGTTGTCACTTCTGTGGTATGGGTTTGATTCTCAGCCCAGGGAACTTATGCATGCTGCAGGTGCAGCCAAACAAACACCCCCGCCCCCCCAAAAAAACCCAGAAAAGCAAAAAACATAAAATGGGGGGAGGGGAATATAACTGTATTGAACTTGGGTAAAGATATGCATACTAAAATGTGTAGGGGTAAAGTATATAGATGTTTGTAATTTACTCTGAAATACATAAAAAACTAATTGATGGATACATGGACAGATATGTGATAAAACAAGTACAGTAAAGGGTTAATTATGGAATCCATATGGTTGGTATATGGCTATTAGCTATAAAATTCTTTCATCTTCTCTAGATATTAAAAAAATTTATAATGAAATGTTAGAAAAAAGTAGATTAGAATTTAGGAGAAAATAAAAGTGAAGGCCAGGCCAAAAGGATGGAACTGAAGTTAGAACCTTAAAAAGAAGTACAGCTCTGTCTTAGCGTTCCCTAGGAGCCAAAGCAAAAGGGGAAGGGGTGACATGTGGGAGAGGAGGAGAAAGAGATAAAAGAGAAGGAAGAAAAGGAAGATCTCAGTTATACAATTAGCAATACTCGTGATGGAAAAAAGTTCTAGTAAAGCATCATTTTCCTGATATAGACAAGCTTTCATGAAGAGAGCACTGTGCAGTGGATGCAGTGTGGTTCTGTTAATTAGGATAAGACTTGGAACAGAGACACCTTCTAAAACAGGCCAAAAAATGCATTCCTCTCTCATGTAATTGTCTATAGGTAGTGCTCTGAGACCAGTATGGTGGCTTAGTTCAACAGAAAATAGGTGATTGGTGCTCCAAAATTCTACAGTGTAGAAATAGGCTGCGATTATTTTATCAAGAAAAAAAAAGTGTACAAAGATAGAAAGACTCCTGAAAATCTCTAAGAAATATTCTATCACTTGTTTCATTGATCCACTCCAGTGCATCTTGCTAAATCCATTCCTCTCTGAACCATATGCTACATACCATAGGGGATGAAAATGGCAAACCAACTTTTCTTATACCATACTTCAACGATTCTGAGATCATTTTTTTTCATATTTTGACATCTCTGAAATGGGCATAGTTCTTCCAATGACATGTCATAATTACTAGAGTTTTTTCTTTCTTAATGATACATAAAATAATGGTATTTCTTAAAATCAATGGCATGTTTGACTTAACAAACAATTATTAAGTGCTTCATGGTTCAGAGTATTTTCATCTTGTTGAAGCCTCACAACATCATATTTTGGTGAGATGGGTAATTACTTCTTTTCCAAATATAGAAGCTGAGATTTGGAAAGTTTAAATGACCTCTTCAAGGTCCTCAGCTAGACTATAATGAAGCCATGATGCTAATCTGAGCTCTCTAAATTTGAAATGGCCTGCTTTCTCCCAATATTACACAAAATATCTAGAGAATGAAATCTCCATGGAAACAAGGATTTTGTTTTATTACTACTATAGCACCAGAGTATGGAACATTGCTTGGCATATATTAGGTATTTAGTAAGTATTTATTGAATGAATTGATGTTACAGAAGGGTATGAGAGTTCGGAAGGGAAAAAGGCTGTGGACTGCAGTGGGTGGCCAGCCTGCTATTTTACTTTTTTCCTGCTTTGATGAACTTCTTTTCATTAATCACTCAAATAGCACTACTCCATGATGCCTTACACATCATGGAGTAAATATATTTACTCCCTAATAACCTGAGAGGCAACCTGGTATAGTGCAAAGCATACTGATTTTTGCATAAGAGGACATGGTTTTAAATCCCTTCTGATTTTAACCATCTATTAGCAAAACAAAACAAAACAAAAAAAAACTGGGAGAAATTACTTTCCTGAACTTCGGTTTTCTTACCTACAAAATTGGAACTGATAAAACCTACCAGACTGCATTGTTGTGAAACTTAAAAGAGACTGGATATGTGAATGTACCTGAGACAAAATAGAAGCTCAATAATATTAATTCTTTTCTCTTTCCTACACCATTCTACACTTGAACTTGGTAAACACTTACATTTTTCTCCACATGATTATGGGTTTCTAAAAGAACCTCATTTAGTTGATATCCCCCTCTCCAGAACCCAGGAGAGTGTCAGACACATTCTAAGTATTTTCAGAGTTTATTGGTTCATTTTTTAAATCTATAAATATTTATCATGGGCCTGTTATGTGCCAGGCTCTTTTCTACCTGCTGAGTCTCGACCAATGAACAAAACTAACAAAAATCCTTGCCCCCGTGGAGACAGATGGACAATGCATGAATAAATAATGTATGGTGATAAGTGCTACAGAGAAAAATAAAGCAGAGAATGGGGATAGGAAGTGTGGGGGTGGTGGCTGGGAGTAACTTTCTGTAATATTAGTATAAGTGTTAAAGAAAAGCCTTATTTGTATGGTGATATTTGAGCAGAGACTTTAAGGAAATGAGGGGAATGACATGCACATATTTGGGTTAAATTTGAAGAGCAACATGAATATTTGTAGGAAAAATAAATAGAAAAAAGCAGACAGAACATTCCAGAATGTGAGACTATTTGGTCAAAAACCTGACAGACTTAAGTCAAAGGCTTGCTTGGGCAGTATTAAATGAACCAGTCCAACTGGAGTATCAGGATCTTGAATACCAGGAAAAGAATTTGTGTTTTATCTTGTGGACAGTGGTGATCCACTAGAACCTTTAAAGCTAGAGGGTGTGACAATCCAAAAAGCACTACAGGAAACTTAATCCAGCAGAGCAACCATGCAGGAAGTGTTAAAGGGAAAGGATAGCAGTTCCATCATAGACATCTTGAGTTTGACATCACGGTGGGGTTTTCAAAAAGAATGTGTTCAGCAAACAGTCAAAAATATAACCCTGGAGTTGAGAGGTGAAGGCCTGAGATCCAAGGGGCATAGCTCATCTGAATCCTAACAGCTGATTGTAATCATTTTCCAAGAGCCGCATACTCTGTGAGCAACAAACAGATCTTGTTAGAATTTTACTTCTGGCCTGAAAACTGGTAGAACATTCCTCTTTGAAATTTTCCAAACTTAGGCCAAGACTAGAGAACCAAAGTTAGCAGTAATGAGAGTGATAGGCAGGCAGGACCTGACAGGGAGATGTGCCAGAAAATAAGTAGGAAAAAACCCTGAAAGGTGGAGCACAACAGGCCTTGGAAAGCTCAGACTCTGGAGAAATCTGGAAGAACATATATCATGCCAGATGCTTCAGCCTTATGGGAGGGCTTTTGTTTAAAAGCAAGCCATGAGAAATGATTTAGACACTCTTCAAAAAGCAGCATTCCAGTGATTCATCCTGTCTGAAAAAACATGAAGCCTCTCACATTTGACTTTTTAATCTCACACTGATTAGAAATAACAAAAACGATCTCTTTGACATTTGGAATAATTTCTCACTCACCCACCAACAAGCAAGGGGCGGGGTGTCTCTGAAAACTGAGGAGTGGGATTTGTATTTGAGGAGAAAATTTGCAGGAGCCAGTTGCAGCTTTATATAAGATTCTTGAGTCCTACTGATGTGCTTGTGGCTGTGTGGCTGTGGAATCTACCACTGAGAAAAAGGAAAAGAGAACATTATTGAAATAAACTTGGTTCTCATCCACAAAAGGAAAGGGCTGCCATTTTGTCTGGAATTCTAATCAGGTGTCTTGTCTATAATTAGTCACTGGCTCCTGGAAAGGAAAGAGACTAAAGAGCTGCAAAAGAGAGGGCCTCTTTTTCTTGAAATGTATTTTCTTAGCCCAGGAATCTTTAAATATATTGCTTACATAACCCCTCAAAGAATTTTTTTAAACTATGTAACTACTCACATATTTTGTCGTCTAAAATTTTTCATCACAGGATAAGATGATGATGGAATGTAATTGGGATAAGTATTTCATGACACCATTTGATAAGATAGGTTTTAACATCCCAAAGAATAAAATGCCCCAAATATTAAAGACATCATGTAAAAATTTTCTAAGCCAGTTTTATCTGTTGTTTCTCAAAAAATTTGCTTGACTTGCAAGATATTCCAGTTAACTTTAAGGGAATCAGCATCACTAGCTTTTACTGTTCAGCTGTTCCAGGGCTTACCCACGAAGGCTAATTATTCTACTTCTAATGCCAAACTTCACTTGTAACAGAAATGTGAGTAAGATAGGCAAAGAGGGGAAGCCTCCATTCATGTGAGGAAAGTTGATTAATAATAAGCAAAGGTGTCTTCACTAAACCAATATTTCTTTCTTGGTTTTTACTTCTATATGCATCTGTGAAAAATAAGAATATTTTCCTACACCACCAAAATAGCTCCATTTCACCTAACAAAAATAGCCAGTCCATATTAAAATTTCTCATGTGTTTCCCAAATGCTCTTTATGGGCTGGTTTTTATTCAACCTAGGATTTAATCCTGGGCCACATATTGCAGCTGGTTACGATATCCCTTAAGTCTCTTTTTACCCAGAACATACATTCTACACTGGGGTGATTTGTCTCCAAGAGAGGGAAAAATTGTTCTTTGGGGATGGGGGGGTGGAAAGTCTTACTTTTTTTATGTACAAAATGCAAATATACATATAGTAAGTGGATACATATACAGTATGACTGCTATAATATTGGATTTTCATGACAGGGTGACAATTAGGAAAAACATGTCTAAAAAGGCTCTGAGGGGTGGGGGGATGAGCAATAATGAAAAAAAAGTTGAGAAATACTGTTCTGGGACCATCCCTCTTTCATGATACTGGTGGATTGATGAGGCCTTCAATGTATGCTCTTTGGTTCCTAAGTGAGGTTTTCACAGCCCAGGCAATGCCCCACTATAAGATTTGTGATGGATGAAGTGGCAGACATGGAAATGTGCTGCTCAGATATGCCTTGCTGCCCAACTGGGAGGAATGTGGCTAGCTGAGATTCCTCAGCTTTTCAGCGAAGGTCACTTTCTCTCATGATGGCCCCTGTCAATGAACTAGTCTCTTGCACAAGGGCCTGGCTATTTCAGTCGACCAGGGAAACTTCTAGGGGCAGTCTTGGCTCCAGAGCTGCCACGGTGATCTGGCAGAGATGCTGTGAGATCCTTAGGTAGTCTGGCGACTTAGCTGACCAACCCTGCTTTCTCCTTTTTTCTTTCATGGATGTTACTCCCCAAGAAGACATTTGCATTCTTAACTCTCAACATCTTCTTCCTGGAGAAACAAACTGGCTTACTCTTAGCAGATCAGATTTAGGAAAAAGTAAGGAGGTTTGAAGGTTTGGAAAATGATTCCCTTAAAACTGTAGCCTCAAATTCTTCACCTATCCCAGTGTGAGGAACTAGTCAGAATTCAATTAAAGAAACAGAACATTAGGAAATATATATATTTAATGTGGGATTTATCATAGCGATTTGATATTACACAATTAGGGGAGCTGGTTACAAGCTGGAAGCCTCTTTCTTCCATGTCTAGTGCTAAAGCCTGAAATCCTCAGAGAAAACATTTGGAAAAGAAAGATGCCCATGAAATGAGGGAAGCAAGGGCCTCTAAGCCATGAATTTTAATGATGCAGTAATCTGCAGGAGAAGCTGGTGCCCTTCATCAGGGAGCTAAATACGTGTCTGGTCTAGGAGTCAGAAAGGTTGGAGAAGCTGCAGGCCCAACTGGTCTTCCATCCCAGCACAATCCAGCCTGTCAGTGTAACAAGGCGAATGAGCTGCAACAGCACCTGAGGCTGCACCAACCTTCCAAGAACAAAACCAGTCAGGCTGCTGTTCTGCTGCTTCCCTTTCACCTTCCCAGCTCACACACAAAATCTCTTGAAGCCCACACTAACCTGGGGCTATGCAGGTGAAGGGATCATAGGTGCTCTGGTTTCAGTTAAGCTTCATTTATACACAAATCCATCCAGCAGAGGCCTCCAAACCCAGTGTAAGGACCACTGACTTCACCAATGGCAAAGGACCAGAGAACTTTTCTAAAAGTTGTACTTGGGGAGTTCCCTTCGTGGCTCAGTGGTTAACGAATCCGACTAAGAACCACAAGGTTGCGGGATCAATCCCTGGCCTTGCTCAGTGGGTTAAGGATCCAGCGTTGCCGTGAGCTGTGGTGTATGTTGCAGACGTGGTGTATGTTGCAGACGTGGCTTGGATCCCGCGTTGCTGTGGCTGTGGCGAAGGCCGGCAGCTACAGCTCCTGTTAGACCCCTAGCCTGGGAACCTCCATATGCCGCAGGTGTGGCTCTAGATAAAAGGCAAAACGACAAAAAAAAAATAATAATAATAATAATAAAAGTTGTACTTGAGAGTTTAGGATTAAATTTCTAGCCTTGTTGCATATCGTAAAAGTGAAAGTATTAAACCTAAAACTAACAGCGAGGAAGGCTATTGGCAGTGAAGTATATGGAGGGGTATGGGAAACTTTCAGTCTTACAGAACTGGGTTTGTGGGGCTGTTGGCTATTAATCTTTCTGAATTTCTTCATCTCTAAGAGGGGCTGAAAATCCCTACTTTGCAGGATTCTCCAAGCATTACAATAGCATACAGGAAGTCCAAGTGAATAGTGCCTGCATACAATAAATGCTTAATAAATGGCAACTGTTATATCAAGTATGTCTTATAGCATCCAGATTAATAAAAGCACATTGAGATCTTAGATCTGCTGAATATTTGGAGGATCACGTAAGCCAAAGACTGCTTAAGCCAGGGTTAGAACTCAGAGAAGCATCAGTTTATGCCCTGTGAAAGCAGAGCTCTCCATGTCCTTGAGTTTCAAGAGTAGGAGGGAAAATCAGACAGTCCCAATTGGTTAGCTCTATTGATGAATGCCATCATTAGCTGAAGGCAAAGGCAGCCATCGGTAGGAAACTGTGCTCCATGTTGCTCATGAAATTCAATATTTCCTGAAGGCAGGGGCCTCCTTCATGCCTCAGAGAGCTGGAATTGACTTGAGAATCATGGAGGCATATAAAGTTGTGAAGGGTGGTAAAAGGTCATGTTTGTCCTATCATAATTTGATTCTCTCCACCTCCTGCTCTCTTACACCAATATATAAGTTAAGGGCCACAAACATACTTCCCGGCCAGAATGCACTTGGTCCCAAATCAGTCAAGAATCTGGTTCTAGAAACAGAAACCCAAGTCAAACTGGCTATAAACAAAAAAACAAATAATTAAACAAGGATGCAAGAAAGAAAGTAGGAAGGATGGAAGGAAGGAATAAGATTATTATCTGTTAGTCTGTTTTTATTTGGTTTATGCAATAGGACGTCCAGGAGGAGAAGGACTAAGGGGATTACAGGGATTTAGCAGGGCAGTCAGATCTCCCTTCTGTTTCTGTTTCCATCCCTGTCTTTCTCATATCACTTCACCTCTCCTCTCTGTTTACATTCTTTCCTGCTATAGATGGGCTTGTGCTACCTTGCTATGGAGAAGTAGAGCATGGTTCCAACAATTACTGGGTGTATCATCTCAGTCTAGTGACATCAGCTTCCCAAAACCTGATACAAAGCCCCAGGAAAAGGGGAGTTCTCATCTTGGCTCAGCAGAAAAATCTGACTAGCATCCATGAGGGCACAAGTTCGATCCCTGGCCCTGCTCAGTGGGTTAAGGATCTGGTGTTGCCGTGAGCTGTGGTGAGGTTGCGGATACAGCTCGGATCTGGCATTGCTGTGGCTGTCACGAAGGCTAGTGGCTACAGCTCCTATTCGACCCCTAGCCTGGAAACCTCCATATGCCTCGGGTGTGGCCCTAAAATACAAAAGACAATCAATCAGTCAATCAATCAGTCAGTCCCAGGATAAGACCCCAACTGGTTTGGATCTAGCCCCAAAACACATTTCTAGCCAATCACTGTGACCAAGTAAATAGAAACTATGCGTGGCCAAGTCTGGATGTCATGCTCACCCCTGTAGACTGAAGACTGGTTTGGCCACCCATTAAAGCTGCAAGAAATTTGGGTCATTTCTCCCAAATGAAATAATATGTTGTACCAGGAGAAAATGGGGGAGGGGACGCCGAACAGAAACAACTGACAGTTCCGTTATAGAGCCTTTGTTTCTCAAGGGTTTTTTGTTGTTGTTGTTGTCCAGTAAATGTCTCTAAAAAGAGATATCTTTATAGTTGCAAAGGAAAACTCTTTGTTGAAAGAAAGAAAAGAAAATGGAGAAAAGGAAAGGAGCTGGGTGAATAAGGCTGTCATTAACAGTCTTTTGGAAAGTGTATCATCTCTTTGTGACTTCAGGTATGTAATATCTCAGAGTATGACTCTCATATTTTCATCTACCAGCCTGTAATCTCAGTATCTAAGCTTCAGGGGATAAGAGTAGCATCGACCTTACAGGACTTCTCTGAGAATTCTATGAGTTAATGCAAGTAAAATATGTACTGTGATACCTGATGCACAGAAAGCTATTTTTATAAATGAAAAACATAATCCATGTAAATTTATGTAGTACTCATCTCCCCACTGCACATTGGGGGCTCTTGGTTGCAAATCCTGCAACTCTCTGCTTAGAATTCTTTTCCTGGCCCAGAGAGACTTATTTGGAAAGCTAATGCTCCTCACATCAACTCTCTACTGACAGGAGTTAGTGGATAAAGATAAATATTCTAGGTTCCTGGTCCCCTAGTGAGACGATTCTGAGTTCCTCAGCATGACTGCACTCCAACTGATTCTTCTGAGAAGACGTGCCTTCTTCTGGCTTCTTTTTCTTCCCTATCTTACTATTCCCACTCCCCTAATAGTGTTTTCTAGAAGAATCACCTCCTAAATAAACTACTTGCCCTTGAATCCTTATATCAGAATCTGCCTATGGTGAATCTAAAGTAAGCTAATACATTTGCAAAGAAAATTTATGAAAGAAAATGCACCAGAATGTTCACCATCATTATTCTATGACTGGTGGAATTGCAGATGATTTTCATTTTTTTGTTATCTATACCTAAAATATTTTTCGTAAATACGACCATGGAGAGCAACTAATTGATTATTGAAACAGTCTAAAATATTGGAGTTCCTGGTGGCCTAGCAGGTTATGGTTCAGGTTGCTGCTGTGGTTCGGGTTAGATCCCTGGCCCAGGAACTTCCACGTGCCATAAGTGTGGCCAAAAAATTAAGAAATAAAAGGGAGTTACCATTGTGGCACAGCAGAAATGAATCCGACCAGCATCCATGAGGATGAGAATTCAATCCCTGGCCTTGCTCAGTGGGTCGGCGATCCGGCGTTGCCATGAGCTGTGGTGTAGGTCACAGACACAGCTCAGATTCTGTGTTGCTGTGGCTGTGGTATAAGCTGGCAGCTGTTGCTCTGATTTGACCCCTAGCCTGGGAACTTCCATATGCCGTGGGTGCAGCCCTAAAAAGCAAAAAAAGGAAAAAAAAATTAAGAAATAAAAGATACTAAGCCTTATTTTTAGCTTCTATAAAATCTGAACACCTTTTCCTTCTACCTACTTCTAATTTGATGTAATAAACATGTCTTCTCACTTTTTATCCCACTACATCCATGTCTAGCACCAAGCCTTCACTTGTACTTTACCCAACACTTTCTATTGATCCTACCTCTTCCTCAAGCCCTCCCTGATTCATTCCAACCTATGATGCCATTTTTTGTGTCTGTTTATTCTATGTATTATCTAACTGACAGTATTCTTCCCATACCTTACATCATTTTAAAGAAATGCATGAAAAATAGAGAGCCTTTGCTATGGATCTCTCAGCTTTCTAGAATATTTGGATCAGTTGTAGAACTACTTCCAACACAAAAAAGGTGTTAGACCAATTCAAGATAACATGCTTTTTCCCCCTGAACTATTTATGACAATATCCTGAGCTGCATCTGCTGTTTCAGTCTTTAACAAAGGGGCTGTTTTACAGGACAGTAGTGATGGGGAAAGAAAAGGAAAGAACAGAAGCTGGCTCTGATGCACTCATACCACCATCCATAAACGATCTTTTCATGAGGACACAGCTGATAAGGAGAGAAGGGAAGACAAAAAGCATTCTTGACTTAGGAATGGAATAGCAGCTCCCCCTCTGTGTCTGATTCAGTCACTCAGAATGGCTTTCTTATGGCTGCGCCTCTTGTGAATTATGAGCCTCTCTTTCTCTTCCCTGAAGGCTTCATATTAAAGACAAGACGCAGCTGCCAGGGTCTCCAGAGATTTCCCAGCAGCCTACTATGGTGAAATAAAATGCCATGTTGTGCTGCAAAACTAGCCAATCCTTTTTTCACATGGGCTGTGGTATCTCATGGCCTGGATGAAGGATCCCAGGCCTGGACACTTACTGTTTTTCCTGAGATTTGTGGCATAATCTTCTAGACAGTATTCAGTCTTCTTGTGTTTCAGCTTCCCAGCATAATATGTATAATTATCTCCTAAAAATACTGTATGTATTTTTTTCTTGTCTTTTATCTTTGTAGGGCCGTACCTACGACATACAGAGGTTCCCAGGATAGAGGTCCAGTCGGAGAGCAACATGGGATTCAAGCTGCGTCTGAGACCTATACAACAGCTCACAGCAATGCTAGATCCTTAACCCACTGAGCAAGGCCAGGGACTGAACCTGCATCCTCATGGTTCCTAGCTGGGTTCATTACATACAGGGTGAACACGTGCCTTCTTCTGGCTTCTTTTCCTTCCCTATCTTACTATTCCCACTCCCCTAATAGTGTTTTCTAGAAGAATCACCACCTAAATAAACTACTTGCCCTTGAATCCTTATATCAGAATCTGCCTATGGTGAATCTAAAGTAAGCTAATACATTTGCAAAGAAAAATTTTTTTTTCATATTAACAATGAATTTTATTTCAGTTATAGGTGTACAAAGATCATAAGTCAATACGATAGATTTTGTGTCCCAAACCCACAGTGCATCCCCCCACCCCCCAGACTGTCTTATTTGAAAAACCAAGGATTTCCAAAATCTGTGAGTCATTGTCTGTTCTTCAAAGAAGTTCATTGCGTCTCTTTAGTTTCCACATGTAAGCGGTAGCATTGGGTGTTGCTGTCTCATTGTCTGACTGGTTCCACTTCGAATGAAAATTTCTAGGTTCATCCATGTTGCTATATATGTTATTCCGTTCCTTTTAATGGCTGAGTAATATTCCATTATGTGTATGTACCATATCTTCCCTATCCACTCCTCTGTCAGTGGGCATTTAGGCTGTTTCCATGACCTGGCTTCTTCCCTCTCTAGCTGCTTTGGATGTAAAATTAGGTTGTTTATTTGAGCTTTTTCTTGTTTCCTGAGGTTGGCTTGTATTGCTATATACTTTCCTCTTAGCGCTGCTTTTGCTGAATCCCAGAGGTTCTGGAGTGTCGTGTCTTTGTTGTCATTTGCTTCTAGGTATTTTTTAATTTCCT